>MU227326.1:1347333-1372330 GCA_018584345.1 Thuja plicata | reverse complement strand
AAACACTGAGAGGGGGGGGGGGGGTGAATCAGTGTTTGTCTATTTATTATATTTCTTCAATTTAAGCATAAATCAAATATACATCCAATGAAGCTTAACAGAAGAACACATAACACATGATATGATTATGGGGAAACCTTGATCAGAGGAAAAACCCAGTGGGAATTAGTACCCACAAATATTGTACTATTATAATGAACCTGATAAAGTTCCTTTACCCTGTTAGAAGCAGTCTTTACAATGCAAGTATAATGACCCTATTAGGAGTCTTTACAAAACCCTGTCAAAGGTATATGGCTCACTGCCAGAGCTCACTACTCAATAAGATGAAGGCTACAACCTTCTGATAGTTGATATACATTATATCAAAAGTGAACTGTTGTGATGACTCTATTGTTTGATCAGTTATGTGTATGCGCTAATGCTCTTACTCTCTTAAAGAGATTTATCTCATACTGAATTCTCTATTTTGTTCTTCTATATCTCTCTTCTATATATTCTTACACTCCTCTAATATAACTTATCATTACATATATATATATATATGTTCATGCTTGAATAGACGCGACCCAAAACAAGACCATAGTCGGCCCAAAAACATAATACACAACGCTTCCAAAAAAATTGGCTTAAGCATGTTTACTAAAATAATAAAGACATGATTAAAAACATACTATCATAGGTGCTTGGCCTTTACACAAAAAAATATTATACACTAATCCAAAACATAAGTTGACTCCATGCTCTGTCTTCGAAGCTGCAGTAGTACTATTCTTGTTGTAACTTATTTGTACTGTCATTCCATACCATGTGTGTCTGGACTTAGTATGTACACATAATATAGAACATATATGTGAATGCGCATACCCTGATTCAATCACTTGCACGTGCGCTGGTGTGTTGATCATTGCATAACTATGTCTACCCTATTTTCTATACTTAGTCATTTTTGTCTTCCAAGTTTACTTGACAAAAACTTTATATGACTTTGTTGCCATAATGGAAACACAAAATAAGTCATGTATCCTCTAGGAGTCAACTTACCAATAGATAGATCCCAATTTGGAATCACAATTTCTTTATCTAGATCTATCTCATCAGTAATTACTGCTTTTGTCTTGGGACTCAGTGAAGGAACAATTTCCTTACCTTTACCTACCTCATCCTTTGATTCAGTATTCAATCCAATTAGGCCATTGACCTTTATAGTACCAATTATTGCATCAATATTTACTGATGAATCAATATTAGCAGTAGAAATATCTACCTTGTCTTTCTGTGACTCAGGTGTGCATGTCTTAGTAGTAAGAGGAGCCTGTTGGTCAATCTTTGTCTATTTAGGTGTAGATTTTTCAACCTTGTCTTTGCTTGGAGGTACAATATTGTGTATAGGAGATTGGGGTAATGATGCCATTACCTCAACTACAATCTTCTCTGTGTTGGACTCTTCAATAGTTTGTACTTCGGGTAGTGTATCATCATTTTCCTATGTTGGAGGGTCTGTACTCAGTACTTCTTCCTTCTCATTGCCTTCTGTAATATCAAATATTTATTTCCACACTAATGTGGCACACTGAGATATATCTTCTATATTCTTGTTCAATATTTGGAATGCCCTGAATCTAGGGGTGTGATTATTCTCATATTTACTCAAGGCCTCTTTTACTTCTTTGCCTTTCATTACAGGCATGACCTGCTTCAATGTCTCTTCCCTTATATCTTTTTCAATTTGCACTGCATTCTTCTAGGTAATAGATACTACCTTAAATAAGTCTTCAGTCATATAACTCTTCAACTTGCAAGGGTCATATTTCCACTTTTCCATCTTCTCCACCACTGCTTGCTCAATATTTTTCTTTTCTTCTTCTGACCTAGAAGCATACTTCAATGACTTCAAAGAACTCATGGATCTTCCTTCTTTAAGGTCTTTAATCTTCTAATCAAGTGTGGGTGTTGGTTTAGTGAAGACCACAGTATCTTCATCATCATCATCCTCATCATCACTTAGTATAATTTTTGTCCTTGATCTTCTCAAGGTGACAATAGGAGTAGTGCCTTCTACCTTTTTCTATTTAGGTGTTGTCTTTCTCTTCTTCTGTGGAGGATTAATATCAATTTCTTCTTTTTCAGATTCAACATTCTCTATCTTAATTGTATCCTCTATTTTAACTATGTCCTCTTTACTCTCAGAGATCGTAGGAGATTCAGAGGTCTGGCCATACTTCTTCTTGAATGTATCAAGTCTCTTCCTACCTCTTTTTAGTATCTTAGGAATCTCAATCTCCAAAGATATCCTTCTCTTTTCTTCCTCATATGTTCCAAAGTAAGGTGCCTTTGGATTGACAGGTTCATTCACAAGAGCTTCTATGATATCTTTTGTGACATCATTGTTAACTTCATATGGCAGGGGTTTTACCCATGCAACCCTAGGCTTTCTGCTTGTATATAAACCTTATCACAATCAACTAGAAAATAGATTTCATCTTTGTACTTCTCAACTAGTTGTTTGGGAATTCTATATCTACTCTGCATCTTCTGTTTGAAAATCTCAAAGTATCCATCCATGATGCTATCAAAGTTATCTCCGATATCAGTGATGAATTCATTAATTTCATGGATAATTGGTCTATCCTTCTTCCATGCTACTGTTCCTTTGGAGGGAAATAACTTCTCAACATAAAAGAGTATACAGATTATAAGAGAACCAAAATTACATGAATTGGTTTTGGATACTCAGATGTTCTCAATGTTCTTTCTCAACTGAGTGAGTTGCAATTCTGCTAGGTTGAATACCAAATTCTTCTTTACTACTTTGTATGCTAGGTCAACAGCTTCGCATGCAACACTATTGGGTCTGCTCGAGCTGTATATCTTGTGATCTATGACATGAATGCCAAATTTCATCTCCATATCAGTTACTCCATTAATTCTCATGCCTATGTGTCCCACTCAGAAAGAGTTAACTCATCTAGTTCATCCCTCGTTAGGGTTTTGGTAGCTTTTGGCTTATCTAGCATAAGGAAACCAATGACACGGTGAATTATCTGCTTAGTGATCTTCACAAGATGATCCAATCATAGTTGCATGTCATGGACATGTCTAATAATATATCTCATCCATTTTTTTTGGAAGTCCCTTGGCATATGCATAATGTGTTTCAAACCCTTGGTTTCAAGGTGCTTATGCCCGGGCTTCAGATTCCTGTCAGTACATAATTTATCATAAGCTTGATTCATCTCACTGGTTGCAAGCTCCTGTATGTTGCTGTGATAGAAGCTATGAATGTTGTTAACTAATAACACTCTTGGAGAAATTAGGGAATGAGCTCCCATCGGGTCTATCTCCTTTGCAACTTCTAGATGAAGCTTGAAAACTGGAGGATCACAAATTACATTCCTTACTAGCATCTCAGAACCTTTCTTAACCTTTCTGCTAGAAGTGGATGCCATATTGCTCGGACAAAATGATCAAACTCTGCTTTCAATCACGAATTCACACTGTATTTCTAAGGGCTCTGAATTGACTTGTAAACTGAAAGCTTTGTAAGAAATACTATTTACAATCCTTCATTTATAATAGATTTTCAACCGTTAGAGTATTTCATTAAATGCTCCATACATAGTAGTTGGCATGACTCGGGTGTTTCTCTAAGATTCACTAGGAAGCTTGGGTGAAACTAACTTTCCAATAATAAATACTACTCGACTCAGCTCAGGTGAGCTATAGTGACTCGGGCGTAACCAACATTCTAACTCAGGTTGAACTATAATATGTCCTCATGCATCAATATATAGATATGAACTATATTGCTTATCTGGAACTGAGGTAGGATGGCTTGTATTGCACAATTCCAGTCATCTCCTTACTTTCTTATTATGTAATAATAGATCCACCCATCTCATTGTTTAGGGTGTCATTAGATCATTCATTTCTTTGATCTGAATTATCTGAGGATTTCATTACCCATTGCTTGCTCATCTGAGTTCTGATTTCAGAGACTTTGGATTTTCCATTCTCAAAACTAGTATCAACTTTTTCTCTATTCATATAGTTCTTTCTTAGATGACTGCATTTCTTGCACACATAACATCTCTTAGTAGGATCTCTTTTTCTAAAGTTATTCTACATACAATTTTCACCAATGTATCCATATTCACCACAGTGACAACATCTGTACCAAGTGTTGTAATCCCAACCAAAAATTTCCTTGGCTAATTGTTCAGCAAGATTCCATTTCTTAGTTCCACACTTGGAAGATTTATGACCTTGTTTGTTGCATTTGTAGCATTTCCCTTCAAAATTTGGTTTTCCTTTGCATTCACTTCTTATATGTCCATGTTTGTTGCAACTGTAGCATTTACCATTAGATTTTGACTTTCCATTTCTCCAACATTTATTTGATGTATGCCCCAACTTACCACAATGATTGCATGTAGGTATGTTGTTCCTTTGAGCTCCTTGCTGTGAGGATTCACCTTGTTCAGTATAACCTAATCTAGACTGTCCATAATGTCTAAGTTTTGTTGCCTGATCCATGCTAGTTTGTGAATTCATCATACTTTCATTTTTATTTTTTTTCAGTGTTGAGATCATTTTGCATTCTTTCATTTTCTGTCCTTAGATTGACAACTTCTTGTGTTGCATTGTTGAGTTGACTTACCAAATCAGCTTGCTAAAGTGACAAGTGTTGGATTTCATTTTCTTTTTCTCCTAATCTTGTACTTAGTAGTCTTTTATCTTCTTGTTCTATATTTCTATCATCTTGTACTTTGTTCTTTAGTTCCATGACTTTACACATTCTGATTGAGTGAACTTCCTGTTCTCTTTTCAACTTTCTGACTTCTTCATGTAAAGTGAGATTCTTTGCAAGCAAGTCTTCAATGGTTGCATCAGCTTCTTCTAAGCTTATGTCTTTGCAAAATTCTTTAATTCTTTCTTCTATATAGTTCTTTTCATTCATCTACACTGTTAATTCTTTTCTTTTCTTCAGGGAAAAAGAGAGATGTTCCTTAAGTATTATGATCTAATCCATGGCCACTTTAAGATCTATCATTTAATTCTCAATGGATTTCTCTTGTCTGTATGTTTCTATATCCTTTGATCTTTTCTCAAGCTGTTAAACTTTTGATAAGAGAACCACTGCTCTGATACAAATTATTGGAATTATATGATGTGCCCAGTGACTGAGAGGGGGGGTGAATCAGGAACCAATAAAACTAATCCTTTTAATCCACAATTAGATTAAATTATTTGTTTGCATGCATATAACTTGAAAGTAAAGAATCATACAGAACACATAACACAATATTTGGTTACCCAGAAACCCTCCAAAAGAAAGTAAGACTAGGTGGGGATGATACCCACAAGATTTAGTACCACAGTATAAATTTATCATGTTAGAGCCTACAATGACCACTTCTAATGGTCTGCCCTGTTAGGAGCATAGAAAGGACTGTTACGTCCATCTTGTTAAAGTATTTTGTACAATATAATAAGTAATGTAACTCTGTTAAGATATTTAAATAAAGGACTGTTAGGTCCACCTTGTTAAAGGATTTTGCTAATCCACATGTGAGAATGAACCAGTTGATGATCTACTCTGTGCAACTTTGATTGTTGAATAAGATCCTTTGAATATAACTGATCACCTGAAAGTGATAGATGAGACTCTGTTGTCCTGAATACTTATGTACTTAAATCAAACTGTCATTTGCATGCCTTATGCATACATAATCATATTCATTATCTCTTCGTATTCTTCATATTAGATTAAAAAAAACTATCTTACATATATATCTTTATCCAAAAAATAACTCTATAAGTCGGCTTGCAATAAAAAAAATTATATTTAAGAATATATGCAAAGTTGGCTTCAAACTATCACTCAGGTCCAAAAGAATGCTCGGGTGATAAACTGTCACTCGGGCGATGCTGGATACTCAGGTGATGCTGAATACTCTGGCGACATTGAACACTCGAATGACACTGTATACTCAGGCGACACTGTATAGTCAGAAAACACTAAATGACTAAGTGTTTTGACACTAACTAGCAATATGTCTTGCCATAAGGTCTATACTTCCAGTGTGGTGCATTTGTAAAGATGGAGGCATTTATCAATTCAGGGAGAACATGACAAGTTTTGATGAGATTTTGTCTCATCAATTCATTTCCTCACAGGTGGATAGGATATTTTTTGTTGGTGGCATTATCTTTGAGGTGAATGAGGATTTTATCACTCAATCTACGAGTCTCTCCATAGAAGGAAGTAGAATAAAAATAGTAGGAACCCTAATGTTTCCATCTTGAACCAATTCTTTTGGGGCAAGGAGAATCCTATTAAACATCATGTTGGGTTCAACCATGAAAATCTTTTGGATCCTTGGGTTCAGGTGTGTGTCATGGTAATCAAATATTTTACTTTAGAAGGTTGCTTTGGGGTTTTTTACTATTATCATCTCCCTTTCCTAAACCATTTGAGAAATAATGACCTTATTTCCATCATGTTCTTCCTGCTCCATTTCATGGGTAGTAGTGTTAGGGAAATTGCAGATGCTAAAAAGCAGGGGAAGAATTACACAATTTTACACTAGAGCCTTATTATCACCTGTATAAATTTTATCTTAGTCTCTTTCCTCCCTGCATTATCACTGTCTAACCAGTCCCTACCTCCCCCACTACTCAATCTGTCAGTATTGTTCCTACTACTAGTCCTAGTAGAAAGTGATGTCTCAAAGATCTTGGTATTAAAGCCCTCTAGGGACCTACAGAGACTTCCCCCATGGAGCTTGTTGATAAGCCTAAGGATAAAAAGTGGGAGAATCCTAGCTAGGATAGAAAGCCACCCAAGAAGGTAAAATTTAATATTAATAAGAATGATTTGAAGGTAGAAATTTCAAAGGAAATGAGCACCCCTCATCGTTCAACCAAGCTGGTTATGAAACCTTAGGGAAAATGGAAAAAAAATATTGTGGTTTCTTCTTCTAAGGACTCGGAGGACATTGAGAGTAAGGAGGAGGAGGATATGGTCAAAGAGGCCTCTTCATTGTATGTCTCAGGGAGTCTTAAAATTTTTGATAATGATATGGATCCTTCTACTAAAATCAAAGCCACTCCCCCTTCCCCACCCCGTGAGGAGCATAATGTTGTTGTGGTGGAGATCCCTGCAAAACAGAACGATGCTGGGGGTGTTATTGGTAAAATGAAAGATAATATTGCTAATATTAATGAAGGTATGCAATAGATGAGCTCTAAGATTGTAGGTATTGATAATAAGTTGCATGAAATTTGTCAATTCATGCTCAAGATAATGCACAGCTCGACAACCGCTATTTGTCTACTCTAGGAAAAAGTGAACAATGGAAAGGTCATGGAGGAGGATGACTATAAGGAACTCTTTAAATTCCTTATTGAATACTAGGTATGTATGGTGATGTCCACGACCATTTCTAGGAAAAATAACTAATGCTCGCTTATGGTTCTTTGTTTTTATTTTTTGTCGACCTCTATGGCCTTGGTTTAGCTTATTCTGTTGGCAGTTTTATACTCTTTAGGGAATATTTAAATTTTAGCCTTACAAGGCCTAGCTTTAAAAATGATATTACTCTCTATACTCTTGTTGGTGTGTTCTATTTAATTTTTTGGATTGTTATATGCTTCGATTCTAGTAGGCATTGGGTTATTTTTTGATAGGGGTAAGCATGTTTGATAGAATTTTGTCTTGTTGCTAATTTGTTGTAAATGGTGATTTACTAACAATCCATGTGGGGGTCTTGTAATGGGAAATCACCCTTGTTCATGTTTTTGTTATTATCAAAAATGTTTTTTAATGTATTATGACACTTCAACAAAAAATATTTTGATGTTGTAAATTTGATAAATCGTAATAATAATAATATAAACATAAAATCTATATCATCTATTAAGGCCAATGCTACACATACATTACAACATCAACTAAGAAAATTTAGTTGCTATCACACTTGAATCTTGCCCTTAAAAAGAGAAGCATATCATTTTATTTATTTTTAAAATGAAGTGTACCTTCAATACCTATTATACTTTTCACTTTATTAATATATGTGTTTTATCCATATGCATGAGAAACTATAAAATATTATTTTAAAAGATAAAAGTATCATTATCCCCCTTTTGAAGGAAAATGCTATTAGGGTGAAACATCATATTTATCTTATGTGCTTCATTTCTTTAATATTGATTTTTTTAAGTGAGGATAAAATCAATAATGCAATAGTTTCATAGTTTATCATCTCCTTAAAAGGTTTCTAATTTAAATCTAAATTCCATGAGAAAAGCATAAGAATATATATATAATAACTTTCTAAAAGATGTTCCCCTTCACACTTAGTAAATAATATATCGATTCATGTGAACATGACCTAGAATTTAAATAATAAAAGAAATGGGTTGCTACATAACTTTTTAAGAGATATGAATAATGATAGGATTAATAATCTCCTTACAAAGATCAATCCTCCTATTCATCCCCTACACAACAATATTCAATAACTTACAGGATGAAATTTTGTCAACTTCAAAAGTAAAGACATACTATGAAATACCTATTATGTTATTTATTTAATCAAGCTATAATGGACATGGTCTTGATAAAATGGAACAAGAAATAAAGGTTCAAATAGACCCTTCCAACTCAATACACTAGAAAAGGTTTAGGATTTTCCACTCAAGAAAAAATTGATCATTATAGACCAAATACAAATGATTATCCTTCTACCTCATATCCTCAAGATCGAAACCAAATAATCAATGACCTCTCTTTAACTTCCTTATAGATTATCCTACTACAAAAATAAACACTTCACCTCTCGAGGATCATTTGAAATTAGAAAATAATTGTTTTGAGACTTAAATATGGAAAAAATAAATAAAAATCTTTTTGTCACTTTTCAAAGAATAAAAAATCAAATAATAATGGTGTGTATTGTCTTTTTCATCATATTTATTCTCATTCTCTTGTTTATTACATTGAATTTAAACAATCTATGAAATATTTACATGATAGAGCTCTTATTCAAACTTGAATAGATCCCGTGCTTTTTCTCAATATGAACATAGTCCCTTAGCACTCCCTGGTGCACGAACACCTAAGAAGACAAACAACATGAGGAAGACATCAGGGAGTCACCAGGGAACTATGAAGGCTTGGAAGACAAGTCAAATCAGCTACAATGTATTAAGGCTCATTATGACTTATAAGGGCAATGAATGTAATAAAATTGTGTAATCTCTTGAAGGTCCTGATAGGGACCTTAGGACTAAAAACATGAAAATAAGGATAATGTAATTTCTAGGGGCTCTAATAGACATTATGAAATATCAATGAGGTTTTTTTAATCTATAGGGGTCAATGGTTTTCAAACTAAGTTAGAATTAAGTAATTTTACTAAATTTGAAAATTCAAGTGTTTAAACCCAACGGTTGATTGGGATTTTGGTGGGAAAGTTGTTTTAAGAGGTTTTAGTGCTTAACAGAGCCATGTAACTGATCCAAATTGGTTGACGGAGTTTATAGGAGGTTTATAAATTATTGAATTACCTTTGTACGAAAGGGAAGTATTGTATGTATGGACTGTCTCAGAAAAGTTCAAATAAAACTCAGAATTTTGTATTTTCTTTTTATTTCATTGCATGGTTTTGAATTCATAGATTTAAATTAATGACATTTCTATCAACCCTTAAATTAAGGATATTGGCTCCAAATTGGATTGATTTAAGCCAAATTGGGGATTTTTGGCTTGTGAAGGTCTGAGGGTCAAATTGATTGGATAATCCTTGGATTGGAGGTAGTTTTGAAGACTTTTGAGAGTCTTGGAGTCATGGAGTAAGATCTTAGTATACTTTCTTTGTCAAATGCATGCTTTTAGGCCTATTTGACATAGGATAGTCAAGGGTTAGGAAATTTTGTTCAAAACAATAGTATCAGATCTTTTGATATGTTAAAGAAGGGGATAATGGGTGTCTAAAAAGGTAATTTGTTCAAAGATTCTTTTGGGAAAATTTGGATTTAAGGATCAATTTAGGTCATTATTGGGCTACAAGGAGCCTAGGCCTAATATGACAGTTTGTAAGGTGAGAGTGTTGGGTGTGGTTTTAATCCTTATAAACTTTTAATTCCTTTTGAATACATCATTAATACACCAAATCCTTCATCCTTGGGCATGGGGAGGTTTTTGGTCCATTGGAGAGCAATTTGAGTGTTTTGGAGTCTAGAAGGGTAAACCATCCATTTGCAACTTTGTTTCATCTTTGTCACCCAACCTCTGCATCAATTGGTATCAGAGCCCACTAGTAGGTCTTTGTGGGAGTTGAGGGAAGAATTCAAAAATTATGGCACCTAAGAACCAAATGGAAAGGAAGATAGAGGAGCTAAGAGCAGCACTTAAAGAGAAGGAAAGAGAAAAGAGGGAATTGAAAGAAACAAGGGAAAGAGAAGAGAGACAAATGAGAAGGGAGAGACTTCAATTATTAGAGAGGATAGAAGCACTAGAGAAAGAGAGAAGAGAACCTAGGAGAGAAGAGGTTCCTGAATTAAACCATGAAGAAGGAGAATTCAATGAGGAACATGCCAACAGGGGTCATAGGGAAGAGAATGATCCTGGGGAGAGGAGATCCATGAGCTTGATCAGAGAAGTACAAGGGAATGGTGGAAAGAGGCATGTGGATTTTCCAATCTACCAAGGAAGGATGTACACTAAAGAAGTTCTTGGATGGGTAGAAGCACTTGAGAACTATTTTGATCTTGAATATGTAGAAGAGGATAAGAAGGTGAATTTGGCTAAGGCAAGGTTAAGGGGAACAACCCTTACATGGTGGAATAGCATTCAAAGTGAGAGGATAGCAAGGGGATTGAATAAAATCTATAATTGGGAAAGTTTGAAGACTATGGTGAAGAGTCAATTCTCACAATCAGATTTGGAAATCTAGATGAAGATGAGGAGGAATAATTTGAAGTAGAGAGACATGCACATCATGTCCTACACTAAGCAGTTTCACACCCTAAGAATTAGGGGAGGAGTAGAAGATGAGGATGCGAAGGTGGCCAGATACATAAATGGAATAAGGTATAACATACATGATGAGATAGGGTTGAATGTGCCAAGGACCCTGGGAGAATGCTTTCAACTTGCATTCAGATCAGAGGAGAAGTTGAAGAGGAAGAATGAAAGAAAAAGGAATAGAGGAGGAGGAGCCATTAGAGGAAGAGGTGGCAGAAACGAATGTAGAATTTTAGAGAAAAAATGACAAGGATAAGGGAAAGGAATCCACATCAGATCATAGAGGAGGAAACAACCATAGAGGTGGAAGATTTGGAGGAGGAAGAGGAAATGATGTCTTCACAGGTAGATGTTTTCATTGCAGTTAAGTGGGGCATAAATCCTTCAAATGTCCTAAGTGGAATGAATTAGATCAAGGGATAGATAGGAGAACACATCTCATAAAACAAGAACAAGAGAAGGATGAATCTATATTGGTTTATCTAGAGGAAGGAGAAAGTCTTCTAATGGCGAAAGGAGAACTAGCACAACCAGCACCACAAATAGGTTTATTCAAAACAAATTTATTGACAAAGGGTAAGGTATGCAAACTAATAGTTTATTCAAGTGCACATAGTAATTTGGTTTCTTATGAAGTGGTAAAAAAATAAATTTGAAGAATTTTTTCCCACCCTAAGACATACTATGCAACATGGGTTAGTGAAAATCAAAATCTTTTGGTTAAGGAGCAAGTTCATGTTGATTTTTCAATTGGTGCTTATTAGGATATTGTTTTGTGTGATGTAATAGATATGAGTTGGGGACACATGATTTTAGGGAGACCATAGCAATGGGATAGAATAACCATGCATGATGGATACCTAAACACTTACATTGTGCATAGGGGTAACAACAAGTATGAGTTACAACCTTTAGTTGATAAGGGTAAAGAGCATATTATTATGTTTTTTGGAGATCAGATTTTGTAGGGGCAAATCAACCATGATACTGGTTGGAACATGAATATAAATGGACAGAAGACTAAGGATAAAGACTATCCTAATTATGTAGGTATTTGGGACTTGTGATGTGTGCAAGTGGGGACCATCAATCGTCCTCTTATAGAGCAGGTGAAGGATGAAGAAAAGGAAAAGTTGTAGAAGCAACAAATGAAGGAGATAGGGGCAGGAAGACAGTCCCTTTACAAGCAAAAATGTCCTATAAAAGGGCATCCAAATATATATTTTATTTCTAAAAACCCTTGTGATGTAAACATAGGTTGGAAAATAAAGAAGAAGGTGACTTTGGGAATTATTGGATCTCTGAAAAGAAGATGAAACCAAGACATGGTCAAACTGATACATGGAAGAAGAAGACTCCTTCTTGGGACAAGAATTATTACATTATTGGGGAGTATGGTGCAAGGGCACCTAAGAAGACAAAAAACATGAGGAAGACATCAAGGAGTCACCAAGGAACTATGAAGGCTTGGAAGAAAATTCAAATCAACTACAATGTATTATGGCCCATTATTATCAGAGAAATGAATGTAATAAAATTGTGTAATGTCCTGAAGGTCCTGGTAGGGACCTTAGGACTTAAAACATGAAAATAAGGATAATTTAATGTATAGGGGGTCTAGTAGACATTAGGAATTCTCAATGAGGTTTTTTTAATCTATAGGGGTCAATGGTTTTCAAACTAAGTTAGAGTTAAGTAATTTTACTAAATTTGAAAATTCAAATGTTTAAATCCAACGACTAATTGGGATTTTGGTGGGAAAGTTGTTTTAAGAGGTTTTATTTATTAACAAAACCATGCAACCGATCCAAATTAGTTGAGGGATTTTGTAGGAACTTTAAAAATTATCAAATGACCTTTGTATGAAGGGGAAGTGGTGTATGTACGGATTGTCTTAGAAAAGTTCAAATAAAACTCAGAATTTTGCATTTTCCTTATATTTCATTGCATGGTTTTAAATTCAAAGAAGTTACATTGTGTTCCTAATGCATTAATTGTATTTATAGTATCATTTAAAATAATTTTGAATTCTTTGAGGGTTCATTTGTTTCAGACTTACATCTTGTAGTGCTAACAATCCCTTTGAATTCACTTCTTTTACAATAATAGTTTGGTTTTCCTAATAAAAAGGGTCATTCCATGAATGTAATATGATTGTTTCTCATGGAATGTAACCTACACAATGTTTATAATACAAAAATAACATGATATGATGCAGATAGTGTGAATTGGAGTGGGTGATCACAAAGAATAGCATGAAAATTTGATGAATTTTTTTGGTTGGGAGCAGCAGCAAGAAATCTGATTGAACAAGGGGTATTTTCAAGAGTTGTAAGTGTCTTGGAGTGAAATTTTGATGGTGAATTAATCATTTTTTGGTTGCATAAGTTTTTGGAAGTGAGACATTTAGAAAGCCCTAGATTTAAGGGTTAATTGGAGCCAAATTTGGGCTTTTGGGTTTGTGAAGGTTTGAAGGTCAAATTGATTGGATAATCTTTGGATTGGGGGTATTTTTGAAGACTTTTGAGAGTCTTGGAGTCAAGGAGTAAGATCTTAGTTTACTTGCTTTGTTAAATGCATGCATTTAGGCCTATTTGACAAATGACAGTCAAGGGTTAGGATTGTTTGTTCAAAACAATAGTATCAAAGATTTTGGTATGTTAAAGAAGGGGATAATGGGTGTTTGAAAATGTAATTGTTTCAGAGATTTTTTTGGGAAATTTTGGAGTTAAGGATCAATTTAGGTCATTGTTTGGATACAAGGAGCCTAGGCCTAATAGGATAGTTTGTAAGGTGAGAGTGTTGGGTGTGGTTGCGATCCTTATAAACTTGTAATTCCTTTTTAATACAATATAAACAAACCAAATCCTTCATCCTTGGGCATGGGGAAGTTGTTGGTCCATTGGAGAGCAATTTGAGTGTTTTGGAGTCTAGAATGGTAAACCATCCATTTGTAACCTTATTCCATCTTTTTAACCCAACCTCTACCTGACTCCCTTTGCCTATTTTATTGCTCTAAATTAAGTAACATTATTAGATTACCTTATTGGGGGCTCTTTGTCTTGCATGGTGCTATAATTTCATATATTATCTTACTTTCTGAGTAATATAAAATCCATTATTATCCTTGTCTCCATGCTTGGGGGGAAAGGGTAGTGTTCCAATCTTGTATCCTTCCTAAGGATCCAATTCCCTTTATTGATTTGTATCTCTTGTAACATGATCTCTTTTCTTGCATATAATTTTTTGTTGTACACGAGGATTCTCTCTTTTTCAAGAGGTTTAAATCCTTGATGACAACCTCTTCCTTTCTTGAAAGTTCATGTCTATTATAAATGATCTCTTACTTGGGATTGAAATTTTCTTATCTTTCACCAAGAATTCGCATACCTAGTGGTGAGGAAGGTGTGTATTATTTTTCTCCTTCTCCTCTCTTATCAATGATGATTTCTTTATCAAATTGATGAACTATAACTAATTGAATGTTTGAAGATGATAAGTTGATGATCACCGAGATACAAAATTGAATGCAAGACATTAAATCAGTTAATGTATTGTATTGTCATTGATGTCAACTTGATATAGTTTGATTACTCAAACACATATCGGTCATAACCTTGAAGAATTGAAGAGACAAAGTTTATGTTATTGGTAAAACATAAAAAGTCTATATACACCGAGTGACAGTAAACACTAATGGAGAGTGCACACCGATGAATAGTGTAAACCAAGCATAGTAGTAACCAAGAAAGAGCTACCGATAAAATGTCACCGAGTAGTTCACAGTGTATACCGACCACTGTAGTAAACTAAAGTTGTTACCGATCATAACTAAAGTTTCTACCGAGCTAACTGGAGTTGATGACCAAGAAGAACTGAAGTTCAAGAAAGAAAAAACTACTTAGCTGGCAAGAGCTATATTTAGAGATTGACTGATTGATTGATTTATTTCTAACGATCAGTTAAAATAAAACCTGGAAGAGATTTAAAGCATAGTTATCAAGGAGAGATCTATGGAATAAAACTAAAGAAGAGCTTTACGGGATAAAGCAAGCATGGTGAGTTTTATGGATCAAGAAGTGTTCTATGACAAAAATAAGGAGATTGAACATATAATAATGTCTATATAAAGAGACAAGGAATTCATTAATAGAGATGAATTCTAAGTATAATTCTGGTGAAGATAGAAGTCTTCATGCAGATCTGATCATACAGGCTAAAGAACAGAGCCAAGGAATTCTACAAACATCGATCAATAGAGGATAGAGCATTCACCAAGTAGAAGGAAGAAAGAATGAAAGAAAAGGAAATGAAGTGAACAATGATTAGAGAGATATTATTGGACTAACAATAGATCTTTAAATCTACAAGTTAAAGTTTTATTATTGAATAGATCATTTATTGTATCAGTTTAACCATTGATTCATAAAATCTCTTAACCGAGTGGGATTTAACAGTCCTTAATGTATTGGGATACTCAAGAGTATAAAAAGGTTTTCTTGTTGACATCATAGTGAATGCTAGGTCAAAAGACAAATTGTTAGTTTTGAATCCTCTAACAAGGTCATAGTTAGAATAACTAAGAGGGGCGGGGGTGAATCAATGGCCTCAAAGATAATTCCAATAATCCAACCAAAACTTATATCACAAATATAATACCTTTAGTTATCATTCAGTCCTACAAGATGTATGCCTTATGTAATTCTAACATATATATACCTCTCGATGAATATATTATTTATCCTTTTTCTAGCCTTTACCGAGTAGTGGTAATTAAACTTAGTGTTTACCGACCAATCCTCTTTTAGTGATGTGTAAAGAAAAAAATCAAAGCAATGATCCATATACACATTTGACATGTGGATTTTTAACATGGAAACCCAGTTAAAGGAAAAACCACTTGGGACTGGTAACCCAAAATTTTCACTCTTTTGAAGTGAGCTTAGTGAAGAGCCAACCCTATTAAAGGTTACAAACACACTGTTAAGTGCGACCTTGTTAGAGGATTTAAAACCATTGGTTAGTCTTTTGACCTTAGGCATTCACTATGTTGTCAACAATAAAAAACCTTTTGATACTCTTGAGTATCTCAATACATTAAGGATTGTTAAATCCCACTCGGTTAAGAAATTTTCTGAATCAATGGTTAAACTGAAACAGTAAATGATTTGTTCAATAATATAACTTTTGCTTGAAGATTTTCAGATCTATTGTTAGTCCATAATACCTCTCTGATCAATATTATCTTATGTTCCTTGGCTCCCCTCTTTCTTCTTTCTTCTCGGTGAATGCTTAGAATATTTAAAGCTTTGCTTTAGTTTTATTCCATATATTTATCCTTGACAACTATGAATAAAAATAGCTTTAAATCTTCTTCTTATCCTTAGTTCAACTGGTCGATGAAAATAAAGTAATCAATCAGTTAACTCTAATTATAGCTCCTGCCAGCTATGTAGTTTTGTCTTTTTCTAACTCAAGTTGATTTCGTTCATCAACTCTTAGTTTTGTTGGTAACACTTTCTCGAGTACTTTTGATCTCAGTTAATACTGATATCAGGTAACACTGTTCTCTCAGGTAATACTATCCGTCGGTATTGTCTGTCCATCAGGCAACACTGTGAACTGCTCAGGGTTCATTATTTCTTGGGTAACCCCGTCACTCGGTGTATACCTTTACCGACAACAAAAAATTTGTCTCTTTAGATCTTCAAGTGTTTTTACAATATGTGTATGATAAATCACAACATATTAGGTTGACATCAATGGCAATACAATACATTGACTGATTTAATGTCTTGCATTTACTTTATGTAGCTCGGTGATCATCAACTTTATCATCTTCAAACATTCAATTAGTTATAGTTCATCAATCTCTCCCTTTGGCATTGATGGTAACATACTTATCAACTTAATATGAAATATGCCATAACATACCAAACTAATTTTTCTATAAACAATTCAAATATCTAACTCTCGGTAAGCTCTTTCTAGCTTAGGTTTGATTCTTGCAGAGTTTGTTCTTTCTTCATCCCTTCAATGGATAGGTGTAGAAATTCTATCTTCTGCTTCTATCTCTCCCTTGGATGGATGGTTGTTTATTTGAATCTTTCTCTCCCTTTGTAGAATCATCTTCTTTCTTTGATGTTTTCTCTCCCTTTGACTATTCCTCTCCCTGATGGATATTTCTCTTCTCTTCCTTTGGATGATCATGATAGATATTTCATATGGATATATTCTCTCCCTTTGACAACAATGCCAAACTTTAAATGTATCATTGAATTCTTCTATCTATCAACAATACAGCTCTGTAGTAGCCAATAATATCTCTGGTGTTCAGTTTAGATAAGTACCTTTCATGTACTAATTATATCATTGTAGTCCATATCTTTTCTTGCATCAACATGATTGATCTTCTGATAATGTGTAGGCTGATGCAACCTTCTATTCATCTTAGTGACTAGTGGACAAGGGTCAAACCCCTAGTCTTTTCCTTAGGTACTCAAATGTATATTTTGGAAATGGCTTTGTGAATATGTCTGCTAATTGTTCTTTTGATTGTATATATTCTAGTATCCCTTATTTCTCTTGTACTTATTCCCTCAAGTAATGATACTTTATTTCTATGTGCTTTGTCTTATCATGCATTAAAGGTTTCTTTGAAATATTGATAGCACTTGTATTATCACAACAGATAATTAATGGTTCAAGGATTTTCATATTCATACCTTTCAGTAATTACTTGATCCATGTAATGTTAGAGCAATTTGCAGCAGCAACCACATATTCTGCTTCTGTAGTTGATTGAGATATGCATCCTTGCTTTTTACTTATCCATGTGACAAGTCTATCACCCATAAAGAATGTTCCTCCTGTTGTGCTATTTCTATCATCTATGTTTCCATCCTAATCAACATCTGTATATACTTGTAGCTCAAATTTTCCTTCTTTATTATACCAAAAGCCAAAGTCTTCAGTGTTGTTTAGATATCTCAGAATTCATTTAACATCATTCATGTACAACATACATTAGTTTTCTAATCATAGATCTATATAAGGTCTTATTTACCTTGGTTGTCTTGTCTTCCTTTGTCAATTTGCATCTGGTTGTGATAGGTGTTCCAACTAGTTTGGAGTCCTCCATTTTGAATATCTTCAGAACTTCTTTGATGTATTTGGATTGTGTGATATAGATTCCTGCATCTTGTTGTAGAATCTGTAGACCAAGAAAAAAATTTGATCTCTCCAAACATTGACATCTAAAATTCTTTGCTCATTCATCAGAAAATGATTTTCATAGCATATCATTACCTCCAAATATGATATCATCAACAAATATCTCAGTAATCAAAACTTTATCATCAGTTTCTCCTTTCAAATATAGATTACTTTTATCACTTGTTCTTACAAATCCAATACCAATGAGATAAGACTGAATTCTTTCATACCATGCTTTTGGTGCTTGTTTTAATAAATACAAGGCTTTGTGTAGTCTAAAAACCATGTTTCTCTTGTTAGGATCAACAAACCCTCCAGGTTGTTCAATGTATGCCTCCTCTTCTAGTATTCCAGTTAGAAATGTAGATTTAACATCCATTTGGTATACTTTGAATCCTTTAAAAGTAGCATAAGCAAGTAGAATTCTTAATCCTAGTCTAGCAATGGGTGAAAAGGTTTCTCTATAGTCAATACCTTCTTCTTGTACATACCCTTTGCATACCAGTTTTTCTTTGTTCCTTGTGATTTCTCCATTCTCATTCAGTTTGTTTCTGAATATCCATTTCATACCAATGATGTTTTTGTCACTTGATCTAGGTACTAATGTCCATCTTTTGTTTGTCTCAATCTGTTCAATCTCTTCATTCATTACACTAACCCATTCTTGATTCTCAAGTGCAGTATTAATAGATTTAGGCTCAAAATCACAAATCAAACGTCTAGTGTTAAGTGACTTACTTCTTGTTCTCATTCCAGCTCTTTTGTCTCCAATGATCTAGTTCTGTGGATGGTTTATTCTGACATATTTAGCAAGTATAGGTTCAAATCTTTTTTCATCATTCTGATCATCATTTTGGCCTTCATTTTAATCTTCATCACTAGGTTCATCATTGTGAGCATTTTCCTGATTTTCGGTGTGTGCAGCCTGTTGCTCGGTTGCATTGTTTTGTTGCTCGGTAGTGATACATTGTTTCTCAGGAAGAGTGTCAGGTTCTTCACTGTAAACAAATTTTTTGTAATCTTTCGGTTCCTTTTTGCTTTCCTCATCATTTTTCTTAGCAAATTCATCCACTTTAACATTTGCACTTTCAATGATTTTGTTAGAAGATTTGTTAAGACATTTATAAGCTTTTCTTTTGGCAGAATATCCTAGAAATATTCCTTCATCACTTTTGGAGTCAAGCTTTCCATTTCTATCATCTTTCAATATATAACATTGACTTCCAAAAATTCTAAAGTAACTCACATTTGGTGTGTATCCATACCATAGCTCATAAGGTGTCTTATTGGTGTCTTTCTTTAATTGAACTTAGTTTAGTGTATAGACAGCAGTACCTACAGCTTCTCTCTGGAATGTTTGTGTGATGCCTTTTTCAATCATTAGTGTTCTGGCACAATCAACAATTGATCCATTCCTTCTTTCAACAATCCCATTTTGTTGTGGTGTTCTCGGTGCAGAAACATGTCTTGTAATTCCATGCTCATTACAAAAGTTAGTGAATTCATCAGAAATAAATTCTCCTCCTCTATATGATCTTAGACACTTCAATTCCTTTCCACTTTGTTTTTCAACTATAGCTTTATACCATTTGAACATCTTAAATGCTTCAGACTTTTCTTTTAAGAACATAACAGTCATCATCCTAGAATAATTATCAACAAATAGTATGAAGTATCTAGCACCATAATAGCTCTTTTATCTCATTGGTCCACATAAGTTAGTATGGTCTAATTCTATAATAGCATTAGATGTGTAGGTTTTTCTCTTGAAACTAGACTTTTTCATTTTTCCTTTTTGACAATTCTTGCACATGACATGGTCGGGTTTTGACATACTCGGTAAGCCTCTTACTTTTCTTTTCTTGCTTATCCTAACCATGTTGTCAAAATTCACATGACATAACCTTTTATGCCACAACCAAATGTCTTAATTTCTAGCCAATAAACAAGTGGTCTCAATATTATCAAGATAGAATAGGTTACCTTTTGTTTGTTCACCAGTACCGATCAACCTTCCTGTTCCATTATAGATCTTTGTGTTTTTGTTCTCAAATGCAACTCGTTGTCCTATGTTATTCAGATGTGAAATACTCAATAGACTAAAGTTAAGTCCTTTCACCCAATATGAATTTTCACATCTGATTAGATTATTCAACATGATGGTTCCTTTTCCTTCAACTGTACAAGGTGAGTCATTACCCATCCTAACGGATCCACCATTATAATATTCAAAAGTTTCAAAATTTTCTTTATCTCCATTCAAGTGGTGAGTACAACCACTATTAATAATCTAGACATCATTTTTGCTAACTTTAGATATGAGTTCAGTTTCAACATACCTTTCTTCTTCATCTGAATCATCCTTCATAGCAACAAATACTACTTCAACATCTTCATCAAACTCGGTGTCAGTATTTTCAACTTTGTTCTCAACCAGGTAACAAGCCTTATTTCCTTTGTCCTTTTAGTCTCATTTATCTCTTCTATCAGAGTGTCGGTTACTTATGTAGTCTCGGTCATCACTTCTGTCAAACTTATTTTTGTAAGATCTATCATTATTTATTTCATCTTTTCTCTTGTTAGTGCGTCTAGTAGAAAAGCATCCAACTTCTTTGCAATTAAAATAGACCAATGGTAATTTACCTTTGTATCTACCTTTACCTCTTTGAAATCTTCTAGCCATTAGTGCTTCAATTTCATCAAGTTCTTGTTCATCACTATCACTTTCACTATCATTTATCATAGTGTGTTTGTGACTAGATTTGCTTATTTTAAGAGAAGATTTGAATGCAGACTCAATAGTTGGTAAGACACTATTGTCATAGTTGTTCATCTCAAATGAAATAAGTATACCAATCAAACTATCAAGAGTAACATTGTTATTTTCTACTGCTCTCATTTCTTGAATTACAGATACTCTAATAGCATAAATAGGTAGTAAGGTTCTTAGAATTTTACTTATGACTATTTCTTCTTCAAGTACACCTCCTAATCCTCAGATAGAATTAACTTCTTTGATTTGGCCACTGTACTAAGTTATGTTCTCTCCTTCTTTCATTCTTAGATAATCAAACTTTCCTCTTAGGTTTTCAGCTTTAGCTCTCAGCATATTTGTATCTCCTCCATATACTAGCTTTATTTTGTCCCACATTTTCTTTGCAGTGGTGCATGATTTGACATCTTCAAATTTAGCATCGAAGAGTGAGGAAGAAAGTTCTATCATAATAGAATTTTGTTCATTTTTGTCTCTCAATTGATCAACATTCATAGGTCATGTTGGTGTAGCATATTCAGTATCCAAGTATTTATATGTGACATCATTTCCAATACCTAATAGGTGGTATCTTATCCTACTTTTCCATGATGAAAATTTGTCCTTTTTCAACTTAGGCACATCCCTTTTACTCATCTTGTGATCTTTAGCTTGAGTCTTGAAACTCTCTTCCAAGAACCAAAGCTCTACTACCAATTGTTAGAATAACTGAGGAGGGGGGGTGAATCAGTGGCCTCAAAATTAATTCCAATAATCCAACCAAAAATTATACCACAAATATAATACCTTCATTTATCATTTAGTCCTACAAGATGTATGCCTTATGTAATTCTAACATATATATACTACTCGGTGAATATATTGTTTATCCTTTTTCTAGCCTTTACCGAGTAGTAGTAATTAAACTTGGTGTTTACCAACCAATCCTATTTTAGTGATGTGTAAAGAAAAACATCAAATAAATGAACCATATACACATTTGACACATGGATTTTTAATGTGGAAACCCTATTAAGGGAAAAACCACTTGGGACCGGTAACCCAAAATTTTCAGTCTTCTGAAGTGAGCTCGGTGAAGAGCCAACCCTGTTAAAGGTTACAAACACATTGTTAAGTGCGACCTTGTTAGAGGATTTAAAACCATTGGTTAGTATTTTTACCTTAGGCATTCACTATTCTATCAACAAGAAAAACCTTATGATACTCTTGAGTATCTCAATACATTAAGGACTGTTAAATCCCACTCGAGTAAGAGATTTTCTGAATCAATGATTAAACTAAAATAGTAAATGATCTGTTCAATAATACAAATTTTGCTTGAAGATTTTCAAATCTATTGTTAGTCCATAATACCTCTCTAATAAATATTCTCTTCTGTTCATTTTCTCCCCTTTTCTTCTGTCTGCTCGGTGAATGTTCTTGCTTCTGTTGCTCAGTGTCTGCAAAATTCTTGGCTCTATTCTTCAGCATGTATGATCAGATCTGCATGAAGACTTCTATCTTCACCAAAATTATATTTAGCATTCCTCTATTTCATAATGAATTACTTTTCTCTTTATATAGACATGATTTCACCATTTCATCTCCTTGTCTTTCTTATTCTTGACGTAGATTGTTTCTTGATCCACAAATCTTGCCATGCATTGCTTTAATCTTTAAAGCTTTGCTTTAGTTTTATTTCGTATATTTCTCCTTGACAACTATGAATAAAACTAGCTATAAATATTCTTCTTATCCTTAGTTCAACTGGTCGATGAAAATAAATGTAATCAATCAGTTAACTCTAATTATAGCTCCTACCAGCTATGTAGTTTTGTCATTTTCTAACTCTAGTTGATTTTGGTCATCAACTCTTAGTTTTCTTGGTAACACTTTCTCGGGTACTTCTGATCTCGGTTACTACTGATCTTGGGTAACACTATTCTCTCGGGTAATACTATCCATCGATGTTGTCTGTCCATCGGGCAACACTATGAACTACTTGGGGTTCACTTTTTTCTTAGGTAACCCTATCACTCGGTGTATACCTTTACCGACAATAAAATTTTTGTCTCTTTATATATTCAAGTGTTTTTACAATATGTGTATGAGAAATCATAACAAATTAGGCTTACATCAATGATAATACAATAAATTAACTCATTTAATGTCTTGTATTTAATTTTTGTAGCTTGGTGATCATAAACTTTATCATCTTCAAACATTGAATCAGTTATAGTTCATCAGGTCGCACTTAACAGTGTGTTTGTAACCTTTAACAGGGTTGGCTCTTCACTGAGCTCACTTCAAAAGAGTGAAAATTTTGGGTTACCGGTCCCAAGTGGTTTTTTCCTTAATAGGGTTTCCATGTTAAAATCTATGTGTCAAATGTGTATATGGTTTATTTATTTGATATTTTTCTTTACACATTATTGAAACTGGATTGTTCGGTTAACACTTAGTTTATTTGCTCCTATTCCGTAAAGTCTAGAAATGATAAACAGTATATCTTACCGAGCAGGTTATATTTGATAATATATTTAAGGCATACATCTTGATGGACTAAAAGATAACTAGAGGATATTATATTTGAGATATAAGTTTTGGTTGGAATTTTTAGAATTATTTTAAGGCCATTGATTCACCCCCCTCCCCCCCTCTCATTTATTCTAACACAAATATCTCCTCTTGGAGTTAGATGCTTTTCATAAAATATCTCTTTATCCTTTCCTTAAGCATCCCTCAAAATGGTCCCATTAAAATTGTTTCAAGATATATTTTCACAACTATGATCTCTTCCTTTCCTCAAAAGAGCTAAGCCCTATTTGGCTTGGATTTCATGTACATTGTTTCTTAAAGGATATTTCCTTGGTGATGAAGGTGTTTATCCTTGCTCTTATTTTCCTTAAGATGCCACCATAGTTCTATGTTGCCACCTTAAATGGGTGGGGGTTGGCACATATATAAAACCTCCTTGTTGCTAATATTGTGAGATTTCATTACAAATAACATGCTTTTCTTAGCTATCCATTTTTCAAATAAATTTCAACATGCAACCCTTTTTTCTATTACAACTTTCTAGACCATTTGACTCTCCTTGGCATCAATTTGTGGTATTTCTCACAAACAATATTGTTCTTGGTTATCCTTAACACCAATATTGTCAAGATGAGTTTACTAGCATAATATAACTTTCTAAACTATTTCACCCTCCTCGGCACCAATTTAGAGATTTCCTTGTAGATAATATTTTTCTTGGTTATCCTTGGCATCAATATTTTTAGGATGGTTTGACTATCATAACACAACTTGCTAGCCTGTGGAATCCATATTTCCTTTATTTCTCCTCCATGAGCCCATAACATAACACACCTCACTATTTTGTTGTACTATGGTCTCTTATCTTTGATGTTTGATCTTTCTCTTTCCATATGACTATTTTTCTCTTGCAATAAAGTTTTGAGAATGATGTTAGTGGCTGAGACATTTTGAGTATTAAGGTCTCTTCATCTTCTTGACTTGGAGCCTTTATTTTTAGTACTAACCCCCTTTGTGTGTCTTTTATTTTACACCTTTTTGGTCCTTTTTTGTTTTGATTTATTTTGTGTGCCCTTGCATGTGGTTATATGAGTTAATATCCTATGGTTTGGGGCCTTGTTCCCATGAACTTAGTGATTTCTATTCACTTCGTAGTCCTACCCATATATCTCTCTATTTATTCTACTTTACTGTGTGTGTAGAATCATAATCTTGTTAAAGTGGGGGCTAAATGTATTGGAATTATATCAGAATGATGTACTGAGAGGGGAGGGGTGAATCAGTACCTCTAAAAATTTTCTTGGTTAGCCCATTAACCCTTAATCATCTAATGAAGGGGCAAGGCAGGAGGATCCCCAATGGAGATGTCCTAACCCCCAACCAATAACCACACAATGGAATAGAAATAACAACACAGAGATTTATATCCACACAATGCAAATACTCATAATAGAATC
>MU227326.1:1315644-1336845 GCA_018584345.1 Thuja plicata | reverse complement strand
GAATGCAACTACATAAGTCTTTGATCTGATGATGTATGCAATCTTTAATTTATGATAACAGATCCTATTAAGCTTCATACATATAAGTAATCATCCTTCCATGATTGAATAATACCTTTATCTGCTCGTCGGTAGCCTCTGTGTGTTCTTAACAACTGATGTGTTATGTTTTTTAATTTTGCATGAATTCTGCCTTCTGCTCCATAGATGGTCTGCATGGCTATCAACAACAATGAGTTCATTTCTCACAATTGATTTGGAACATCTATTTATACTAAATTAGACTCAATTCTTGATTCATGCATTGCAAGTTAACTCTAGATCCAAGGTTTACAACTTGACCTTGATCTTTAGTTAGATATGTTTTAGATCCGTTAGGATGCTTTAAAACATTTACATAAAGCTTGCTTGACCCTCAAGTTATGATTTAAAACAAATAAAAACTCTATAAATAGAATTACATTGCTTTATCCGTCGTATAAAAATCAGATCCACAATTTGCGGGTTCTTTAACTAACTGTCGGTTTTGACGGTCGGTTTTCTTGGTCGTCGGTGTTCCTTTCTTGAACTTGTCATTGGGTATGCCTTTTTTGTTCCTGTCAGGTTAGTTCTCAAAATTGTGTCATCGGTAATGCTTGTAGTCACCGGTGATGCTTGTCGATTCTATAGTTAGCATTTTTCCTGACCTTTGTGTTCTGTCAGGTATGCTCGCTATTCGCTAGTAATGCTTTAGTCTGCTGGTGATGCTTGTAGTCTGGCGGTAATGCTTTAGTCTGCCGGTGATCTCTGTCAATGTTTTTCACTAAGTGTACTAATGGAAAAATAATGTCATCAAAATGTAGCCTCATAAATTGTATCCCTATACAATTTCATGCTTTCCTAGTCCCTATTTTGGCATTTCTTGTTTCCCATGCCTGATCATATTCAATTATGCTTGCACTAGCCCAAAAATAGACATCTCCACTGTATTATATACCTCTAGTCCTTGACCCCACCTAATTAAAGAGGCCAAGGACACCTAGGAAATCCTTGTCCCATGATAGGGATCTTGACCTAGGACAGGGTTTCTTGGGGATACCTTTCCTTAATAAAAGGAACCCTAATTCAAATCATCTAACAACTAGCTTGTGGGAGTGAGCAATCATATTCCATGTCACCCTATTTTGAAATTGAAAATATATTTTATGAGAGAGGTATAAAACAAGATTACCCACCTCAATTTCATCCAATCATCTCAATTACAAATTAAGTTCAAGTATTCATGATCAAGCACTTGAGGTGACATTTCATCCCACCATATTCTTCAGATCTAGAATTGTTCCAAGTTATACCAACCTCCATACAAGCATGCATTTATAATTGATTTCCTTTTTGGTTTTGTCAAGTCATATCATTGCATCAAAACTTGTGACCACATCAAAAGAGCATTACATCAACAAGGTATAATGTTTACATACTTCAATTTTAGATCTAGCCTCTACTACATTATAGCACACTTTCAGTTCAAGTTCATTTCAATTCAATTTCATGGTTAATTCTAAAACTAGGGTTTGATCTAAGAAAACCCCTATCAACCCAAAAAATATTTCTTTCTATATGCAAGTGACATACTATGAGGACATGAATTTGGATTTAGGCTAAGTAGATAGAGAGCTATAGGTCAAAATTTCACAAACATAAAAATCTTCTTTTCCTAGTATAAACAACATTTCAGAACCCAGTAAGGGTTATTTTGGTATATCCATTCTTGACCCTCTTGTGGACCATACTGTATCTACAATGGTTCTTACTCTGGTTGGTAAGTTTATGGGGGTAAGACCTAATATTCATCTTGTCAGAGAGTTTACTTATCGCAAATGGAAACTCAAGGGACAAGTTGATATCGCAGCAATGCCGAAGGGGTTTTTCTCATTTGTCTTTTCAAACATGGAAGACCTAACAAAAGTGCTATCTGGACCCTGGATGTTTGGAAAATCATCTTTGGATCTTCAAAAATGGGTCACGAATTTGGACCTAAATGCTGAGATATTTGATAGTGCCCCTGTATGGGTGATATTACCTAGCCTCCCAATGGAATACTGGCATGAGGATGTTTTTATTGGTCTCGCGAGTGTGTTTGGGGAACTACTATCAATAGACCCGATGACTGTTGCTAGATCTAAACTGATCTATGCTAGAATATGTGTGAATATACACCATAAGATGGATCTACCTGAGGTCATCACTATTAACTCTAAACTGGGTAAGCACATCCAAACTATTAAATATGAATCGATTCCATTTTCTTGTTTCTCTTGTAAAAAAGTTGGTCATTAGGATAAACACTATCCGCTGAATAAACCAAAAACAAAAGAGGATTATAAAAGGGAACTAAAAAAAGTTTGGAAGTAGAAAATCAATCCAAATGAAAAGTCTTTAGGGAATCTAGATCTAGGTCAAAAGGAGAACATAGCAGAGCGTTTAATCAGTAATGAATCTGAGGAAAACATGCTTCCTGTAAACCATATCACTTTGGTCAAACAGCCTAATATTGATCAAGAAGTTAGTGTAGAACCTAGACAAGAGAAAGAATAGCCTAAAGTGAAGGAGCTAGAAGCCACTATTTCTACAACCAATTTGAAGGGTCCAGAATGTCTTCCCTCTACAATAGCTTAAATTCCTCTTCCTGAAGAAGGAATTATTGGGGAACATGACCAAAATGGTAACACTTCTAAAGATAGTGATGATGATTCATCATCCCATATTGTAGATCTATGGAGTAAAGAAAGATTGGAGAGAAATTTGAGTCCTAAGATTAACCTTGAAACCCAGGAAGCTCCTTGGTCACAGGTAAAGGAAAGAAAAAAATCTCAATAAAAATTTAAGCAGAAAAGGTGACCAGAACCTCAATAATTTGAGTGAATCAACTAAAAAACAAGAAAACCAAATTCAAGGGGGAGTACTAATGAGAAGACAATATAAAGCAGATGTGGGCACTCCTAAAATTAAAAAATGAAGGGAATCACATAAGAAAAAAAGAAAGAAGGAATCAAAATAGAATATAGAGGATGGTAAACAATGCACCATCCCTAAGATATGTTCTCCAAGTCTTTAATATGAAATTTATCTCTTGGAATATAAGAGGGCTTAACAGCCCCCATAAGTAGGATGTTCTTAGGAACATGGTTAGAGATAGAAAAATTGATATTTTACTTATTCAAGAAACTAAAATGCCTAAAGAAAAGCTAGAAAAAATGCATGTGTCTAAATGTTATGGGAGTATAGGAGGTGATTTTGATGGTGCTTTAGGTGGCATTGGGATTTTATGAAATAATGAAAATGTTGTGTGCAAATTAATCCTCAGTGAAAAGAACATTTTAGTGGTCAAGATTACTTTCCTTAAAGAGAACTTCAGCTGGAACCTTATCAATATATATGCACCCAATAATAGAGGAGGTAGATAGAAGTATATGCAGAGATTGAAATAAATCTGTAATCTTTACCAAGAGTCTAGCTAGATGATCATGGGAGATTTTAATACTCCTCTTAAAAATGAGGAAAAAAGGGGGTAGTAGCTCCCAGCTTGATAGAAGATCTGATCTTGTGGAATTTATCAATGAGGAAGCCTTATTAGATATTGACCTAGAAGGCATTAACTATATGTGGTTGAATAGATGTACTGGGAAGGATCTGATCTAGGTTAAACTGGATAGAGCTCTCTTAACCCATGATTGGCTTTCCAGGTACTTTTCAACTCTTTCTGCTGAACTCTGCATTGGATCTGATCATTATCCTATATCATTAAATTTTAACTAGATCAATGGTAGAAAGAATATTCCTTTCATATTTGAAAAAATGTGGCTAGCCCACCCTAACTTAAAAGAAAATATTGAGGAATGGTGGAACTACACTATAGATGGGGGAGCAATGTATAGAATGGCTAAGAAATTAAACACAACTAAAAGCAATCTGAAACATTGGAATAAGGATGTGTTTGGGGATATATTCCATCTAAAATGAAACTTGTAGAATGAAATTAAGGAAATTCAGGATAGTATCTAGAAGGATGGTCTTTGAGAGGAAATAAGAACTAAGGAAAACAAACTTCTTGCTAATTATCACAACATTATTACGAAGGAGGAATACTTCTGGAGACAGAGATCTAGAGATCTTTGGCTTAAGGCAGGGGATAAAACACTAGATTATTCCATATGATGGCTATGAAACATAAAGCTATTAATAGGATTTCAAATCTCCAATAAAAAGGTAAATCCATAAGGAAGGAGGAAGATATCAGTTCAAAAATGTTAAGATACTTTTCAGAGCTATTGGCAAAGGAAAATAATTTGAATAGAGTTGATCAAGATGAAATTCTCTCAGCCATTTCAAAGTGGGTAGATGATCCTTCTAACAAAATTCTCCAAGATATTCCCTCGAACAAGGAAATTAGGAATTCTATTTTTTTATTTTGAAGGGAAAAAATCTCCTGGCCCAGATGGTTTCCCAATGTTGTTCTTCCAGCAATTCTAGAATATTATTGGTCAAGATGTGAAGGATGCAATCAAAGAAATTTTTGGTACTAAATGTCTTCTTAGGGAACTAAATGCTACTTTCCTAGTTCTGATCCCTACAAAACTAGGAGATAACATTGTGGAAGAATTTAGACCTATTAGCTTGTGCAATTCATTATACAAGATAATTTCTAAAGTTATTACATCCAGACTGCTTTAGTTTCTTCTAAATATTATCTCCCCCCAGTAGAATGGTTTTGTTCCTAGGAGAAAATTTCTTGATTCTATTATTGTGGCTCATGAGAATATCCACTCTCTGGAAAAGGCTAAAAAATAGGGTTTCATGATGAAACTAGATCTTTCCAAGGCTTATGATAGAGTTGATTGGCAATTTTTGCAGAAGGTTTTGTCTTCTTTTGGTTTTAACAAAGAGGTTATCAAAATGATCATGCAACTTGTGACAACTATTTCTTCTTCAGTTATTGTTAATGGGGGATCTTCTACCTTTTTCAAACCTACCAGAGGTTCGAGACAAGGAGATCCTATTTCTCCTATTCTCTTTTCTATACTTGCAGAGTGCCTTGGGAGGTACATCCATAAAATGGTGGAAAAATGTGAAATAAGTGGTATTCAACCTTCTTCGGCTAGACTCGTCTGCTCCAATGAGAAATTTATGGATGATACTCTCATCATGGGAGAGTCGACTATTAAAGAAGCTAGAAATCTAAAGAAAGGTCTATCTATCTATACTGTGGCTACTGGCCAACTAGTCAATTGGACTAAGAGTTCTATATTCTTCATAAATACTCCTGAAGAAAGACAGAAGAAAATGTCTACTATTCTTGGATGCACTATTGGGAAACTTCCCTCATCTTACTTGGGTTTACCTCTGTGCTCCAATCCTCCGGAAAATTTTTGGCATACTCTTATAGATAGATACACCAATAAACTTGCTGGTTAGAAAAGGGGCACTCCTTAGCAATGCAGGAAAGCTCCAATTATTGAAATCTACTATACAGAATCTTCCAATTTATGCTATGAGCTTGTTTAAAATACCCCACAAAATTGCTACTGAGATAGATAAAATCTAGAAAAGATTTCTTTGGTCAGGGGTTGAGGAAAAGAAAATACTTAGCCTTGTGTCTTGGGACAAAGTCTGCATGCCCAAAAATTTGGGAGGTCTCAGTTTGCGAACCATTAAAAACACAAATAAAGCCCTTATAGAAAAATAGCTTTGGAGGATATATGGAGATCAAAAAGAATGGAACTATATTATTAAAATAAAGTATCTTTTCCTCAATAATTCCTTGGAGGACTTTATAGGTGATGATAATAGCACTAATGGCTCCTTCATTTGGAACAGTATCAAGTCTACCAAAGACCTGATTGTCAAAGGAAAAAGATGGAATCTGGGAGATGGTAGTAGAATTGATTTTTGGGATGATGAATGGATCCATTCAGTGCCTTTGTCCAACAACCAAGATTGGAAGTAAATCATTGACAAGTGCAAAGAATCTATTGGTACGAAAGCTAAAGATTATTGACTGGACAATAAATGGAAGAATTTGGGAGAAATTGATGTTAGAATTATTTCCTTCCAGCATGAAATGTAGACCTGGTATATCAAAGATAACACTCAAGACTCAATTGTATGGAATCCTACTTCTTATGGCAAGTACACTGTGGCTTCTGCTGTCAAAATCTTCACTGAAAGAGAGTAAAGCCCTCCCTACTCCTTTGTGTGGTATAAAAATCTTATACCTAAAATAAATTTTTTCTACTGGCTCCTCATTCTAAATAAACCATTGACCCTTGATAATCTTACTAAAAGGGGTTTCAATATTGTTAATAGATGTAGTCTTTGCCTTGAAAATGCTAAATCTTGGGACCATATCATGCTCAATTTCCCTTTCACTCGTAAATTCTAGGATATTATCTTTAGAGAATGGAATCTTTGCTGGTGTTTTCCTTTTACTTGGTGGGATTTTGTTGCCCAATGGAGTTACCCACCTTAGAACTTTATAGACAAAGATCTCTGGTTTTTCATTCCTCCTCACTTTTGTTGGAGAATATGGAAAGAATGCAACAATAGAATTTTCAGAGATAATCAGTCTAGCCCTGAAGTAGTTGTAAACCAAATTCGCAGGGCGCTGGAATAAAATTTTCTATCATCTAAATCAGAATCCAATTATAGTAAGAGGGAAAGTGACCAAATTGGCAGAGATCTAGATCCTATCAACCAAAGATCTATGGCTACTTGGACTTTGCCACCTGAAGATTGGGTTAAAGCTAACTCTGATGGGGCAGCGAAGGGCAATCTAGGCATTGTTGGAGGAGGAGGTATAATAAGAGATCATAATGGTAATTGTGTTGGAGTGATTGCTTCTCCACTGGGAACTCAATCTAACCATAAGGCTGAGGCTATGGCGGCTCTCAATGTTATCTTGTTGGGGGAGGAACTGGGCTGTAAGAAAGTTTGGCTGGAGGGAGACTCTTTAAATATTATTAATAATATTAGAGGCAGAAGTAAGGCATCTTGGAAAATTGATCATATAATTGTCAAAATTAAAGATGTAGCATTGAAATTTACCTCCTTTTATGTCACTCACAATTATCAGGAAACTAACCAAGTGGCAGATAGTCTTGCCAACATTGGAGCTAAGAATGATGTCACTTACAAGTGGCACGGGAATGCTAAAATTAATGTTGAGGTTAGTTTATTGCTCAATTATGACTGGATTAATCACAAGGTAGTTGACATTAATTGAACTAATCATTTCAATTAATGTTGTTCTGATTTGGGGTATGGCGACGGTGTCATGCCATGTGAAGTGTCATAGTTATGATGACTTAAACTTCCTTCAACTACAAGCTTTTTGGGGTATCATTATTTACTCTGTGCATTTGAATTTTTGTATGCATCTTGGGCTAAACATTAGAAAAAACCAGAGTGTAGTGAGAGATTACACCAATAGTGAAGAGAATGAAGAAACGAGGGGAGATCTAAATAGAGAAGAACCTACATTGTGCAAATGGAGGAATGAAAGAGAGGTTTAGAGCAAGCTCAAGAAGGGTAAAGTTCATAGATACTTAAAATGACTCCATGGAAACAACAAGGAGGTGACAAAAGATTTGATTAATGGGTGGGAGAATGAGAAAGTGAACATTCTGGCTAAATCTGTAAAGCTCACTCTGGACCGCCTTGCTGAAATTACAGGTCTCTCGTTGGAGGGAATGCATTTTTCAAAAGAAAAAAAAGAGGGCAATAAAGCCTATAAAAATTTCCCCAAGACTAATGAGGAGAGGGCCATGCTCGTGAAGGGTGATCTGGACTATGTTATGCTGTCAAACATTAAGCACCGCATATGGGCATTCATCATCAAGGCTTCATGGAATACTTCATGCTCGAAGGAAGGTATTCAAAGGTCTATAATTACCATTTTATTCTAGTTAACCATTTTTTTCATGACATTAGGGTTTTCTTTCCCTATTATCTTTTAAGTTCGCTCAATCAGAGCATTATCGACCATAGAGTTAAATCTTCCCCTATTTTACATGAGGGTCTTATTATGTTCATCACAAACTATGTTAAAAACCACATCCCTAACCCCATTCCTAAGAGCATTGAGAAAGTTAAGAGGAAGAGTATGGATTTTTCTACTAGTAAGAAGGCCAGCAAAGGTAAAGCCAAAAAAAGTCACCAAGGCCCTATTGTTGTTGATATCTCTCTGTCAATTTATGATGACATAGAAGGGATGAGAACTGGTGATGATCAAGAAGTTGAGACTTCTAAGGATGAGGGTTTCACTGCAAATCTGAGCAATACTGATGACCTGGAGATAAATACTATCATAATTAATGAGCCTTTGGATGGTAAAGGTGATATTGAAGATACCCTAAAGATGGAGAGCAATATTCCTGATGAAATTTCTGAAGAAATTGATAACATTATTGATACCCACATTGATGACCATAATGTCAACAATGAGGGAAAGGAGGAGTAGAACCAAGAAAGTCAAGAGCTTCACAAGGATTCAGGGAACATTGAGGAAACTGAGATTAATAAGGGAAAAAATGAGAACAATAAGGAGAATACCATTCCTGAAGAGGAAGCTAACAAAGGTGACAAGGATAACACAACTAATGAAAATGATGAGGACACCCAAGAAATTTAGAAAGGTGATTCTAAGGAGAAAAATGACTAGAACATGAGGAGTCTAGAAGATGAACTCCATGAGAGAGAGGTCAAATTCAAAAGAGTGGCTACTCTCTCCTTCCTTTGAATGGCCAGAAATAAAGCTAAGAACAACTATAACATAGATAAATGGATTCAGGATGACATGAAAAAGATTCAATCCAGTTACAAGAATCTAGAAGAAATGAACTCTTTGCTGGAGGAACTTGTGGACAAAATGCACAATGATGTGATCATGCACCAGCAAGGGAATGATGTGTTTGATAAGGTAAATAATATTAACAATAATATTAGCACCATGATTGATAACAGGCTCAAAAAGATAACTGACAAGGTTAATAACAACAATGCTCTTCTCAAAAAACTTACTTCTATCACCAAAATGGGTATGAAAAATTTTGTGGACAACCTGAAAGCCTTGTATACCCTATTGGAAGGTAACTACAATGATAAGGCTAAGTAGGAGGATGATGAGTCTCAAGATATTCATATTTTGGGCCCTGGCACGAGGACCCGTTCTAGCACCAAAAAGAAAGAAAATGTTCAAATTAAAGATATCAATAAGCTGCGAGAATCAATCCAGAGCATGGAACTACAGATGGTTGAAGTACAGATGTTGGAAGATTAGATGGATGTTGATTAGCAATTGTGCTGGAATGTTTTGGCTATTAGAAGTTTTTTGTCTCTTTTTTTCTAGAAGTAATTAGTCGTTCGTTGTAGTTTTTTGGTTTGTAATGTTCTTTAGTGCTTTATCTGGGGTTTAGCCCTCTCTTGGTTTTATGTCATGTTTGACAGTTCATTGTTGTTTTGCTCCTTTCTTGTCTATCTTTTTGGTGCTTTGTAAAGGATTTTGGGGCCCCTTCAAAACCTTTTGTTACCTTAATTTAAAACATCTGATCCCAAATTCACCAATTATGTCTGCATCTAGTGCGCCTAGGTCTAGGCCACCCAGAGCAAAATAGTCTACCAAATTCCATCTTAGATTTCAAGGATATGTTCCTCTTTGTCTCTGATTTATATAACTGTCTCTGTTGTTTACATAACTACTTTGTATAACTCTACTTATGTTGAAAACCTTCATTTTTATTTTTATTTTAGTCATAGATCTCACATCTACCCTACATATTTGCAATATCATTTTCAGCTAGACTACTAAATTCACTTTGTGGCCCATCTCTTGAGCCAAGTTGATCACTCTCCTTTAACATAATTAAAGTGGAAATATGTGTAGTTTTCTAGTTTGCACACATAAGCTAGTGAACCTTGTTTCCCAATAATACATGCGTATTCATCGCTATGAAGTGAGTAAAAGCATGTAAGAGGTCCAAGTTACAAAATGGGCTAGTAATATTAAACAACTTATGATATTTAAGAATGAAAACATTATTGAGCATACTGCCAAAGATGAAAAAAATAAAAACCAGTGTAATCATGTCTAGTGGTAGTCTATTTTGTTTATGATGCATAACTTAATATGATATTAATAGCCTACTATCCCATTGTGAGGTATGGGTCATTAATATTCTCACCAATATATTTTTGGACCTTATTTGGGTAACAAATATTGTTTTTTGTGGGTTTTTAGGCCTCCTTAATTTTATATCAAAGGATTAACATAAAGACATTAGAGCTTATATTTTTATAAAGTTATGTTGTTAGATTTTTCTCAAATGGAATATAGTATTGTGCTTTGTATCAAGGTTCTTCCTTTGTTATTGTAATGTAATTGTGTTGTTACTAGAAATGCATTGGTTTGGTGCTTAAGAGGCTTGGTTTTCCTTAGGTCATATTTATGTCTCTTCTCTTTTGTTATTGTTTATTTTATTATCTTTTTATATTATTATTTTATTTGTCATTATGTTTTTTTATTAATAAGCAACAAAACAAGGGCGTTGTCCCTTTACAATTTATCATTATGTTGCTAAAATTTATGTATATATAATACCTTACAACTTCCTCACCATGGAGTTAAAATACAAAAATTATATGCCTAGTTTCTTCTTAAATGACAATAAGTTTTGCATATGTATCAGAGTCTTGCGAAACTTTAGTAATTTTAATTCTTGCATGGTATTTCCTTGCAAAATCCAAACCAAAAAAAATCAAGAATGGGTAAAAGATTTATATGTTTCATTTTTAAATTTAAAGAAAGAAAATAATCATATTTGATTCATTCGTCCCCTCGTATATGTTGAAATGCTAGGATATTATTTATGAAAGAAAAAGAAGGCACAATGATGTTTGATATTTTCTCTTTGCAAAAACAAAAATTTATATTACTACTCTTTACTATTATTTTTAAGAAAGGGGAAAAAATAAATCTAATATATTTAATCTATTTTTATTTAAAATAAATTTTCAGATAATTTGATATGATCAATTAAAGGAAAAACACAACAAAATAATCATTTTGATTAAATCAAAACATTTTCATTTATTAGAATAATTTGCATCACACTAAAACCCCAAAAGAAAGGTAAGTAGAAGGATTAATATTCAAATGATCAATGTCTTAACATCATATATTATACAACACATGAGAAATATTAAACTCTAAGCTCAACACCATTCAATCAAGCAAGTAATTAACACTTTTAACCCAAGAAGTTTAGCTTGAAAAATCCAACTAAGATCAAACAAAGTAAGGAATGGAGGCTACAAATGCATTGAACACACATTAACATAATCAAAAGTAATCAACTTAAACATTCCATAAAAATTAGATAATAATGATTAATTCAAGCATTAAAATAATGAATACTATGACCAACATAACCATCTCTTGTCACACCTGCAACAAGTTTTCACCTCATTCAACGAATGAGAACAATCCCATTGAATTAATTTTAAATTATATAGGGACCATCCTTGAACCCCAGTTTTCATTCATTACCCTAGGTTGATTAGATACTTGTACTATGTTGGATTAACCTCTATCAATTATCCAGTAATAGAAATGATCCATAAACCCCTTTTATCCTAAGGCTTTCAACTACTCATCATTAGCTAACTCAAAATGTGAAGCATTACACTTGCCACTTTCAATTTATATATGAAGATTAACTCTAATTTACTTTTACATATGTGATCACCCCTAGAAATCATAAAAATAATGTTAAAAAAAATAATGATCATTTAATCAAAGCACTTACCACTACATTTATTTCTTGCTTCATCAACTATGACATATCTTTCATACTTTCACATTGTTCTAAATCATTTTCAAAACAAATTGAGTTGATATCCTCAAGAGGAGATGTACTCCCTTCCATTGACAAGATCTTAACCTCACAACTAAGTCTTTGTGTAAAGAATAGGTACAAACATCAACATAGTTTCGAAGAATACTAATATAGATTGACTTTATGTAAGTGGGTTAGATTTATAATCATGAGGGTCAAATCCATAATTGGACAACTGATCCTATAGTCATGGAAGTGAACTATTAAGATAGAAAGTACAAATTTTAAAGTTTTCTTTTCTTAATTACTCTTAAATTTATAAACCATGAAGACCATTTAAATCTATCTATCAGAACCTATCCACATCAAATTTTTTATTATTTTTATTTTTATTTACTTAATTTCGAGTATTTATTTAATACTTATCTAAATTCATATATTTCAAATAATTTTCAAAAACTTATATTAGTTATTTATTCTAGCGGAGACAATCCAATAGTTAAGCAAACACCAATAATTGTGATAGTAGGTGGTTGTATATTTAAATTCTAATCTTTTAATCTTAAATAGTATAGTACGATATTTTGTGAGAAAAGATCTAATATCATTGAACATCCAATACTAATAATTGAACAAAATGTGTTTATTAGATTTATAAAGCAATAGATCATATGATATCACATTGAAATACTAATAAAATAATAACTAAATGAATAATTATTACTATTCATGAACAATTATTGATTTTTTTTTAGGAATCTATTATGACACCTCAACAAAAAAAACATATTGATGACATAAAATTAATGAATCATAATAATAATAATAAAACAAAAAATATAAACTAGCAATCGCATGCTATTGTACATGCAACAATGAGCCGATAGGAGATTTGGGTTTCCAAGGAGTAAAATTAGTTTGTACAATGCACAAAGTAGATCGCTATCAAATAAAAATAATATAAATTATACCCAATAAAAAATATAAAAAAGAAATGAACTAAAATAATCAAATTTATTTATAAATGCTGAAAAATTCTACAAATTAGATTAAAGATATCAACAGTAGACAATCTAATTTTTATTTATAACATTATTGGGTATATTTTAAACCAAAGTATGAATTAAAGATGATTATGGAAATTATGGATATTTTAAAAATATCAAGAAATTAATGAAAGCAATAGATTTCAACATAATAGTGTAAATAATTTTTATTTTAATAATGTAACAAATCTATAGTTTATTTTATAATATTATGTATATCTTAAATCAACTAAATTTATTTTAATAGAAATATAATCTGTAAAAATGCTATTGAAAATAAAACATATAATAATCTATTTGAAATTGATGCAAATATAAATAGAGTTCAACACATTTTTTCTCATATTTGGAATTAATGTTTGAATGAATTCCATCATGTGGAAGTTGGTAGAGGTGACAAGTCATAATTTAGAAGGAAGGAAAGAAGATGAGAATTGACAATAGATGAAGACTATAAAGCAGTAAATTGAAATCAAAATAGAGTATACACACCAATCAAATATATAAGCTTTGACCATCGTCTAAGAGTAACATAGAAATCAATGTGTTTGAGATTTTTATCTATACTTTAGAGTTTATGAATGATAGCCTAAATAATTTAGTTTTCGAGAAAACTATTAGGATCCATTCCCAAATTCTTACCTTACTGAATTTGCATACTTATCTGATTTTTGAATGACACAAATTAATAATTATCTGATTTTTGAATGGCACAAATCAAATAATTGAAATTTCCATGATTCAAACTTATTAAGGAAAAGTAAATATATGATGAGATTCAAAAGCAGGAATAACCTTGGAGAACTATTGTGAAATGAAACAAAATGATAAGAGGAACGCCAACATTTCTGGATGTGCTCACTTAGATTAGAAAAGAAAATTGGAAAAACAAAACCTTCAAATTGAATCGTGTGTTACATATAAGTAGAACGAGGCATTTTTTAATAATGTCATTACAGGAAACTAAAGTGGATTTGTTGAAAGAACTTGTGAAACTTGACCACTTGTTCCAAAAATTTGAAACATTATAACTATTTGGTAGAATTAAATACTTCATGGAAATACAACAGATGTATTTTCATTAATGCTAGGTTTGAGCAAAGAATCAAACAATCGAAAAGAAAGAACCATGCAGATTTCATAATACCACTGAAACATTCCAGAAAAATTGGAGATAAATTATGAAGGCATTTAAAGCATTGTAATCACTAACATATTTTGCTGGAGATCCGCCAAGTTCAACTTCCTTCAACTCTCCAAACAATTCCCTAGTACAAAACGTCTCCCAACCTTGAAACTTCTCAAATAATCATGCAAACCAAAAGACTATAAACCAGGAATTTTTATTATCACTTCGTAAATGTTCTATAAGATATAATGTAGAAACATACTCTATATTCTATAAAACACAAATTACATTTTTTAAAAATAGTTTCATTATTATTTTATTCTATTTTAAAGAATAAAATATCTAAACTTTCATTATATATTCTATAACACAAATTTACATTATAATATGGAAATGATTTTTCTAAAATATAATAAAGAAACTTTCTTAGTTGATAATATACATTCTAAAAATATATATACAAAAGTAAAGTCACACAAAGAAAGGCGTATCTTAAATTTTAAAAAAAGAGCTATAATCAAATCCCTCTCTAATATGTTTGGATTCATTTTTTTTTTTAAATCAGATTTACTTACTATTTTAAATACTCGTCATTCTATGAGGACTCAGCTTTTTTTAAGACCCAAAGAGCACATCAAGTATTCGAATAAAACTAAAAACACACATGATAGCACAAGGAAATGAAAAATAGGTCTATCTTACATTCTATGCATTCTCTATCTGTCTCGATATATTATCCTTAGGCACCATCACATATTAAAAAAAAAAAACTTTAGAATGCTAGAATTGAAGGGAAGCTATTAGTACTTTCATTTCATAAAAAATACTCAAATAAAATAGGAGCAACATGTAAAACCATACAACAAACCAACAAGAAAATCATCACCACATGCAATGCATGCCACAAAATGGTAGTGTGAGAAGAACACACATGCTGCTACCATACGCATCAGGCAAGTGTTTAAACTAGACATCTAGATCATTTTTTGACCAAAGGAATACATGGGGAAAGCAAAATAATTTGAGGATGAGTACACCAAAATAAGGGCAAGTTAGATAATGCCTCACCAGATTTCAGCATTCCCGTAAGAAATAAGAAGAATACGACACAGAATGGAGCTTAATCAAAACTCCAAACATTTTTAGGATGAAAATGACCCAAGAAACAAAAACTAAATAGAAAAATGACAAATCAATAAAAAACAACATAAACAAGACCTTATCATTTGCAATTAAGAATTAGAATCAACGAAAGTTTAAATAATACCTCCAATCAAAGCATAGACAAAAGCAAGAGACTACATAGAAATTACCTTTCAACTAAATAGTTATCTCTTGCATAATAAGGAAACATGCCATTTCATTTATTAATTTTATTAATTAGTATAAAAAACATAGCATTATTAAATGAAATCATAATCAGCAAACCACCAGAAAAAAAATATAGGCAAGAGAGTGACAATTTTCTGGCATATAATTATTTTTCCAGATAGCAAATTTCCCATAAATAACCTATCGACTAACTATCGGCTAATTATCCACATCTGTTAAGAATAATGTTAACACGTACATTACCATATGAACTAAGAAAAATAAGTTGCTATCACACTCGAATCCTCCCCTTATAAAGAGAAGCATGCCATCTTATTTCTTTTCAAAGTGAAACATACGTTCAATTTCTCTTAAACTTTTCACTTTATTAGCATATATGGTTTATCCATATGCATGAGAAAATATTAAATATTCTGGTAAAAGAGGAAATTATTATTATCTCCCTTTGAAAGGCAAATAGTCTTAGGGTTGAAACATCATATTTCTCAGCAAGGATAGATTCAAAAAAAAAAAATGTAATAATTCCATATTTTATCATCCCTTTAAAAAGTTTATAACTTCAATCTAAAGTATGTTAGAAAAGCATAAGAATATATATATTTATATCTTCGTATAAAATTCACCTTCACACTAATATATATTCATACCTTCATAAAAAATTCACCTTCACACTGGTACACATTAATTCATCTAAACAAGACCTAGAATTTAAATCAGGAAAGCAATGGATTTACAAACACAACTTTATAAGAGATGGTAATATGATATCACATCTGATTTGCTGAGTGTATTTCACTCAAAGAAGTTAAATGCAAGTTTAAAGGAATTTAAATTTTTTTTTAATAGGATTTTTAATTTTTTGGGTTGATAGTTTTAGAGTTGTATAATAATTCTTTTTTAAAGATATTTTATTGAATTTTATTATCAATATATTTCATTAATTTATAATAATATAAAATGTGTGAAATTAATAAGAGAAAAGAAAATAAATAAGTACGTATATAGTAAGTGAAATCATAAATTATATGAATTTTATTTGCATAAAATTTAAATGAGTGAAAAATTTAATAAATGTAGGGAATTTGTATGTTATAAGAATGTCAATACATGGAAATTGTCAACTTAATGGTCTTATTAGGATTATAACATGTTCTCATAGTCACTTCTATTCTCCAATTTTATCTCCGCAATGTGCAAATATCATTGTTAACCATTTCTTTTTATCTTAACACTTTGGAAATATGTTTCTCTTCCAATTGACTCCCTTTGTCTTTGACTTTCATTTTGCCTTCTAAGATTCTCTCCCTAGGCAAAGACATTCAATTTTTTTCTTTCTTTATAATGGCTTCACAGGGAAACTAAAAGGTTGTCCAACATTATCGTTCCTTACACAAGAAAATGAAATGACCCTTTTAATGGCCACCAACAAATGGGTTCTTGTATTAACTACTTATTGAAAATGAATAAAGCATCACATAGTTTTATAACAACCTTTTCTTGACTTAGTCTTCACACCCAAAGGATGATTAGAGGCCCTACTAAATAAATAATCTATTATGGCCTATGGAAATAGGAGACCTACCAACAATGCCCAAGATAATTGATTCCCTAGCTTGCATTATCTAACAATAAAGGAGACACGTGTGACCAACATCAAAGAACATGTTAGACCCATTAAAATTTTCATGGTTACAAGCCTTCTTTCCATGTCTCTGCAAATGTTCCTGGTCTCGTGCATAAAGCCCTAGGTCCTTTCTGCAAGATTCATGAAAAAACCCTAAATCCTCAAAGACTCGTTATAATTTGAAGCTACTTTTTGAAACTTAAACCTTTATGTCTAAAGTCATGTATCATGTCTTTAGGTTTTTGTCTCAAATTTTAAGTGTCTCCTTTGTGTTATCTATTGAGTTGTAAGTTTTATGGCTTACTGTATGAGTCTTGCTTATACATATGTGTATTCCACAAGTCTTTGATCTTAGATCAAATTAAAATGCTTTGGATATTACATTGATTCTATTTAGATTATTTACTTAAGGGTCTTGTAATGTGTAGTCTGAGAGATTTTATGTTTATGGCTTTGAGTCTATACCAAAAGGTTGTTTCAGTTTCGATATTGTATTTATGATTTTACCCAATGGATAAGGCACTGATCCAAAACTAGTATATTCTGTGGATATATATGTCTGATAGGTTTGACTATATTCTATCCCTAAATTTAATCAAACTCATTACAAAATTCTTAATATTTACAGTTATTTTTTTTTATTCCACCATGGTAATGGAGAGTCAATGAATGCTTGGTTGGCATTTAGTACTTTCTTATTATTGTCTGTTGTTTAAATCTAGAAGTAGAAGGTGTTGTAAAGAGTTGAGTTTTGTCTAGATTAGGTGTACCCATATTGGTTTTGCAGAGCCAGAAGTGTAGAGGGAACTCTTGTCCCTATAGTTGGTCCAGTTATCTTACAGATCTTTCACACTTGGAGATAACCACTCCTAATATCAGTCTTAAGATATATTGGTTTCTTCTCAAAGCGTAACAGTTTTAAACACCAACAAGATGGCAACTACACTGGGGATTGTGCAGTGAATTGTCATAACTAGCCAGTAAGTTGATCATTGGAGACATGGAGTTACTCAAGTTTTCCCCTTTGTTACTGTTTTTATATGGAAGAGTTCTCTATTTAAAATTATTCATATGAGTTAGTGATATGATGCCAACTAGTGTTGGGTAGTGACTCTGAGTATCTCTGCAGTAGTTCTGAGTATTAAAAATCATTTTGTCACAAACTTTCCAATGTGAGTTATAGAAGCACCTGGTCTTGGTCAAATAAAAATCCTGAAGAGATATTTGAAGATGATTTCCCAACCACATCTAAGGCTAGTAAGCCAAGAAAAGGAAAAGATAATAGAAGTTTCCCTCAGAATGATAGACAAGGGGAGGACACCAGAGAAGAAAGACCAGTCCACCATAGCCATGAAGGCAATGCATCAGAATATGAGCAGGCTACAGATGAGGGACTAGGTACTTATGGACATTATAGTTCTCCTGATGAGAGAGAGAGGAAGAGGAATCTGATTCTACTCTTCTAGATCCTAAGAGTATGGCTCAAAAAATTGCTGAAGTGGAAAGGAGAATCAAGGAGCAAGTGGTCATTAGACAATGAAGAGAAAAGGAAAAGGAAAATAAGATCAGACAGGATCAATTTTTCCTTGAACAAAGGATGAGGGAATTGCTCAATTTGGAGTCAATGAATTATGTTGAAAATCCTCAGAGATTTGAAGAGGAACCTATCATCTGTCATGTAGTTGATTACCAAGTCCGTAAAGATAAGAGAAAGCAAGGAATGACAGGGATTACAATAAATGAGCCCAAAAATCTCAAAGTCCTAGTGAGTCAGATATCTAAATTGGATATTGATCTTGAAAGATCTAGAAATGAAAAAGATATCATAGCTAAAGAACTTGAGAAGGCAGAATTGTAGGCTTCTACTTTGGAGATGAATAAGAAGGCTGATTTTCTTAAATAGACAACTCGGCCTATTCAGCTTGGTACTGAAGGATCTACAACATCAAATTCTAAGGCCTCTACTTCTCAACTTAACACTTCATCTCAAGGAAGACCCACTCATGCAGAAAGGTATAAGCAATTTTCTTTCCATAACATCCGTGGTTATCCTAATATAGTTCCAAGTGAAATTAGAGATAAAATTCCCAAATTTGTTTGGAATAATGTAATCATGTGTGAAGAACAATTGAAAAATTTTACTGGCATGATGGATGATTGTGAAACTATGCATGAGGATATATTAATGAAACTTTTTGTCTAGTCCTTAGTAGAGGATGTTAGGGATTGGTTCAAAGGGTTACCCTACAATTCTTTAGGGTTAATGGATGAATTGATTTATTTCTTTAAGGAGCAATATGGTGATAATACCAATGAGGGATTCATGTTAAATGAATTCAACAACATAAAAAAAAATCAGAATGAAGATGTTGTAGAATTCAACATAAGGTTTCAAAGGGCTATGCACAAAATTTTCCAAGTTATGAGACTTGATGAAAATGTTTGTTTAGCCACTTATATTAATGCTTTTGATTCTAAGATGGGATACCTCCTAAGAGACAAGAATCCAAGGACTATAAGAGAATATTATATTAAAACTGTCAATATAGAAACAAATAGGAGGGTATCCAGCAAGTTGGGTAGAAGAGAAGATTGGAAGCCTACTAGGAAGGAATCAGACAGACCTTCAAATACCAAACCTAAAGAGGAGGTCAATATGAAGAAGATATTAAGTTCTTTAAAGGACCTAAAGCCAGGAGAAAATAAGAATCCTAGAGCTCTAAACAATAATAGGCCATCTTATAACAATTTCAATCAACAGACTAGGATGCAGGATTACCCATACACTACCCAATGGAAGGATGGGAGGGATTTTCTTCAACAAAAGAAAGACAAACCTAATGAAAAGACTCTTGATCCTCTTCAAATAAATTCAGCTAATATGTGTAATGAATATTATTGGTGTCAGGTTTGTCAATCTCCACACAATCCTTACAATTGTGTTGTTTCTTTGAAGATGTATCCATGACTGACATGTCATTTTCAACTTTAATATCAGGAACAAGTTGATGTAGTATATCCCTACCTTTGTCAAGTGCTTGGGCTTCCCTATGTGGCTTTCTCATTTTCTCTTGTATGGCTTTTCTTTGACACATCACTCCAAACTTTTGAAGTATTTCAGTATCTAAAGTAGATACACCCCACTTGGGTATTTTGATCACCTCGTCAAGGGTTACAGCCAAGATGTATTTCTTCATTACTTTCTTCTTCTTCTTCTTTGATTGAGAGATAGATTGGTGAACTACCATTTTTAGATCTTGAGATTGGATTGATTTGGTAGGTGAAGGTCAAGAAGATGAAGCTTCTTGTTGCTTCTATTCAGATTCCACCTATTGGTTGTGTGAAGACATCTCTTCAGTGGCCTTGGGTGTTTCAATAGATTTTTCTTCCTTTCCTACATGCTATCATCTTGCTTAACTTCTTCACTCTTTTCTTTCTCTTCATCCTTTCTCAATGTTTCATCTTTGTTAGTATCTTCTCCTTTTTCTTTTTCAATAGACAACTTTTGCTAAGTGTCGGTTGCATCCTTCATCTCTGTGTCTATATCTTTTTGTGTTTCTAATGCATCTTTAAGTTCATCATTACCCATGTCCTCGGGTATGTCATCATCATTCTTAGATGATTTCTCCTCACTTGAATCAATATCAATAGCTTCTATCAATATTTTCATGTTGGTCAGTGTATTTACCTCTGCAGTGTCAGTAAGTGTGTCCTGTCTGACAGTATTACCTTGTGCAACAGTGATATCTTCATCTTTTTGTACCTCTTCTATAGAGTCTTTTCCTATAATGTCATTAATAATATTATCCAGCCATGTTTCATCATTGACATGCTCATTTACATTACCTTTTATTCTCAATTCTTCTTTGGTAACCTCTGCTTCATCATCCAAGTCAATATGAGTTGGGCTTGGTGGAATTTGGCTTTCCTCACTCTGAGTTTTGTGAAGAGTAGTGTCGGGCCATACCTCATCTCCAACTTCAATATTTTGGTTTCTGGTTGCATCATTCTCTTCTCTATCTAATTCCACTGATGAATCATCCTGTACATCTTTAGTGATGATGTGTTCTTTCTCCGGGCTAGCTTCCTTAGTGGGCTTCTTGAGTATTTTACACCACTTCTTAATGCTTTCCTAATCTAGCTCAATTAGCTTCCCTTTGAGAAATTTGTATGCTCTCATTTTGGGTGAGAACTCCTTTTCAT
>MU227326.1:1303810-1315594 GCA_018584345.1 Thuja plicata | reverse complement strand
TAATCTAGCTCAATTAGCTTCCCTTTGAGAAATTTGTATGCTCTCATTTTGGGTGAGAACTCCTTTTCATATTTTTCCAGCATTTTATTTATCTCTTCCTTCTTTGAATTAGAAGGCATAAGAGTAAAAAGTACTCTTTCTCTTATCTCTTTTTCTTGATGAAGTGCAAATGTCCATCTTGCAGAAAATCTGTCTATTAGCTCCTTGGGTACTTCAAATATTGTTTGCTTGCTATCCAATGGTTCATTCAATAGTGCCTGGATGCATTTTGTAGCTTGTCCTATTTTTATTTAATAATCTAGTGGTGATAGCCAAGATTTTCTAGGTACTACTAGTTTAATATAAGTAAAATCAGTATCTACCATTAAACATATATCATCTTTGTGTTCTTCTATCAAAATCTCTGGTATCCTTGTTCTTTCTTGCATATTTTCCTTAAATCCTTTGAAATATTCATTCATTAAGTCATCAAAATCTATACCTAATGATTCTATGTGCTCACATATCTGTATGGAGACTGGTTTTCTTATGTCCCATACTACTTTTCCTATGGAAGGAAAGTATTCTTCAAAGTAAAATAATATGGACATAATAAGAGAACCAAACTTACAAGTGTTTGTCCTTGATGACCTTATGGTGTTCATGTTCTCCTCAAGTTGATTTAACAATATTTCTGCAAGATCCATCTTCTTTCCTTCTTTGATGATCTTGTAGGCTGTGCTCATAGCAGTGCTTGCTATGTTGTTCATTATGTTGTTCATTCTACTGGCCTAAAATATTTTATATCCTATCACACATGCACCAAACTTAAGTTCCTCATCGGTGATGGTGTTAAGCTTGAGACCTCTTTTGTCTGATTTTGTACCTATCAACTTTTCTACTTCCTTCAAGGATGGGTGCTTGTGAGCTTTTGGATTCTCAGTTGTGGGATATCTAGTAGGCGCATGAATAACATGTTTGTTATTTGTTTAGGCTCATCAAGCCACAATGTCTGGTTATGCATTCTGCTAAGAACTATCTGTATCCATTCGGTCTTAAAAATGCTAGGAAAGTGTAATGCATTTTTCAGACCTTTTACTTCCAGATTCTTGTGCTCTTCTTTTAGGTTTCCAATTTCATCACATAGTTCCTTGTAGGAATTATCTAGATCTAGATCTCCTAATTTTGAAATCTTGCAATGTATATAGGACCTTATGTCTTCTACCAGCAAAACCCTAGGTGGGATTTTGGAGAATGCTCCATAATCATCAGGTTGCGATGCAATTTTTGGGTGTAACTTGTATTTAGGTTCAACACAAGTACTATTTCTGATAAGATTAATAATTTTCTTCTTATTCTCTTTCAATTTTTCTATTCTTGAAGTAGATTCCATCGTATTTTTAAATTTAGGGCTTTCCATAAATCAAACAGTGCGGTTGGTGATTGTAGGTACTTACTAAATCTCTGTGATTTCTCGTGAATCTATTGAGTCATGTTTGAATCTTGCTGAGGTCACACTTCAATCTATTCTTCAATTGCTCTGCTTAGCTTTCCTTTGTTGCTCAAAAATTACAGGTGTGAAATGAGTTTTATCGTCATGCTTTTATAAATTTTTGTACCCTAAGTTGTCATTAATTCCCAACAACTCGTCGGTGTACAAAGACTGAGTTTGTTGGTTGAGGCATAAATAACATCGTCGGTGTAGGCGCAAAGTTTTAGGTTAGCTAGCAACTTTGCTGATTTCACTGATGATTGTCGATAAAATGGTGATGACAACCTCTGTCAGCTCAAAGATCACCGGTGTCTGTCGGTTACACTTAGTGACTTGGCTTTTGTGTAATGCCCGATACATTTTGATAAGTAGTGTCAACTTTATTGTGTGTTTTCACCGATGCTTATTTGTACCCTTTTACCAATGGAATTGTTTTTTTCAATAACATTACAAGTAACAATATATTGCATCTTCAATAATGCTAATTTTGTCAATATTATCAATGTGTAATGGCACCGAAGCATAATAGAACTTGTCATAATGTAGTTCCATACTTACTTGTGCAGCTTGGTTGGGAATAGTGATGCGACTAGATCCATTGGATGGGGTGTCATCATTTGCATTGCTTGTTCCAGCACCTCCAGTGTTTGTATCTTTCATCCACATCTTGTTTCTCATCTTCTTGATGTCATCAATGGTGTTTCCATTGGTATAAGTTCTTGTGTCTGTCAGTCGGTCTTTGCAATCTTTTATCACATGTCCAGCCTTATGAAAGTGTAAACATGCCATACCTGGATTGGTCCATCCTCTTGGTCTTCTAGTCCATTTTCTCATACAGTTGGCAGAAATATGACCATACATTCCACATGTTGTGCAGTTTACCCGTGTGTTATATTCCCAAACATATGAGTTACCGATTCTTGTCGGTTTGTAGCTATTATCAGGTTCTTTTGGTGTCCATGCTTTCTTGCTATTTTTCCAGCACTCTTGATGTGTATGTCCATTCATTTTGTAGGTAGGATAGTACTTGTCCATGTAGGTTTCCTTCTTTGGATTTGTCACCTTGGATTTGCATTCATGTGCCTTGTGTCCTCTGTTGCAAAATTTATAACAATTACCAATGAATGTAGATTGTGATTGAGGAATACCTTTCATTTTGTTTCTGCAAATGTTTGAGGTGTGGCCTAGTTTTCCATAGTGATTGCATGACAAATTCTTGGTTCTTGGAGTTGCATAAACATTCCTTTGATTTTATTGATTAGATGATTCTCCATTGTCGATGTACCCTATACCTGTGTAGTTGTTGACTCTTCTTTGTCCATCAAGAAAATCATCCATTCTTTTATTGCTATCTTCAGCTTTCTTGATTAATTCATTGTGTTGATTCTGAATTCTGACTTCATTCTTTAGCTTCTCATTCTCTTCTCTTAGCTCACCGATGATCTATATTATTTCAATGAGTTCAGTATTTAATTTGTTTGCTTCTTGACTCATAAGAATGATCCGATTGGCAATCTCATGGTGATGATCAGTAAGTCTTTGAATCTCTGATTCTTTTTCTTGTAGATTCTCTACGATTTTCCTCCTATCATCAATAGCCAATGTTCTCTCTTATTCATCTTTTCTTGAATCATTCTTGACATCAATCATTTTTACCATCGGATTCTCTTGACCGATTTGCAGCATCTTGATTTTCTCTGTCAAATGTAGATTGATCTCTTTTAGACTTGTGATCTCTTTTACTGATGTGTCTGATGCTTTGCTTGTTGTTGATTTAGCTGAGTTGAAGTAATCTGGGATCTCCTCTTCTTGATAATCTTTTTCATTAAGCCTAGTTTCCATAATCTTTCTTTCATCAAGCAACTTTCCCATGCTTACTCGTGCCTCTTTGTATTGCTCATAGTAAATCTGAATTTGTAACTGCTCATTCTCAATAGTCTTGTCTAGTCTGTACTTTTCCATTGTCTCGAACTTTTCTCTTAAGTCTTTAATCTTTTCAAGAGAGAGACTTTGTTCTTATACCAATTGTTGGAATTACTAGAATGACGTACTAAGAGGGGAGGGGTGAATTAGTACCTCTAAAACATTTATGTGATTATCCCATTAACCTTTGTGTCATTAGATTTGTATATTCACCTATCTATCTATTCATCTTTCTTTATGCATATGAAATCATAAAATAAGTTCTTTACATGTCTAAACATTCAAGAAACATACATGAAAATAAATAACACATAACACAAGATATGATATCGGAGAAAACTCCTATTAGGAAGTAAAAACTGTGGTGGGGATGTCACCCACAAAACTTCACTATCTATAGATAAGAAGGGAGCTAGTTAAGGCTTACAATTTGATCACTTCTGATGATCTACCCTGTTAGGAGTATTAGATTGGAGACCTGTTAGGGTCTACTTCGTTTGAAGCTAAATAGCAGCAATGTTAGCTGTGCACTCTGTTAAGAGATTTGTTAAGATTTGTTAAGAATTGTCGTATATTAGAATAGAGTAAAGCAGTGCTATAATAAGAAGATCCACCCACACCAGTTTTAGGAAGGGGAATTTGTGCTCAAAGAGAATCAGAAAGTGTGCACTAATCTGAAAAAGAAGGGTAAGTTTGAGGTTACCTGGCAAGGCCCATATATTGTCACTACATGCTTCCATTCTGGGGCATATCAGTTATCTACTCTTGAAGGAGAACCCCTAAATGATCTAATCAATATCATTCATCTCAAGTGCTTCTATGCCTAGCAGTTGATTAGTTATTCTAGTTAATTTGAAAAAATCCAAAAACATTGAAAAAGATCAAAAAAATCCAAAAAAAAAGAGATCAAGAGAAATAAATCATCCAATGGTGAAAACTTGGCAATCAAGCGCCTTGGACAAGTATGTGTGGTGAAAACCTAGCAATCAGGCATCACACATAGTGGGCCATATCATTATCTATCAAAATCTTGTTCTCCTCCATCTCATTCATTCCACTCCACTTTGGCCTAATCCTTACATATATTTCCTAGATATTCCGTTATCGCTCACATCAGTCAGCATTGGTCCTCCTATCCTATATCCTACACTTTTGTACATATCAGTCCTATATATACTCATCTATCCCATTTGTATATATGTTTTCCTATCCCAATCCCTGATCTTTGGTCTTGTACATATCTTATCTATGTTAGTCTATTCTTGAGCCTGATTTTGCTTGTACATATTTTGTATCCTTGGTTGGTCTCCTTGCAGAAATTTACCCAGTTCCATTCTGAATCCTGTGCTTTAGCAAGTTCCTTATGAAAAAATCCTATTTTGTAAATTTTATCATCATCACATCTTTGGCCAATCAGATTCACACTTGAAATCTCCATGGAAAGGGGTCCTGCAGGATGTATCCTTCCTCTCGTTGACCTAAATCCAATCATCTTTCTGGAAATGGGTCCTTGAGGATGTATCCTTCCTCTTGTTGACCTAAATATAGATCATCATCATCACTGGGTTCTTGTATTATGTATCCTTCCTCTTGACCTAATCTCAATCTAATCATCATTCCATATCGTTGATCTCTCTGGAAAAAGGCGTCTTGTTGTTGAATTTTTTATCTTGAAATTTGATTTTGGTTCTTGGTTATCAGTCCTGATTCTTTTCGGTTGTTCTCCTCCTCAAGGTTTACATAATTATTTATATCATGGTATGTTGTAAATGGATTCACCTAAGATAGGGAACTTGATCTTTTTGTTTTATTCTTGTGATTCAGTCGAATATGACCCTTGCATGTATGTAATCTATTTGGGTTCACATGCTGCACTTGGGAAATGTCATTTTCTTGTGGGCTTTTCCAGCATCATTTCAACCATGGCTCTTCTGGGACTCATGTGTGATGTTGGGGAAAGCCTCACATGTTTTTTGTGTCAGTCCTCTGCAACATCAGAGATAAGGCCTCATGTTCCTAGTAACCTTAGCATGGTCTCTAGCATTTCTATATCAAAATAAGTGCTCAACTACATGGAGGTATTCCATCTCGGAATAGCCCTCGCTCAAGTTTCAAGAAAAATTCCCCCCCCATCAAATCTCCAACAAAGCATTCCCTTTAAGTCCAATCAAATCCCATCTCAAACCTAACCCTTCATCCTTGATACAAACCTGACTATCCCATCCCTCATTCTTTTATCCCCTCCCTCTTTCTTCTATCCTCCCTTCTTTTTTTCTTCTATCCTGTCTCTCATGGCTATCTTTTCGAGATGCCGCTAGGGCTTCACCTTTTCTCCCATGTCACCCTCTCGAGGGGGCATCATCCTAGTCATTTTATTCAAATTCTATCCTAATCATCACTCTAGGGAAAATTCATTGCCTACATCCACATCTTCGCGTCGTATATTGTTTTAAACGTCTTTGAAATAGTGTTATTCTAACACTATGTCAAAGAGGGGCAAAATGTAGACACCTAAATCTGATTAACATATATAATCATATTTATTCCCTTCTAGGACATATCAGCTAAGTAATTAAGCATTACCTAATTGACCTATGTCATCCCCTAGCCCTAATTAATTCAATTAATAGGATATAGTCCTGATTAATTATTAAAAGCAACCAATAGCTAGATAATTAATTAAAACCCTATTCCCCTATTATTTAATGAATATGTTATTTATGTAATTCAATTCATTAATATTCCCTTTAACCCCTAACCTAACCTATCACAACCACCTAACCTTTAGTTCTAACTCAACCCAACCCCTTCACACATGCTAACTTAACCAATCTCAACCACCTAACTTTGAGTTCAAACTAATCCCAACCTCTTCACCCATGCTAATCCTAATCCTAACCCTAATCCTAATCCTAAACTCTCCCTAATGATGTCACATTCCTAATCTTTGGATTAGGAATTCAATCCCTTCCCCAAAGTCAATGTTCTCAAGCCATCCTCATCCAAGTGCATTTAATTCTCTTACATCCTCATTAATTCCTCTTACACTCCTCATTAAGGTTCATACACCCTCATTAATAACCTTATCTTCTAGAGTCTTCTTGGCTCTCTTCCCTAAATGGTCACATTCCTCCCTCTTTTCAACCCAATCATATTGTGACACTTGTCACAATATGATACACTTGAAGAAGCATAATCCATGTGCTTTCTTTTAGGTGCATCTGGGCCTCTCCTCAGGATTGCATCCTGACCCTTGATTCTTCACCCATTTTCTATAAAAGCAACCTCATTCCTTCACAATTTCATCCACCTTTCATGCATTGTAATAATGCTAGTTATAATGTCAGCTTGAAGAACCCATTTTGAAGCTTGAAGCATATCAAATTTGGAGCACACATCCATAAGCATGGACAAATCAAAAGATCAAAAGGGAGCTTTGATTCTTTTTTAGGGAGGTTTGCACTCCTTATACTTTTATTATTTTTAGGCTTTCTTTTCACTCCAATCATGTATGTAGTTTAGATTATTAGTTGTAGAGTGTTTTAATTCGTTATTATGCTCCTTTACACCTAATTTTCATAAGCTTATAGTCACCTCATTAAACGAATGAGAACAATCCCATTGAATTAATTTTAAATTATATAGGGACCATCCTTGATCCCCAATTTTTATTCATTACCCTAGGTTGATAAGATACTTGTACTATGTGGGATTAACCTCTATCAATTATCCAGTAATAGAAATGATCCATAAACCTTTTATCAGAAGGCTTTCAACTACTCATCATTTGCTAACTCAAAATGTGAAGCATGGCACTTGCCATCTTTCAATTTATATATGAAGATTAACTCTCATTTACTTTTACATATGTGATCACCCCTAGAAATCATAAAAATAATGTTAAAAAAAATAATGATCATTTATTCAAAGCACTTACCACTACATTTATTTCTTGCTTCATCAACTATGACATATCTTTCATGCTTTCATATTGTTCTAAATCATTTTCAAAACAAATTAAGTTGATATCCTCAAGAAGAGATGTAATCCCTTCCATTGACAAGCTCTTAACCACACAACTAAGTCTTTGTGTAAAGAATAGGTGCAAACATCAACATAGTTTCATAGAGAATACTAATATAGACTGACTTTATGTAAGTGGGTTAAATTTCTAATCATGAGGGTCAAATCTATAATGGGACAACTGATCCTATAGTCATGGAAGTGAACTATTAAGATAGAAAGTACAAATTTTAAAGTTTTCTTTTCTTAATTACTCTTAAATTTCTAAAACATGAAGACCATTTAAATCTATCTATCACAACCTATCCACATCAAATTTTTTATTATAATTATTTTTATTTACTTAATTTTGACTATTTATTTAATACTTATCTAAATTCATATATTTCAAATAATTTTCAAAAACTTATATTAGTTATTTATTCTAGCAAAGACAATCCAATAGTTAAGCACACACCAATAATTGTGATAGTAGGTGGTTGTATATTTAAAGTCTAATCTTTTAATCTTAAATAGTATAGTACTATAATTTGTGAGAAAAGATCTAATATCATTGAACATCCAATACTAATAATTGAACAAAATGTGTTTATTAGATTTATAAAGCAATAGATCATATGATATCACATTGAAATACCAATAAAATATTAACTGAATGAATAATTATAAATATTCATGAACAATTATTGATTTTTTTTTAGGAATCTATTATGACACCTCAACAAAAAAAAAGATTGATGACATAAAATTAATGAATCACAATAATAATAAAACAAAAAAATATAAACTAGCAGTCACATGCTATTGTGCATGCAAGAGTGAGCCGATAGGAGATTTGGGTTTCCAAGGAGTAAAATTAGTTTGTACAATGCACAAAGTAGATCACTATCAAATAAAAATAATAAAAATAATATAAATTATACCCAATAAAAAATATAAAAAAGAAATTAACTAAAATAACCAAATTTATTTATAAATGCTGAAAATTTCTACAAATTAGATTAAAGATATCAACAGTAGACAATCTAATTTTTATTTTATAATATTATTAGGTATATTTTAAACCAAAGTATGAATTAAAGATGATTATGGAAATTATGGATATTTTAAAAATATCAAGAAATTAATGAAAGCAATAGATTTCAACATAATAGTGTAAATAATTTTTATTTTAATAATATAACAAATCTATATTTTATTTTATAATATATTATGTATATTTTAAATCAACTAAATTTATTTTAATAGAAATAATAATCTGTAAAAATGCTACTAAAAATAAAACATATAATAATCTAATATGAAATAAAGGAACTATTTTAACTTGTTTATTTGAAATTGATGCAAATATAAATAGAGTTCAACACATTTTTTCTCATATTTGGAATTAATGTTTGAATGAATTCCATCGTGTGGAAGTTGGTAGAGGTGACAAGTCATAATTTGGAAGGAAGGAAAGAGGATGGGAATTGACAATAGATGAAGACTATAAAGTAGTAAATTAAAATCAAAATGGAGTATACAGACCAATCAAATATATAAGCTTTGACCATTGTCTAAGAGTAACATAGAAATCAATGTTTTTCAGATTTTTATCTATACTTTAGAGATTATGAATGGTAGCCTAAATAATTTAGTTTTCAAGAAAACTATTAGGATCCATTCCCAAAGTCTTACCTTACTGAATTTGCATACTTTTCTGATTTTTGAATGACACAAATTAATAATTATCTGATTTTTGAATGGCACAAATCAAATAATTGAAATTTCCACGATTCAAACTTGAGGAAAAGTAAATATATGATGAGATTTAAAAGTTGGAATAACCTTGGAGAACTATTGTGAAATGAAACGAAACGATAAGAGGAACACCAACATTTATGGATGTGCTCATTTAGATCAGAATAGAAAATTGGAAAAACAAAACCTTCAAATTGAATTGCATTTTACATATAAGTGGGTCGAGGCCTTTTTTAATAATGTCATTACATGAAAATAAAGTGGATTTGTTGAAGGAACTTGTGAAACTTGACCGTTTATTCCAAAATGTTGAAACATTATAACTGTTTGGTAGAATCAAATACTTCAAGGAAATACAACATATGTATTGTCATTAATGCTAGGTTTGAGCAAAGAATCAAACAATCGAAAAGAAAGAACCATGCAGATTTCATAATACCACTGAAACATTCTAGAAAAATCAGAGATAAATTATGAAGACATTTAAAGCATTGTAACCACTAACGTATTTTGCAGGAGATCTGCCAAGTTCAACTTCCTTCAACTCGCCAAACTATTCCCTAGTACAAAACATCTCCCAACCTTGAAACTTCTCAAATAATCATGTAAACCAAAAGACCAAGAATCCAAGAATTCAAATTTGCAATATAATTGGAATCAACTCAGCTTAAACCTTTAGAAAGTGATAATAAAATTATTCTTGAATACTTTAATTACCATTTTCCTACTATTTGACAGGATAGAATAAAAGAACCATTCATTTCATTTCTATAACATAAAATTACATTCTATTATGAAAATAATTTTTATTATCACTCCCTAAATGTTCTATAAGATATAATGTAGAAACATACTCTATATTCTATAAAACACAAATTACATTTTTTAAAAATAGTTTCATTATTATTTTATTCTATTTTAAACAATAAAATATCTAAACTTTCATTATATATTCTATAACATAAATTTACACTAGCTTATATATACCTATATATATATAATACGCCGAGAGTTATCCTTCTCGAGTGCGCCTATTTTTTGTGTGGATTAGGGATGATAATTTAAAATAGGCACCTCGAGAAGGATTACTCTCGGCGTATTATATATATAGGTATATATAAGCTAGTGGCAGTCGCGGCGCAACGTGGAAGACATTATCTGTTAGGGTTAGGGTTAGGGTTAGGGTTAGGGTTAGAGTTAGGGTTAGGGTTAGGGTTAGGGTTAGGGTGATTTTTAGAGTTAGGGTTAGGTTTAGGGTTAGGGTTAGGATTAGGGTGATTTTTCTGATTAGGGTTAAGGTTAAGGTTAGGGTTAGGATTGGGGTTAGGGTTAGGGAGATTTTAATAGTTAGGATGTATGGTTATGGGTTAGGATTAGGTTTAAGTTTAGAGTTAGGATTAGGGTTAGGGAGATTTTTATAGTTAGGATGTACGATTACGGGTTAGGATTAGGGTTAGGTTTAAAGTTGGGGTTAGAGTTAGGGTTAGGGTTAGGGAGATTTTTACAGTTAGGATGTATGGTTACAGGTTAGGTTGAAAGTTGGGGTTAGAGTTAGGGTTAGGGTTAGAGTTAGGGTTAGGATTAGGGTATTTTTTGAGTTAGGGTTAGGGTTAGGGTGATTTTTTTGGCTAGGGTTAAGGTTAAGGTTAGGGTTAGGGTTAGGGTTAGGGAGATTTTTATAGTTAGGATGTATGGTTATGGGTTAGGATTAGGTTTAGGTTTAGAGTTAGGATTAGGGTTAGGGAGATTTTTATAGTTAGGATGTACGATTACAGGTTAGGATTAGGGTTAGGTTTAAAGTTGGGGTTAGAGTCAGGGTTAGGGTTAGAGTTACGATTAGGATTAGGGTTAGAGTTAGGGTAAGGGTGATTTTTTAATGATTGGAATGTACAGTTAGGGTTAGTGTTACAGTTAGGGTTAGGGTTAGGGTTAGGGTTATAGTTAGGGTTAGGGTTAGGGTTAGGGTTAGTAAGATTTTTATAGTTAGGATGTACGGTTACGGGTTAGGATTAGGGTTAGGTTTAAAGTTGGGGTTAGAGTTAGGGTTAGGGTTAGAGTTAGGGTTAGGGTGATTTTTTTATGATTGGAATGTACAGTTAGGGTTAGGGTTACAGTTAGGTTTACAGTTAGGATTAGGGTTAGGGTTAGGGTTAGGGTGATTTTTAGAGTTAGGGTTAGGGTTAGGGTTACAGTTAGGGTTACAGTTAGGGCTAGAGTTAGGGTTAGGGTTAGGGTTAGAGTTAGGGTTAGGGTTAGGGTTAGAGTTAGGGATAGGGTGATTTTTTTATGATTGGAATGTATAGTTAGGGTTAGGGTTACAGTTAGGGTTATAGTTAGGGTTAGGGTTAGGGTTAGAGTTAGGGTTAGGGTTATAGTTAGGGTTAGGTTTAGAGTTAGGGTTAGGGTTAGGGTTAGGGTTAGAGTTAGGGTTAGGGTTAAAGTTAAGATTAGGGTTAGGGTTAGGGTTAGAGTTAGGGTTAGGGTTACAATTAGGATTAGGGTTAGGGTTAGGGTTACAATTAGGGTTAGGGTTATAGTTAGGGTTAAAGTTAGAGTTAGGGTTAGGGTTAGGGTTAGGGTTAGGGTTAGAGTTATAGTTAGGGTTATAGTTAGGATTAGGGTTAGGG
>MU227326.1:1273578-1292982 GCA_018584345.1 Thuja plicata | reverse complement strand
TTTGTTTAAACTAAAATATAATCTGAAAATGACAGATTATATAGATATGTAGTATATCATTTGTTTAAAAAAATGATATACTACATATCTAATGAATCTATATTAAAACTATAATAAAGAAATACAAGTATACTACATAATAATGAATCTATACTACAACATTGTCTTACAGAATATAATAGCAAAAAACTAACAATAACAACTATGCTCACTTTCAAATATTGTTGCTTGAAATGCTTGAAACTTGCTCTCCTCTTTGCTGCTTCAAAACTCTTCTACTTTGAATCCTCTCCTCAAATCTATATGGAAAACAAAAAGAAGAAGGACAGAGCTCTCTTTATAAGCCTATATTGTCTCTTCATTTTCCTTTGAAACCCCTGCCTTTTCAATTTTCCAACGAATTTAAATTAAAAAAAAAATTAATTAAAAATAAATGCATCTACGTTTTAATAAAATTTCGTTTAATAAAAAATTTAAAAAAATATTGATTGGGCGGGGTGGGGGCTGCCATGTCCCCTCACCTCCCCATACTCCACGCTTGTTTTTTAAAGCAAGTTAAAAAAAAATTTGAATTTTTCATTGGGTGGGGTGGGGGTCGCCACGTCCCCTCACCTCCCCATACTCTGCCTGTGCATACATGCACGCCAGGGTATCTGCAGCTGACGTGTGTGCGCTGCAGACTGCAACGTACGTACGGCAGCTGCAGACAGCCTGCCGTGCAATACATGCGCGGGCAGAGTATGGGGAGGTGAGGGGACGTGGCGGCCCCCACCCCGCCCAATCAACATTTTAATTGTTTTTTATTAAATTTATTTTAATTCGCTTATGCCACTTGCCATTTGTTTTTATTTTTTGATTTTTTTAATTTTATTTTTTAATTCGGTTATGCCACTTGCCATTTGTTATTAATTTTTAATTTGTTATTAATTTTTCGGTTATGCCACTTGCCATTTGTTATTAATTTTTCATTTTTTTTAATTTTATTTATTTCGGTTATTTTAAATCCATTTTTTTTTGTTATTTTAAATAAATTTATTTTTTTGGGTGATTTATTTTTTTTTTAACGTCATTTGGCATTATGTGCGGATTGTAACTGTAAGAATTTGAAGCACTTCTTTTTTATGTACACGGAATATTCTTGAGAATATGCCCGTGCTGAGATTTGTGTTTGTGCTCCCATTGTAAGAACGCCTCTCGGCGTAATTATAATATGGAAATGATTTTTCTAAAATATAATAAAGAAACTTTCTTAGTTGATAATAAACATTCTAAAAATATATATACGAAAGTAACGTCACACAAAGAAAGGCGTATCTTAAATTTTAAAAAAAGAGCTATAATCAAATCCCTCTGTAATTTGTTTGGATTCATTTTTTTTAAAATTAGATTTAATTACTATTTTAAATACTCATCATTCTATGAGGACTCAGCTTTTTTTAAGACCCAAAGAGCACATCAAGTATTCGAATAAAACTAAAAACACACATGATAGCTCAAGGCAATGAAAAATGGGTCTATCTTACATTCTATGCATTCTCTATCTGTCTCAATATATTATCCTCACGCACCATCACATATTAAAAAAATCAAATATTAAAAAATCAAACTATAGAATGGTAGAATTGAAGGGAAGCTATTAGTACTGTCATTTCATAAAAAATAATCAGATAAAATAGGAGCAACATGTAAAACCATACAACAAACCAACAAGAAAATCATCACCACATGCAATGCATGCCACAAAATGGTAGTGTGAGAAGAAACACACATGCTACTACTATAAATATCAGGCAAGTGTTTAAACTAGACATCTAGATCATTTTTTGACCAAAGGAATACATGGGAAAAGAACAATAATTTGAGGATGAGTACACCAAAAGAAGGGCAAGTTAGATAATGCCTCACCAGATTTCAACATTCTCGTAAGAAATAAGAAGAATACAACACGGAATGGCGCTTAATCAAATCTCCAAACATTTTTAGGATGAAAATGATCCAAGAAACAAAAACTAAATAGAGAAACAACAAATCAATAACAAACAACATAAAAAAGACCTTATCATTTGCAATTAAGAAGATTAGAATCAACGAAAGTTTAAATAATACCTCCAATCAAAACACAGACAAAAGCAAGAGACTACATAGAAATTACCTTTCAACTAAATAGTTATCTCTTGCATAATAAGGAAACATGCCATTTCATTTATTAATTCTATTAATTAGTATAAAAAACATAGCATTATTAAATGAAATCATAATCAACAAACCACCAAAAAAAAATATAGGCATAAAATTATTTTTCCAGAGAGAAAATTTCCCACAAATAACCTATCGGCTAACTATCGGCTAATTATCCACACCTATTAAGAATAATATTAACACGTACATTACCATATGAACTAAGAAAAATAAGTTGCTATCACACTCGAATCCTCCCCTTATAAAGAGAAGCATGCCATTTTATTTCTTTTCAAAGTGAAACATACATTCAATTTCCCTTAAACTTTTTCACTTTATTAGCATATATGGTTTATCCATATGCATGAGAAAATATTAAATAGTCTGGTAAAAGAGGAAAGTATTATTATCTCCCTTTGAAAGACAAATAGTCTTAGGGTTGAAACATCATATTTCTCAGCAAGGATAGATTCGAAAATAAATAATGTAATAATTCCATATTTTATCATCCCTTTAAAAGGTTTATAACTTCAATCTAAAGTCTGTTAGAAAAGCATAAAAATATATATATTTATATCTTCGTATAAAATTCACCTTCACACTAATATATATTCATACCTTCGTAAAAAATTCACCTTCACACTGGTACACATTGATTCATCTAAACAAGACCTAGAATTTAAATCATGAAATCAATAGATTTACAAACATAACTTTATAATAGATGGTAATATGATATCACATCTAGTTTGGTGAGTGTATTTCACTCAAAGAAGTTAAATGCAAGTTTAAAGGAATTTAAAGTATTTTTTAATAGGATTTTTAATTTTTTGGGTTGATAATTTTAGAGTTGTATAATAATTATTTTTTAAAGATATTTTATTAAATATTATTATCAATATATTTAACTAATTTATAATAATATAAAATGTGTGAAATTAATAAGAGAAAATAAAATAAATAAGTACGTATATAGTAAGTGAAATCATAAATTATATGAATTTATTTGCATAAAATTTAAATGAGTGAAAAATTTAATAGATGTAGGTAATTTGTATGTTATAAGAATGTCAATACATGGAAATTGTCAACTTAATAGTCTTATTAGGATTATAACATGTTCTCATAGTCACTTCTATTCTCCAATTTTATCTCCGCAATGTGCAAATATCATTGTTAACCATTTCTTTTTATCTTAACACTTTGGAAATATGTTTCTCTTCCAATTGAATCCCTTTGTCTTTGACTTTCATTTTGCCTTCTAAGATTCTCTCCCTAGGCAGAGACATTCAATTCTTTCCTTTCTTTATAATGGCTTCACAAGGAAACTAAAAGGTTGTCCAACATTATCGTTCCTTACACAAGAAAATGAAATGACCCTTTTAATGGCCACCAACAAAGGGGTTCTTGTATTAACTACTTGTTGAAAATGAATAAAGCATCACATAGTTTTATAACAACCTTTTCTTGACTTAGTCTTCACACCCAAAGGATGATTAGAGGCCCTACTAAATAAATAATCTATTGTGGCCTATGGAAATAGGATACCTACCAACAATGCCCAAGATAATTGATTCCCTAGCTTGCATTATCTAACAATAAAGGAGACACGTGTGACCAACATCAAAGAACTTGTTAGACCCATTCAAATTTTCATGGTTACAAGCCTTCTTTCCATGTCTCTGCAAATGTTCCTAGTCTCTGGCCTAAAGCCCTAGGTCCTTTCTGCAAGATTCATGAAAAAACCCTAAATCCTCAAAGACTCGTTATAATTTGAAGTTACTTTTTGAAACTTAAACCTTTATGTCTTAAGTCATGTATCATGTCTTTAGGTTTTCATCTCTGATTTTAAGTGTCTCCTTTGTGTTATCTATTGAGTTGTAAGTTTTATGGCTTACTGTATGAGTCTTGCTTATATATATGTGTATTCCACAAGTCTTTGATCTTAGATCAAATTAAAATACTTTGGATATTACATTGATTCTATTTGGATTATCTACTTAAGGGTCTTGTAATGTGTAGTCTGAGAGATTTTATGTTTATGGCTTTGAGTCTATACCAAAAGGTTGTTTCAGTTTTGATATTGTATTTATGATTTTATCCAATGGATAAGGCACTGATCCAAAACTAGTATATTCTGTGGATATATATGTCTGATAGGTTTGACTATACTATGTCCCTAAATTTAATCAAACTCATTATAAAATTCTTTATATTTACAATTATTTGTTTTTATTCCACCATGGTAATGGAGAGTCAATGAATGCTTGGTTGGCATTTAGTACCTTCTTATCATTGTCTGTTGTTTGAATCTAGAAGTAGAAGGTGTTGTAAAGAGTTGAGTTTTGTCTAGATTAGGTGTACTCGCATTGGTTTTGCAAAGCCAGAAGTGTAGAGGGAACTCTTGTCCCTATAGTTGGTCTAGTTATCTTACAGACCTTTCACACTTGGAGATAACCACTCCTAATGTCAGTCTTAAGATATATTGGTTTCTTCTCAAAGCATAACAATTTTAAACACCAACAAGATGACAACTCCTCTTGGGATTGTACGGTGAATTGACATAACTAGCCAATAAGTTGATCATTGGAGACAATGAGTTACTCAAGTTTTCCCCTTTGTCACCGTTTTATATGGAAGATTTCTCTATTTAAAATTATTCATATCAGTTAGTGATATGATCCCAACTAGTGTTGGGTGGCGACTCTGAGTATCTCTGCAGCAGTGCTGAGTATTAAAAATCATTTTGTCACAAACTTTCCAATATGAGTTATAGAAGCACCTGGCCTCGATCAAATAAAAATCTTGAAGAGAGATTTGAAGATGATTTCCCAGCCACATCTAAGGCTAATCAGCCAAGAAAAGGAAAAGATAATAGAAGTTTCCCTCAGAATGATAGACAAGGGGAGGACACCAGAGAAGAAAGACCAGTACACCATATCCACAAAGGCAATGCATCAGAATATGAGTAGGTTGCAGATGAGGGACTAGGTACTTATGGACATTATAGTTCTCCTAATGAGAGAGAGAGAGGAAGAGGAATCTGATTCTACTCTTCCAGATCCTGAGAGTATGGCTCAAAAAATTTCTGAAGTGGAAAGGAGAATCCAGGAGCAAGTGGTCATTAGACAACGAAGAGAAAAGGAAAAGGAAAATAAGATCAGATAGGATCAAGTTTTCCTTGAACAAAGGATGAGGGAATTGCTCAATTTGGAGTCACTGAATTATGTTGAAAATCCTCAGAGATTTGAAGAGGAACATGTCATCCGTCATGTAGTTGATTACCAGGTCCCTAAAGATAAGGGAAAGCAAGGAGTGACAAGGATTACAATAAATGAGCCCAAAAATCTCAAATTCCCAGTGAGTCAGATATCTAAATTGGATATTGATCTTGAAAGATCTAGAAATGAAAAAGATATCATAGCTAAAGAACTTGAGAAGGCAGAATTGGAGGCTTCTACTTTGGAGATGAATAAGAAGGCTGATTTTCTTAAATAGACAACTTAGCCTATTCATCTTGGTACTGAAGGATCTACAACATCAAATTCTAAGGCCTCTGCTTCTCAACTTAACACTTCATTTCAAGGAAGACCCACTCATGCAGAAAGGTATAAGCAATTTTCTTTCCATAACATCCTTGGTTATCCTAATATAGTTCCAAGTGAAATTAGAGATAAAATTCCCAAATTTGTTGGGAATAATGTAATCACGTATGAAGAACACTTGAAAAAATTTACTGGCATGCTGGATGATTGTAAAACTATGCATGAGGATGTATTAATGAAACTTTTTGTCTAGTCCTTAGTAGAGGATGCTAGGGATTGGTTCAGAGGGTTATCCTATAATTCTGTAGGGTTAATAGATGAATTGATTGATTGCTTTAAGGAGCAATATGGTGATAATACCATTGAGGGATTTATGTTAAATGAATTCAACAACATAAAAAAAAATCAGAATGAAGATGTTGTAGAATTCAACATAAGGTTTCATAGGGCTATGCACAAACTTTTCCAAGTTATGAGACTTCATGAAAATGTTTGTTTAGCCACTTATATTAATGCTTTTGATTCTAAGATGGGATACCTCCTAAGAGACAAGAATCCAAGGACTATAAGAGAATATTATAAAAATATTGTCAATATAGAAACAAATAGGAGGGTATCTGGGAAGTTGGGTAGAAGATAAGATTGGAAGCCTACTAGGAAGGAATCAGACAGACCTTCAAATACCAAACCTTAAGAGGAGGTCAATATGAAGCAGATCTTAAGTGCTATAAAGGACCTAAATCCAGGAGAAAATAAGAATCCTAGAGCTCTAAACAATAACAGGTCATCTTATAACAATTTCAATCAACAGACTACGATGCAGGATTACCCATACACTACCCAATGGAAGGATGGGAGGGGTTTTCTTCAACAAAAGAAAGACGAACCTAATGACAAGACTCCTGATCCTCTTCAAATAAATTCAGCTAATATGTGTAATGAAGATTATTGGTGTCAGGTTTGTCAATCTCCACACAATCCTTACAATTGTGTTGTTTCTTTGAAGATGTATCCAAGTCAGACCCGACTAGAAAGAGAAGAAGAAGAAGAACTATATGATGATGTTGGAAATGTAATGAATTTTGCATATTTAAAAATTGAAGAGGAATATTATGATCGGGCTGAAAATTAGGTTATGCTTTCATCTGATGAAGAGGAAGCGGACTTTGATAATATAAGGTGCAATGTTGCAAGGGGAAAAGAGCCTTTTATGGTAAGAAGACCTTCAGATGTAGAGATTGCACACTTTACTAAAAACTTGGTTACTCAAGCACAGAGTAACTATAATCTAAGGAATAGGATAGTTGGTAATGGAGGTGGAAGGCTAGCTAGTATGTTTGTTAAGGAAAAAAAAATAAGCCCTAAGAAGACATTAGAGAAAGAAAAAAAATTTGAGTGTGTGAAAAGGATAAAGGTAAGAACACAAGATAAGCCAATTAGTCTAAGTCTTGTCCATAAGATTAAAGAAAGGACACCAGAGATAGGTACTTCTTCTATTCTAAAATATGCTAAAGGAGTTGAGCCAGGCTTTGCTACTCAAAGTGAGTATGGAAGTGTTGTCACTATTAAGCAAGATATATCTAATATCAATTATACTCCTATTGAGATGAGACAATTATTCTCAAAAATCATAGTCAAAGTTCCATTTTTAGAAACGATGAGAATTCATGAGTATAAGGAGACAACTTTGACATGGATAAATTGTATTTCTTCCACAAGAGCCCTGAAGTCAGAAATGGGTGAGAAGAAAGGGAATAGTAGGGAAAAATCTAATAGCAAGGGAGAAGAATTAGAAGAGATCATCTCAAAAATCCCATAGATTTTATCAAACACAAATCATGTCACTATTCCTTTGGGAGTTTTGGACCCCTTTTTCTTAACATTGGTTATTAATGGAAAGATGCTTAAGAATTCCATAATTGATTCAGGAGTATCTAATACGGTCATGCCTATAGAAATAATGAAGTTAATGGGACTACAGGTAGATACTCCTTATAGGAGATGTCAAGAAATGGATTCAAGAGAAGTGCATGTCATAGGTAATATTAAGGTGTTTCCCTATACACTTTTTGCATTTCTAGAGAAGGTACTAACAATATTTTTCTAGTACTTGACATCCCACCTCAATATGGAATGTTTCTATCTAGGAAATTGAGTGCCTCAATGGGAGGAAGTATCTAGTGTGATCTTTCCTTTGCAACATTTGACATAGGTGGTAAGAATGTAAAGGTATCTAGAGAAACTAGAACTCCTCACATGATTGAGGAGAGTGAGGATGAAACTATGAATTGTTTCTTGGATAATGACATTGGATCCTTTCAAGTGAAAAATAGTAAGGTTGAGGGAGATGTCAAACACATGTTGTTAACAGAGGAGAAAGATAATCTTGCATATAAGAGTGACATATTGACAATGTATTTTGATGGTGCAAGCTCAAAGGAAGGAGATGGTGTGGGAGTGTTACTAATAGCTCCTAGTGGTAAGACATACAAGTTTTCATTCTCTTTTTTGTTCACCTACACTAATAACATTGCAGAATATGAGGATTTACTAATAGGATGGAGGTTAGACTCAAGACACAAGATTAGAATTATCAAAGTGATTGGAGACTTTGAGTTGGTTATCTCTCAAACAAGATCTAGGTATGCTTCAAAGAATCAGATGCTAAAATAGTATAGGAATTTTGTTTGGGATGAAATAGAAAATTTTGATGCATTTGGCATTGATTGGATGGACAAAAGTCAGAACAAGATGGTAGACCTACTGGCTACTATTGCTTTGAGGCCTGAAGACATTACTTTTGCAGGGATCTCTAAAATAGAGGTTCAATCTAGACCATCTATTCCAAACAATGCTGAAAATTGGCAAGTCTTTGATGATGACAAGGACATTTTAAGATTCCTATCTTGTGAATCTAACTTTGGGAACAAAGAGATGGGCTTTAATGGTTTTATAGAGACCCTATATGGAAAGGACAATATTCTTGGTAGGAAGGTTCTCCAACTAAAATCAAATAAGGTTCCCAAAGGTCTGGTTGTACTTGAGAGAGCCTTTGATAACAAGGACAAGCATTTCTCTATAAGCACTGTGAAAAAACCTGAGGATTTGGAGGAGGTAAAATTGGGGACAAATCAAGCTCCTAAAAAGGTGTATATTGGTAGGAAATTGTCTCCCAAGCTTAGAGATTCATTGGTGGATCTTCTTAGAAAATATAGACATTTTTTTGCATGGTCTTATGATGACTTGAAAGCATACATAGAAGATCTATTCCAACATGAGATTCCATTAAAAGAAGGCACCAAGCCTTTTAGACAGAAGTTGAGACCTATCAATCCTACACTAGCACCCAAGATGCAAGAAGAGTTAAAGAAGATGAGGGATGTTGGAATCATAAAACCTATTAGGCATTCAACATGGGTATCCAATTTGGTACCAGTCATGAAGAAAAATGGAGACATCAAACTATGTGTGGATTTTAGAAACTTAAATTTTAACTCTTTGAAGGATAATTATGGATTGCCCAACATGGAAGCTATGTTGCAAAGAGTCACTAGGTCTGAGTTGATGTCCATGTTGGATGGCTTTTCAGGGTACAATCAGGTCAAGGTCAAGGAATCTGAATAGTTTAAGACTGCATTCACTACACCCTGGGGAACTTATGTGTATGTCAGAATGCCTTTTGGTCTGACAAATGTTGGAGCTACTTTCTAGAGAGCCATGGATATGGCGTTTGTAGATTTCATAAACAAGTTTTTGACAATTTATCAAGATGATCTTACTGCTTACTCAGCATAGGAAGATCAATATTGTGATCATCTTGAAAATATCATTGTATCTTGCATTAGAATATGGGGTTTCCTTTAACCCAAAGAAGTGTGTATTTGGGGTGACAAAGAGAAATCTTTTAGGAAACATTGTTTGTAAAGATGGAGTTAGAATTGACCCTGAAAGGGCAAGTGCAATTGATAAGGTCCCTCAGCCCAAGAATGCAAGGGCATTCAGTCCTTCTTTAGACAAGTAAACTTCTTAAGGAGGTTTGTTACAAACTTTGCATAGATTAGTTTTCTAATCTCAAAGATGATGAAGAAAGGATCCAACGTGGAATGGACTCAAGAAGCATGTAAAGCCTTCTAAGATATCAAGCAGGTTGTTATGCCCTACATACCCATCCCTACATTTTTTGGGAAAAATGTTGGGTCCCCTTCTTTCTTTTTTCCTTGTTTTCTTTTCCTTTTGTTCTTCTCCAGCCTTTTCTTCCGCAAGTGTCATTTCCTTTGCCTTTTGGTTCTCCTTCCTCTAGGACCCGGTCCCAAAGTATTTTTTCTTCTAAGTCGACCGAGTCTCTAGACTCTGAGATTCTTTGTCACCATCTCCTCTTTTGTTAGAGGGTGTGGTTGTTTGGAATCCCCAAGTCTAGAGTTTAGAGGGTCTACCTTTCTCAGGGCCCACGGAAGGAAGAAATGTGTTTTTACCCTAAGGATATAAATAAGGATTGACCTGTCAATTTCACATTTACCATGAACAAATTATCCAAAGCGATTAAGGAGATTAAACAATGATTAAGTGTGAATTTCTCTTGGTGCTTTAATAGTGCTTAAACAATGATTATTAGCTGTGTGTTCATGGTCTTTTAAATATTATCAGTTGCAGAGAACCTCCCATGCTCCTCCTCCTACATTTTCTGATGTTAAGGTAGGTCCTTTCGGCTCTCTTCCTTCTGGTTTTATCATTTTTGCTTTGCTTGCTTTTGTTTTTATCCTTCGCTTTGTCATTGTTTGTTTTGTTTTTCTTTATGGTCAGTTGTCACCTCCTGTTGGTCGGATGGCTCCACAGGAATGTTGTCTACCTTCCTCGTAGTTTTATACCCTGTAAATGATGTATTCTAGTGTAGATACTATGAATTCTTCCAAGTCCCTGTGTAAGAGTTTTGGACTTGTTGTATATTGTAGATAGTCCTTAGAAAGTCATCGCTCTTGTAAATTGTGTTATTTTCCAGCTTTCCCCTGTACATTTCAATTTGTATATTATCCTAGTAACCCTTCCCATGGTGAGCTCATTGTGCTCTACACGTTAAAACCAAGTTTGGAGATCGTCTACATGGTGTCTGCCTGGATCGAACTCAGAACCTTGCCTGTTTGAGCCATGGTGGAGATTCTCTCTCCTCTGTCACTTTGTCATTAATGGTGGGATTAATTTCCCCATGAGTGAGAATTCAAAAACATCCCATTTTGCATTCATTTCCCTTGTGTCAGCGCAACTGTCGCCATTAAGGGCCATTATGCTATCTATCGCATGACCACGTGACAACCCATGTCAGCCAAGTATGGCTCGCTACCCAGTCATGTCAATAACATCTAATTTCTCTAGACTCTAGGTGCTGAGAATTCCCTGGGTCTTCATCCCATTTTTACATAAACTAATACTCTGGTACCTCCAAGTGTCGATCAGAGTCCAATCTTTGCTAACTATTACATTTTGGGATTTTGATGCATACTAATATTCTTTGAACAAGTGCAAGATGGTGGTGAATTCCCCAGAGTCCATAAAACTACTATATTTTTATCATGTTATATGTATTGATGATTCTATAGTCTTGTATGTTGTAGGATATCCAACAACATGTCTGAAGTAGAAACTCCTCCTGGAAGTCTGGAATTTCCAACTACCTCCACTCGGGTGGCCACAAAAAAAAGGCAGAAAATATATTTGCCAAGCTCCCATTAACCTCCAAATACCTAAGGGAGGGTGTTCTTGTGGGGTCCAAAGTGGACTCCAAGTTTTAGGAGATCACAGATACTGAGCCCAGACTATAGGTTGAAATGCAGGGCCTTGTCCAAACCATGTACCAACAAAGGGTTGTCGGAGATGATATGGCAAAGAAAGTGGCCGCCTTCGGCATCATTAAAGCTGCAAGTTTCCCCTACTCAGTGCAAGAACTAGAACTGATCCTTCAATTGGTGATGCACTACAATGCTCCCACCTAGGTTATTTTTCTTGTCGATCCTCTACTACTGCACTATCTGGCAACCATTGTTAATCTGGATGCCGCCACTTTTTCTTCAGGGCTAGGAATCCCCCAGTTCAAGGGATCCATTGTTATCTCCCAATCTGTATCAGTAAAGGAGTTTGATAAAAAAATTGTTCTCGCCTGGAAACATCTCAATACTCACTGGTTTAAGTCCTCGAGAAGGGACTATAAGAAGATGAAGCTGGAGATTCCTCGCGGATACTTTGAGGAATGCATAAAAGCGGGAATCATCTTTTTGTGCAGGCTCTTCGAAGAGCCCCATGCCAGATAATTTTTGGTATGGATGTATTATTTTCTCTACTGCATCACCACCTATAGTCAAACCTTTGACTCAGTGACCATCATCACCAATCATGTAGACTTCCAGCTGAAGAATGTCCTCCATAATTTGAAGTTCTACATGACCTCCTATGTATTATGGGTGCTGGCCCAACAGAGACCCACTTTTTAGGGTTTATAGACAGTGGGAATTCTTAGGAATGGGCCTGGCTAGCTTACCCCATGGGATCATTATCCCTAGATCTAGTGGGAAGCCTCTTTCCCCCATTTTTGTAGGGTAAATGACATGTTCATTTACCATAACATTTTGACACTCACTCAGGATTCTAGGTACCGATTGTCGTAGGAGGCTATGAATTTCGTGAACACATACAGAAATTATTTTATTCAATTTCAGCAACATACTTATATTCAGGTGACCAGCTTCTTCGGGAAGCCCTACCTACTCCCTAGGCACTGCGGGGATAGAATCATTCTTTTGGAGTTTTGCAAGAAAATCCTGAAACTCCATGCATTCTTTGGCATGAAGAAGGTTAAATTCATTATATTCTTGATCACTTGCAGGAACTAATCTTGCAGTCCCACGATGGCTAAGGGAGCCAAAAATGAGCTATAGAGTCTGGGACTAACAAAATTCCACCTTACCATAAACAATTTTGATCTGGTTGATAAGATAAGGGAGGCATTGCCCTGGGCATCCACACTGCATAAAGTTCACATTGAAGACTTTTGGGTGGATTGTCAGGACAGTTTTGATTTCCAAGCCCGACAACATTCACGGATGTCCAAAGGCTTAATGAAGGCCCTTAACCTTTGGGGCTTCCTGAAAGATTTTTTAGATGATGGGCCTCTCGAGGACCCAAAATAAAAAGAACAAGGGATTGACAAGTTGGATCTCCCTCCGGTGGATTGGGACACCCTAGAAAATTTAACAATTGATGATGTAAGTTACCACATCATTGATAACAGCCATAAATATTGTGAGAGGGTGTGTCTGATGAGCACCCGTAAGGGTCCAATCTTGCAGGGGTCTACTTCGACCTCCAGAGCCATAGGACAAAGCAAGGACAAGAGGAAGGGAAAGAAAGACACCCCACCCCAAATTACTCCCCAAGGACCACTCCCCATTTTGGAGAAAATTCACAATCATTTGGAGGCATCCAGAATAACGAGCCAGAAGATAAGTGCCCAGCTCTCCCGCGGTCTCCTAGTTACTTCGGTGGGATCTGCCCACCTGGTTGGATCTGCCCGGCTGGTGGGATCCCCTTCACTAGTGGCACTCATTATCCGATAGACAGAGACCGAGGGATGGTCTATAGATATTTTGGATGTCGGGGCCCCATTATAAAGAAAGCAGAAGCAAAGGGTAGACAATCCTCCAAGCACTGACATGGGCCTCAGAATGCCCAATGTTTCCCCAGTAGAATTTAGTTCAGACTCCTCTAAAATAGAGGATCTTCCAGAGACCTCCCCTCTACATGATGATTTTGATGATATCTTTGGGACCGATGAGCTCATGAATTTACACAGGGAGATAGACAAGGTGGTAGAAGAAATAGCTGCCCAAGAAGTAGAAATAATCCCCATTGAAGGGGAGACACCAAAGAAGGAGGTGGTTCCAGAGAAAGAGGTCCAAGAATCTGAAAAGGATCTACAAGATGAGAAATAAACATTGGTCCAGGGGACCAAGATAGATTCAAGGCAAACAAATGATGAGAATCTGACAACTAGGGAAACTGGACCTACGGGATCAAACATACCCGCAACTGTCATGCTCCAAATGCCTTCAATTACTCTGGGTGATCAAGTGCCCCAGAGCACAACATTCAGTGAGGTGGTCTAAGGGGCCCAATAGTCAAACATTATCCAGACACCTCTGCCTCCTCTAGAAGATGTGCCCAAGGAGAAGGATGTCCTGGTGAATGATGTTGAAGATGAACAATAATAGCAAGATGAGGGGAACGACCCTGAAGATATAAATGTTGATTCTACAAATGTTGATAAGGATGGGGAGAACCTCGATGATACATATGATGCTGGTATCAGTGGAGATAGGTTCCCTGACACCACATAAGAGAATTCCACCAGGGAAGAATACATAGAAAACCCCGGGGATCAAGAAAAGGAAAAAGAGTCTGATGCAACCATGGATACCGAAGATACACCACCAGACTCTGAAGAAGGCCTTGATACTCATTCCTTAGAAACAAAACTGACCCAACCACCACTATGACTAGTGGAATCCAAAAAGGAAAAGGCCCAGATGCTGGTAGGAATTCCCCTATCATTGGCCGAGATGATGACCCAAAATGCAGAGGCCAAAAATCCCAAGAAGGCCCAGACTGTCCATACCCTTCAGACTAGTCCGAGAGGAAATACAATTGTAATAGTTGCAACCCCTCCCCCAGATACAAATGTGGAAATAGAAAGAGCTGAAGACTATGCAATAATAGAGGTGCCTCTAGGGAGGAGAGATAAGTAGGGTGAGTTAGACCTTCTACGAGAGGCTACCTAGGTACCCGAGGCCTACTATGATAAACAGGCACAAAAGGTAAAGGAGGAAAGAGAGAAAAATGAAAATCTCCTCAAACTTCTTGCAGAACTTACATAGCCCCTGGCTGAGATCCATCTAGAAGCCTCCACCTCTAGACCACTGCTTCCACATGGTGACATGGATTCTCTTAGGGCTATGAAGAAGAAGGCACAGACTATAGATGGGTGGATCACGGAGCAGATCAGGGCCGTAAGGAAATTCTTGGAAGTGACACTCTCGAACCTTTACCTAATCAATAATCTTTTAGGTTAGGTAAATAGTGTCATCATCCTATGGGAAAGGGACATAGAAAAGTATGAAGGGTGGAGGACCAGATTAGAAGAAGTAATAAACTTCAGGGAGGAAGCCACCATAGAGTCTAGAATTTTGGGAGAAGAACCCTTTGGATTCTTCCGGGCCCAGTACTCCAGACTTGGCCTCAAAATAGAGGTAAGAAAGCAACTAGTTACGACCCTCAAAGAGAAGATCATGGTGTTCTAGTATCCTTTGGACCTGTATAAGGCATTCATTGGAAGGTTTTTGCAAGTGGGACTTGTGCCCCAGAGGACTATGTCCTCAGCAAGTTTGATGAGCTGCTGGAGTCCCGGTATCAGACTATTGGGGACTTTGACAGAGGAAAACTGTCAAGAATATCTAAAATGATGCTCCAGGCTCATGACTCGGTTAAGTTAGTCAAATAATTCTGAGATGGGACCAGAGATATTGAGGAGAAATTTGGAATTCTCAGCGACAAGTGGGATAGTGTCAAAGACATTGATGGAGATGGAAGTAGACAAATTTTGGAGGCATTCAAGAACAGGGGACAGTAAATTTCCCTGGACTCTGGAGGTTTTCACCAGCAGGGTGCATTCTTAAACATTCAATATTCTTTGAGCGTAAGCTCTCAAACTTCATAATTCTGGATCCAAAGTTTTGTATTCATTCAATAACCCATGTCCAAGCTCCCCGGAGTCGACCGGTCATTATCTAGCAGTTAATAAAGGGGGTCAGAATGTAGGTGACCCTGATGAGGCATGTTAGATGAAAAGATGGCTCTGATAGGTGATTTTCCCAAGGTGCCACTCCAGCATTAACGACCTGGTGCATCAAAGACAGCGAACCACATTTTGCATTGATGAGGGATGTAGCCTCAAACTCTGGGAAGATTAGATTTCTTCTATTCTTACTTTGGAACTCTTCTCGAGGCTGATTCTTCCATCTTTTCTTCTTTTCTTCTTCCTCTATCTTTTCAAACCTCTACTCTTTTTGAGGTGATTTTAAGTGGTGCAAGTAGTACCAGCCACCAGATATTATATTTTAATATTGAGTGTACAGTTAGATTAGGTTAGTTTTAGGGAAAACTATATGTATAAATAATAAGTCTGACCTCATTTCAAGGGTCAGCAAAATTGATGATTTTGTAGTCCAATACTATTAGCATTTTGTTTCTCAGTAGTTGTAGAGCTCAATGCTCAGTAGTTCTTAGTAGTTGTATGTTCCCTTGGAGCCATTGATATACACACCAGTGTTTCTGGAACACTTTGTTCATGAAGAAGGAAGAGTTTCTTGCAATGATGTTGTTGGTGTTCTGATCTTTGAGTTATAAATATCTCTTTTGTGTTGTATGTCTCTAATGTCCTTTGCTCTGATGTTTTGTTAGATTAGATGATCTTATTTCCCCTTGCTATTGAATATGTATGAACTGATGGTTCTGTATGCATTTAGTATTTAGTGTAGTTCATTAGAGCATTGTTGATGTTAGAAATATGTTGCATGAATATGAGTAGAAGTAACAAACTCCTAACCTTGATCTTGTTAGAAACACTGAGAGGGGGGGTGAATCAGTGTTTGTCTATTAATTACTTTTTAGCAACTTAAGCATAAATCAAACATACATAGAATGAAGCTTAACATAACAAATCATAACACATGATATTATTATAGGGAAACCTTGATCAGAGGAAAACCCTGGAGGGAATTAGTACCCACAAATATTGTACTAAGTATAATGAACTTGTGAGAGTTCCTTTGCCCTGTTAGAAGCAGTCTTTACAATATGAGTACAATGACCTGGTTGAAGGTCAGACCCTATTAGGAGTCTTTTAAAAAACCCTGTTAAAGGTATATGGCTCACTTCCTAGGCTCACTACCCAATAAGATGAAGGCTACAACCTTCTGAAAGATGATATGCACTATATCAAAATGAACTGCTGTGATGACACTATTGTCTGATTAGTTCCATGTATGTGCGAATGCTCTTAGTCTCTTAAAGAGATATATCATATACTGACTTCATAGTACGGTCCCTTTGTATCTTCCTCTTACATAATAATTGACACTTCATTGATATCTTTCCATCACATACTTATATATGCAAATCTGAATAGGCGCGACCCAAAATAGAACACTTGTCGGCCCTAAAAAAAATATACAATGCTTCCAAACAAGTCAGCTTCAAACGTGTTTACTACAATGTTAATTACATCATTACAAACATATAACAATAGGTGCTTAGCCATTACATCACAAAATAACACACGCTGATCAAATCACTTAGTCGGCTTCCATACTCTGTCTCCTGGACTGCTGGTCTATTGATCTGCTTGTAAATTTGTCATACTGTAGTTCCATACTATGTGTGTCTAGATGTAGCATGTACATATATCATACAACTTATATCTGAACGCGCATAAGCTAAATCAATCTCTCATATGTGCGCTGATGTGCTGATCGCTGAGTATCTCTGTTCTGCCCTATTTTTCTTACTTAGTCATTTTGTCTTTCATGACAGAAACTAAACATGACTTTGTTACCATGATGACAACACAAAATGAGTCATGCATCCTCAGGTAGTCAACTTTCCAACAATCTCCCCCTTTTTCATTTATGGCAACAAAGGAATGTGTCCAAGTTACTCAAAATGACTTAACACAAAAAGTGACTGTATAACATCATATATCTACATATATTTCTCTGCATATACACATTCTATATTACTCCCCCTTTGACATTAATGACAAAGGTGTACAAAAAATTGTAAGCCTACTACATACTTACTCCATATAAACTTCAGGGTACGCAATTTTAAGAGATTGAATCTCTTTCTGCCAAAATGATTTCATAGCATCAACTGTTCGTAGATGCGCACACAATGCATATGTCAACTTCTCCATTTTTATCAGATCCATGCAGGGACCTTGATCATATGTCACAATAGTGGCATCAATCTGCTTGATGTTCTCATTTAGGACTGTTAAGCATGGCGCAAGGGCATTTCTTAACTGTGTTTGCCTTACCCTTATCTTGTTGATTTCTAACTTTGCTTTCTCAATTTTTTCTAACTGCCCTTGGTAGACATTGTTACATATGTTCATGTCTTGTGTCGAGGTTTCAACTGATTTTCTTATGCTATCTATCATTATCTCTACCTCTTCTACCTTTTTAGTGTGCTCAGAGGTGAGCTTTACTCTATCCATACAGTTTGCTATGACTTTCTTTCCTTTATCTTCCAATTCCTTCAATATAGGCTGCCCAATCTTTACGGAGTTCAAGTCTAAGGTAAAGTTATTTACCAAATCATCTAGTCTCTCCTTCTTGTATTCATCTTCTGAAATCTTAGTAGCAGAGTCTACTAAGCTTATGAAATGTGACTTGAAGTTTGAAAAAATGTTGTCCGCATCTTCAACTGATTGGACTTTGGCTACTTTCTGATCAGTAGGCACTAAGTCATTCAAAATGTTCACTGTTTCCAAGAAGCGAGGGTTCCTCATCACTTGTTTTTCCTTTTCTTTTTCCATAGAAAGAACGCTGATTTTGATTAGGTCTTCTTCTCCCCATGCATCCAAACTTGCTGAGTCAGGAGTTAACCTTGACAACAATGAGGTTGATGGTTGAGTGGATGGTGAGAATATAGTGTTCTGACTGGTATCCACGCATTCAACCTTCACTGGTTTCTCTTTTGTCAGCATCTTGTCACCTTGAATATCATCTTGAGTATCTTCATTTATATCAACTTGATCATTGATGGGAACTTCATCTTTTTGTGCGGCAGTATCATCAGTGCACATTTCTTTAGTGCTTACAAATGCCTTATCAACTTTGTCCATATCTTTTTCAGATGAAGTCATGGATATCTTGACATTGTCAACTACTATAGTGTCTTCTGAGTCTTTATCTGTATCAGAAGTTATTGTCATTGTGGGTGCTGAGTGTTAGAATAGGTAAAACCCTATTCTCCCAAGAACACCTGCATGCATAACCCTGTCACATGGAAGAAGCAAACAATAGAAGATAAGAAGAATCTATGGCAACCAAAATATAGGAGACATCATATGCATAAGAAAACAATATATTGACAATATGTTTCAAGATGTTATAATGAGATGTGAAAAAATCCCTATCAAAGAACAAAGAGGTGAATCCTTATAAAAGGAATCACGAAACCCTAAAGGTGAAAACCCTAAAGAATAATAAGATGCCTAAGTTTAACTTAAGTGTAGAGTATAATAGACTAATAATTAAATTAATTAATTATTAGCTATAATATGAAAACTCTAACACCCCCCCTTAAGTTTAACTTAGGGAGAAGCTAAAAAGTAAGGACTAACAAAAGCATGAAAGCAAAATGCATGAAAGGAACTATGGGTCCTGGCAACTAGGCCTAATCAAGTACCCAAGTACAATAAATAAACTAGATGAAGGAAACAAAGCCTCTAATCTAGGGAAAGTCCCAAAGAAAGGAACAAGAAAGAGCATGTATAGCATCTCTGAAGCATGAAGCTGCAAACACTGTCAGAAGTAACTGCTGGAACCCCCACTGAAATAGTGCATGACCAGGTAGA
>MU227326.1:1257201-1267758 GCA_018584345.1 Thuja plicata | reverse complement strand
TAGAAGCAGTCTTTACAATATGAGTACAATGACCTGGTTAAAGGTCGGACCCTATTAGGAGTCTTTTACAAAACCCTGTTAAAGGTATATGGCTCACTGCCCAATAAGATGAAGGCTACAACCTTCTAAAAGATGATATGCACTATATAAAAATGAACTGCTATGATGACACTGTTGTCTGATCAGTTATGTGTATGCACGAATGCTCTTACTCTCTTAAAGAGCTATATCATATACTGACTTCATAGTACTATCCCTATGTATCTTCCTCTTACATAATAATTGACACTTCTTTCATATCTTTCCATTACATACTTATATATGCAAATCTAAATATGCGCGACCCAAAATAGAACACTAGTCAGCCCTAAAACAAAATATACAATGCTTTCAAACAAGTTGGCTTCAAGCATGTTTACTACAATGTTAATTACACATTAAAAACATATAACAAAAGGCTCTTAGCCATTACATCATAAAATAACACACACTGATCAAATCACTTAGTCGGCTTCCATGCTCTGTCTCCTGGACTACTGGTCTATTGATATGCTTGTAACTTTGTCGTACTATAGTTCCATACTATGCGTGTTTGGGTGTAGCATGTACACATATCATAAAACTTATATATGAACGCGCATAAGCTGAATCAATCTCTCGCACATGCGCTGATGTGCTGATCGCTGAGTATCTCTGTTCTACCCTATTTTTCTTACTTAGTCATTTTGTCTTTCATGACAGAAACTAAACATGACTTTGTTGCCATGATGACAACACAAAATGAGTCATGCATCCTCAGGTAGTCAACTTGCCAACAGATCTATCTTTTGTTTTTTATTTGGTAAACTCATGTGTGCTTGTAGGAAACCCTAACTTACTAACGAAATCCCTGGAGAAGACAAGTTAAAACTAGCTATCCCCCTGAACAAAAATAGTCACTTTCCCAACTTAGCTCCCCACACCATCGAGGCCTGACACTCAGGTGCTTGAAGGCATAGAGAATTTATTCCCCGAAAAACCTTTATAGGAAAAGTTGGCCGCTACCCCGGTACCCGGTGACAACTCTTCCTCTGTTGATGAGAACTGTCACAAAGTCCTGTCAACAGAAACTAGCACTAGAAGTAGGGCATGAGCTTGTCCCCTTCAAAAGATTTTGATTTCACACCACCCGAGGGTTCCCCAAGCCATATTTTTAGGAACCAATCTTTTAGTGGGATAGGGTCTTTTTCACCCTTACATTTTGAAAGAATCCTTCAATCAGCCCTGAATCCTGGAAAGTTTGTTGAACTCGAGCCTCATGCTCGAAAGAAAAGGACCTCGCAGACCAAGCAGCCTGCCAACCTTATCTAGGGATCTGCTACACCTTAGAATACCTGACCTCCTTAGATAACCCTAAGGGATAACACTCAAATTAGCCAAAATATAATAGCCTCGATGGTGACTTACTTTGGTAACACCAGGTCCCCAATGGGGCAGTTCCCTAGCACTACTAACGATCTTCCTCCACATTTGGAGAAGATCTACCCCAGATATGAGCATCTTGGCCTACAAACTATAGAAGAATACCTCCAGGCCTACAAGGTTTCCATGAACTGACACCAGGTACAATATTAGGATGTTGTGACCCAGATGTTCCCTCTGTCCTTAGGATAGAATTAGTTAAACTGGTACCTCAATTTGTCAGCCAACTCCATCAACAGTTGGCAGGATATGGAGGATGCCTTCTTGGTAGCCTTCCATGTTCACATAGACCCAGCGTGGTCCCATAGCCAATTTATCTCCATCAGGAAGGAACTGAATGAACCCCTCGCAACATTCAACCATTGGTTCCAACGTGCCTTGAAGTGGTGCACAAGCCCCTTCATACCATCCACTAACATCACCATCCAAACATACCTGAATGCTCTGGACCCCATTGTTTTCACTCTCCTTTGGAGAACCACCACCACAAATGACCAGGATACTCTGGAAAAGGTTTACACCTAGCCCTGAAGTTGTCCCACAGTTTTAGTAAAGCTCTTGGCAGAATTGGATAGAGCCTCCCATTCAACATGATACCCGACAGAACTTCTTACGTAGGTGGATACAACCCCAATCCAGCAATGGGTGCCCCAATGATGGCCATGGCCCCGCCACTACTAATAGACCAGTAAGCCTGGTACATATATCCATTATAAACCTAGACAATACCAAGTATGGAATTCGTTCCTTGGAACCAGCCATATAAAATGCAACAACCCTTGACACAACCCTCCGAAGTACCATTCTTCCAGTTGCCCACAGCTGGAGGATTGTTGTCCTCAACTCTGGAAGTTGATGTAGCTTTCCTTGAGAAACAACCACAACAACTATCACACTGTGACATGAATACCTAGTTGTCCATCAAGGTTGAATCCCTTTGGTGATTGGTTTCCTCCTTGACTATGGACATGGGATAGCTGAAGGTGGGGCCTTCCACGCCTCACTACTCTAATTCCTAGAGAGGGAATGTTTTCTCAAGATAATGAAATACCAATTCCAAAGGAAGAAACTACAAAAATAGGCCTCAGCTCGATCAACAGCAATGGAACAACAATGCTAACACCAGATGTCCTCCTCCAAACCAAAACATCAATCAGGGCGGTGCTAGACCCAGTCATTCTGTACAGCTTGCAGAATTCCACCCCCTAACCAACTGGTATAGATTTCACGACATCGGCTCTCATTCTGAGGGGAACTGTGCCACACTGGAGAAGATCATCATGATCTCCTAGTTAGACAGACAATAGCATGTTGATCCTACTCCCCCGAAAACATCAACACAAGAGCCTACTCATAGTGCCTTTACCTATGATACCATCTTCATCAGGACAGATGAAGAGGATGAAGAAGAGCCTGACTTGCACTTGTTTTTTGATGAATCTATCCCAGCCTTTGAGGCCAATGCCTTCACCATCCTGTAGACTCCCTACAACACTTAGAGTGAGGCTGGCAAAGGGCCAATTTACACACCAACGCCGCCCAAGAATACCTCTCCCCAGGATAATACAACTAATTGCCCATTCCTGCTGAAAGGACCTAGCTCTAACCAAGCCAGGGATCCGGCTGACGAAAGCCAACTTTACTTGGGGGGGAGGTTTGACATCACTAAGGTGTTAGAGAGAACCATCACCTCCATGACCTGGATGGAGGTTTTTTTGAATTTTCCCGAGTAGAGAAAGTAACTTTTGAATATCTTGGGAAACCTAGAATTTGTTAGTTGTCCACCAAATACTATCACATTTAATGATGCCAATTTGGCTGTCTTCCGGGGAAACACAGAGGATCCTCCCTTTCTACTAGGCTTGAACATATAAGGCAAGAACCTATACAACTACTTGGTAGATTTTGGTGCTTCGGGCAACATCATGCCCTTATCTATATGCCAAAAGCTCAGACTCTTTCCCACTCCACCCAAAGGCATAGTATTCCAACTAGACAAAATTTCTATGAAAATGGTAGGTGAGCTGAAAAACATCCAGATTCAGCTCATCCAAGGCCCCTAGATATCAAGCATAATAGACATCCAAGTGGTGGACATCCCCAAAACTTACAGGATGTTGTTAAGTTGGAATTGGTCTAAGGCCCTTAATGGGTATTTCTCCACAGACTTCTCCCACTTATGGCTCCCTTGAGAGGGGTAGTCAAACCAAATCTGGGTAGAGAGTGAACCCAGGATGAAGTAGGCCCTCACCAAAGTCAAGAGGGTAAATTAATTCCTATTCCCTGAATCCTCCCCCAAGGTGTACCAACCCCTAGAGATCCTAACATTTGATTTCACCCTTGGGAAAGATCCCATAGTTGTTCAGAGAATCCAAGACCTAGACAAAAAACTAAGGGGTGAGGTAAAATCACAAGGTAGCGCGGCCACCCTCACCACACTCTTGTCTGGCACTTGGTGCCATGTATACTATGGAAAACATTCTAAACTAGAGTGTGAGCCTTGCATCACCACTGCTACCCACCACATCAATGCCCTCTGAGAGGAAGAATACAAAGATAATTCACCTGGACCCAGTAATCATTCCAACAATACACTTGTCTAAGAATCCCAACCAAAGAATTCTCTAGAATAAAACCTCACCCACCCATTATCAAAGCTAGAGGAATCACCTCCCAACCCTCCCAAAATCAATTCAAATACCACTTTATTTTCCCAGCCCCAGAGAACGAACAATGACCTATGGACCCTGAAGTTTGATGGATCCTAGTCTAAACAAGGCTACAGGGCCAGAGTAGAACTGATTAACCTATGAGGGAAATCCTTCCTTGCATCTTACAGGCTATATTTTAACTGCACAAATAACATCACGGAGTATGAGGCCTTGGTCCTCAAACTCCTGTTCACACTGAGAAAAGGAATCACCCACCTCTGGGTGATGGGTGATTCAGAATTGATAGTTAAACAAGTCCGGAGCCAATACACTTGTGACGACAAAAGGCTAACTGCATACCACAACCAAGCATGGAGCCTCATTGAATATTTCAATACTTTCGGCATCAAACTTATTCCCTGGAAATGTAACTATGTTCCAAATGCCCTTAGTGTGTCCACCAACACCCTTGAGCCAATAGCTAGCTCCTAGATCTGAAATTTTTCCTGTTGATATGGTCCCTACCCCGTCCATCCCAGACAATATCACTCACTTTCAAGTCTTTGAGGATGACCAACATATTCTAGCTTTCATGGCCAATGTGGGCATCTTCAAGGATCAGATAGTGAAAGAAAGAGATCATCATGATACAGGGAAGGGTGAAGAAGATGATGGGATTATTGATTTACCAACCAACACCATCCCCAAGGGGATGGTAGCTCTTGAACACATCTTTGATTCAGACCCTCAGGGCTGAGAGAAGATATCATCCTCCTCTGAGGGAGGAAAATTCAAAAAGGCCAACATCGGCCAGGCTGATGAATAAAAATTTGTACACATTGGCACCTCCTACTCCCCAGAGGAGAAGGAGAATATTCTCATGGCTCTCTGCGAATACATTGACATGATCACATTGGGGTATGAGGATCTGAAAACCTATGAAACATCCATCATGACCCATACCATCCCACTAAAACTAGATGCTAAACCCTTCTAGAAAAATCAAAGACCGATGAACCCATTGATCGAACCTCTAAATCATCAGGAGGTTCATAAACTGCTATCATCCCAGATTATCTTTCCTATTTAGCACACAACTTGGGTTGCCAACCTTGTCCTAGTGTGAAAGAAGAATGGCGAAATCCACCTCTATGTGGATTTTTGCAATTTGAACAAGGCATCCAAGAAGGACAATCACCCTCTCCCCTCATTGGATAAGGTATTACAAATTGTTAATAGATCCCAAATGATGTCCTTCCTGGATGGATACTCTGGGTATAACCAGGTTATGGTTAAGTATGAAGATAGAGACAAAACAACATTCACCACCAAATGGGGAACATTTGCATACTAGAGAATTCCCTTTGGCCTCATCAACGTAGGGGAAACATTTCAAAAGGATATGAAAATTGCATTGGAGGGCCTAGTTAACAGATGCAAAATCATCTATATGGATGATTTGACAGTATTTTTCTAGGACAGGTGTGATCACTTCGCCCACCTTGCCCAAATTTGTGAGAGATGTCACCGGTATGGAATTTCACTCAACCCTAAGAAATGTATATTTGGGGTCACTGAAGGGAAGCTGCTCAGGCATATAGTCTCTGAGTAGGGGATATCCATTGACCCTGAGAGAGTTGAAACACTGTTGAATCTACAGAAGCCCGATAGTAAGAAAGAGATGAGATCTTTCTTTGGAAAGATCAACTTTTTAGGCAGTTCATTACTAGATTTGCCAAGATAGTAAAACCACTCAATGACATGATGAAGAAAGACACGAAGATTGAGTGGAGCCCCAAAGCAAAGTGAGTGTTTTCTCAAATCAAGCAAACCATAGTGGAGGCACATGTCCTGGCAAGTTAAGACTTTTCCCTCCTATTTCACATATACTCCTTCGCTTCCCCACATTCCCCAGCAGCATTCCTAACCCAGAAAGTTGAAGGGGAAGAGTGACCTATTTCTTTTATGAGCTCCCCCTTCAAGAATGCTAAGGTCTGATATTCATCTTTAGAAAAGTAGGCTTTTGCTCTAGTCCAGGTCGTGAAGAAATTCTAGCACTATATTCTCAGGAGCAAAGTGCAAGTTATTATTCTGGACCAGGCTATGAAATCTTTACTGCTGTAGAGTGAACTGGGCAAACACCAGGGGAAATGGATGGCCATCCTCCAAGAATATGATCTAGAAATGAAACCAATGAAGATAGTCCAAGGCTAGGGACTATGTAGAGCAATAGCGGAAGAAACTCCAAATATTGAATGCCAAACTTACACGGTGGAGTCCGTCACTCAAGACCCATGGTATACTGACCTGGTATACCTATTTCTCAAAAATAGATGCCTGGAGAGGCTTCCCACAAACAAACGTCATGCCCTGCGGTTGAAAATTGCACATTTCATGATAAAAAATGGAACACTTTCCTGCAGGAACTATGAAGGGATATACCTCTGGTGCATAGATCAGGACCAAGCTGCTAGAATGCTAGAAGAATTTCATGGGCAGTTCAGAATCGGGCATGGCTCAACGGATGCCACTTCCCACCAGATTCTCCAGGCCAGATACTATTGGCCCTTCATCTTTAAATATGTCTACACTAACATCAGGAAGTGCCACACTTGCCAAACATCAGCCCATCACGAGTAGAACCTGGCCATACCTTTGTAGTCAGTATTTGAAGTTAGACCCTTCACCCAATGGGCATTAGACTTTATCAGGGAAATCAACCCCAACTCATCTTCCAACCACCGATACATTTTGAATGCTACCGATTATTGCACCCAGTGGTCCGAAGTGATTCCATGTAAGAACAACATGACAGATGTAGTTATCAAATTCCTAGAAGAAATGATAGTCACCTGATTTGGAATGCCTTTCACCATAGTGTGTGACAATGGTCCGATGTTTTCTTTGGCATAGTTACTTGAATAGACCTATGAAAGGAATATCACCTTGAATTTCTCCAACAACTACTACCCCTAAGGTAATGGTGTGGCTGAGTCTAATAATAAAAATCTATTGGAGGTGATCAAGCATCTATTAGAACAAAACCCCTGGGACTGGCATCAAAAGCTTAGGTTTACCCTCTGGGCAGATTGCATTAGAATTAAATCAGCCCTGGGGAATTCCCATTTCATCTGGTTTATGGAAAAAATCCAATATTTCCTATCAAATTACAAATCCTGGTCTTATAGTTTATGCAGGAATTCAACAACCGGGACAACATCATGGAAGTTCAGCTCCTGAACCTAGTGAGAATGGAGGAACAAAGAGACATGGAACTAGAGGACTTTTCACGTCACCAAGTAGTAGTTAAATGATGGTTTGATCGAAGAGCCCAATATAAGGCCTTTCAGATTTGGGACCTGGTCCTCCTGTGGGACAAGGCTTGGGAAAACAAATGAAAGCACACCAAATTTCAAAGGATCTAGCTCAGACCATATCTGATATTTGAGATCTATGGGGAAAATACTTATCACCTCAATACTATGACTGAAGAAGCCGTCCCATTGCCTCTCAATGGACAGTTTCTCAAGCACTATTTTGAATAAGGTAGGTGGTAAGTTTGTCTAAAGTTGTATTATATGTAAAATTCTTGCTTGTAAATATCTTTCCCGGTGCTCCTTGGGGGCGTCTTGGCCTTGTAAATAGTTTGTTGGCAATCCTCTAGGACCGCCTCCTTTCCTTGTTTTTCTTTTCTTTTCTTTGTTTTCTTTCCTTTGTTTTGCATTTTTTTTTGGGTTCCCAATGTGTTTCCTTCTCCTTGTAGACAGGTATGCTTTGCATGACACCTAGTTGCTGGAATGGTACCTTATGCATTTTGGTTAGTTTGGAATCTATTTTTAGCATGGTGGAATTTGCACGCACTCTGGAGTTGTCTTGTGCGTATAGTCAAAGTGTTGAAGATTTTTTCTGAGAAAATAGTTGATTGTATATTTGTCATTGATGAAAACATATAATATATAGCGGTGTTCTATATGCAATTATCAGTACAGATGTTTTGGATCCATGCGTGTTTATTTCCATGGTGTATACATGTTCTAGATGCTATGTGCATTCACGCCGAGTCAGATATGAAGTTTCAGTTGAGTTATGTTAATTAGTTATGGTAGTTAAAATGATTGAAGATTATCTATGAAGAGCCGATGTAATTACATTATTTCTTGAGTTGCACCTATCTTGGGGATATGCATGTTTGTATTCATGTTTAGTTTTGAGTTAAAGATAAATATCTAAAGGCGCCAAATGTGTTCTATCAGAATTGTGATGTTGGAGTTAATTTGGTGGAGCCAAATTTGTGAAGCATCGCATCTATTCAGTTTGGGTTGTGTGATTCTAATCAGGTTGTGTCCTTGATGTGGCTGAAAAAATAAGTATTGAAGGGACTCCTAAAGCCGATGAAGATCACATCTTTTGGGAAGATACTTATAGTAGTTCATTTGGTGAACGCTAAGTGTGAATGATAAGAAAAGAGATAGAAAAAATACAAAACAAAATTTCTATTATTTTAGGATAGTAGAGACATTTCATTCATCAAGAAAAAATCTATGTGAAGAAGAAGTGGAAGTATACAACACACTGGAACTGATCAAGATAGCAGGTCTACTCAAATAGTTCATTTATCAAATATAGTGCATATCTATTTTACTGAAGGTTGCAGCCTTCATGTTTTTAGCAGTGAGCTTTTTGGATAGTGAGTCCTCACCCCTAACAGGGTTATTTGTAAAAGACTCCTAACAGGGTCAGGCCCTTAACCAGGTCACTGTACTTATTGCATTGTAAAGAAAAACTCCTAACAGGATTGCAAGATCTCCTAATAGGGATAATTATACTCAAGTATAGTTCTTTGTGGGTGCTAATTCCCACAGGGGTTTTTACCTATTTGGTTTCCCCATAACCAAAATTGTTGTGTTCTATCTTGTGTTATCTAAATGTGTTAATGCTTAATGCTATTCTGTAATTAATAGAAGAAAATAATTAAACTATAAAATAACTTATTCACCCACCCCCCCTCTTAGTTATCTCTTTGGACTATTCTAACAATTGGTATCAGAGCCAAGTGCCTTGGAAAGAAAGCCTAACAACTTAAGATAGATCAGATGGCATACTTCAGGAAAGGGAGTCCTAAGTTTGATGGAGAAAACTATCTTGACTAGAAGAAAAAAATGATAACACATCTTCAGTGCATTGGATTTGAGATCTATGAGATTCCCACTCATGCAATTGATGTTCCCACCTTAAAATACTTTGCAGAAGAAGATTCTATAATTAAACAAAAGGAAGTGTTCACTCAAAATGCAATTTCCAAAGAAGCCCTAATCAGTGCCCTATTCGACAGTGAATTCTTTGAGATTCAGAAAGAAGATAAAGCATACTCTATTTGGAAATACTTAGAAGATATGTTTGAAGGAGATATCCAAGCAAAGAATGCACGTAGAAAAGCATGGAAGAAAAGATACAATAATTTAGAGATGCTACCTGAAGAAAAAATCAGAGCTTACAATCATAGGATTAATGAAGTAGTATCAGGTATCAAGAACAATGGTGGAGAAATTTTAGAGGATGATATAATGGACAAACTAATGACCACATTGACAGCAGACTATGAGAGCAATATTAACATCTTGGATGAAACTATGCAATTCTCAAAGGACTTCAAAATAGAAACCTTGATCAGCAAAATATCTACATTTGAGATATCAAGATTGAAAACAGAACCTAAAAGTGAGACATCTTTCAAAGCCTCAATCCACAGTAAGAAATCTATAAGCAGCTCCAGTAATAATGAAGAAGTGGATACATAACTAGAAGAAATCATTGCTATGATTTCCAAGAAAGAAAGGAAAGGTAAAGGGAAATATGAAGGACGGCTACCATTCAAATGTTTCTCATGCAACAAAGTTGGCCACTTTGCATCCAAGTGTCCTACAAGAGTCAAGAAGTTTAGATCAAATTACAAGCCCAAGTACACTAAGGAATGCTATCATGCTAAAGATGGTGTAATTGATGATGATTCAGGAGAATATGAAATTGGATTTGTTTCCATTAAAGACATTGAGAAGATGCTTGAATAAATAGACAAAGAAGATGAAGAAAAAGCACAAGAGTTAGCATTATTTTCCAAATCTGACATTAGAATTGACTAGATCATTGATAGTGGATGTTCACACCACATGACAGGAGACAAAGATAGATTTGTACATCTAGACAAGTAAAAAAGTGTCATGGTTAGATTTGGAGATAACACTCCCAAACCTATCATAGGTAGAGGATCTATCACCTTAGGTGGAAAGAACAACATAGATGATGTTCTTTATGTTGATGGTGTTAGGAATAAGGTGTCTCAACCTTGGATAATTCCTATTCTTATTATTTGTTTTGTAAAATGTATTTCTTGCAAATAATGTTGATGTGTCGGCATCTTGAATTGTATGTAAGGAGATCATGGCTA
>MU227326.1:1212775-1256657 GCA_018584345.1 Thuja plicata | reverse complement strand
GTGGTTGCAATATCTTTGTTAAAGTAGTTAACGAATCTGTAATTGTAAGGATTTAAAATAATTTGCACAATACTTTCCTATAGAGATTAGCGTAGGAAGCTGTTTCCGCACCTGAGTTTCCTTACAGATGGTTTGCATCATAACTTACTAAGTGTTGGACAACTGCTAGACAAAGGATATTAGTTGGAATTCAAGAAAAATAGGTGTATTATCAATAACAAAGAAGGAGACATGATTGCATCAGGTTCAAAGACCAAAGGTAATTTTTTCCAGCTTAACTCTGAAGTAAGTTTTTTTGTTGCAAAAGTGGATGACAGTTGGTTATGGCACAAGAGACTGTCATATTAATTTTAACAACATAGTTAAGATAAGTAATGTAAACGTAGTAAGAGACCTTCCAAGTATTGCAAGACCAGTTGACACTATGTGCATGGAATGTGTGATGGGGAAGCATGTGAGGACCTCATTCAGGAGTAAACAAGACTCTGCTGAAAACAAATTAGATCTGATACATACAGACCTATGTGGACCTACTCAAACAAGATCATACTATGGAGAAAGGTATTTCATTTTGTTTGTTGATGATTTCTCAAGGATGATGTGGGTTGTGTTCTTAAAAGACAAATCTAAATCTTTTGAGAAGTTCAAAGTATTCAAAGCTAAGGTTGAGAATGAATCTGGATTGAAGATAAAATGTATGAGATTTGATAGAGGAGGAGAATTCACCTTTGACCAGTTTTATGATTACTATGAAGAACATGGAATCAAAAGATAGTTAAGTGCACCTAGAACCCCTCAGCAGAATGGGATTACAGAAAGAAGGAACATAATAATACTTGACATAGCACACACTATCATGATTGAAGGAAAAGTTTCCCATACCTATTGGAGCGATGTGGTCAATACAGTAGTCTATACTATCAATAGAATACAATTGAGACCAGGCACAGACAAGACACCTTATGAACTTTGGTTTGGTAATGTACCTACTGTAAAATACTTTAGAATCTTTGGAAGCAAGTGCTAAATCAAAAGAGATGATAGCATTGGCAAGTTTGATGCTAGAAGCGATGAAGGTATTTTTCTTGGTTACTCTACTAAAAGCAAAGCCTATAGATTTTTTAATCTAAGATTGAAGAATATCATTGAAAGTACTCATGTGAAGATTGATGAGAAGTTTATGATTCAAGAAAGATATTATGAATGTGCTCTCATGATTGAAGATGAGCCCATACCCATCAATAAGGACATAGTTATTGAAGAAATGTTTGACTGTATTGATGTTTCATGTAACAATCTTGAACCAAGTGAAGAAGAATCACAGATTATAGATGAAAGTGTCACTCCTAAAAACTCAAAATACACATCAAAATACCACTCTAAGGAAGACATCATTGGAGATCAGTGTCCTAAAGTATTGACAAGATCTAGAGAAAAAGGTTCAACCATTGATGAAGAGGTATGCTTACTTTCACAGATTGAACCCTTAAGTGTAGAAGATGCATGCAATGATTCAGATTGGAAAAGTGCTATGCAAGAAGAATTGGATCAAATAATCAAGAATGATACAAGGGAACTTGTCCCTAGACCTCATGACAAGAATGTAATTGGAACAAAGTGGATATTCAGGAACAAAATGAATGAAGAAGGCACAGTGGTAAGAAACAAAGAAAGATTAGTATGTAAAGGATATGCATAGAGAGAAGGAATAGACTACACTGATACATTTTCCCCTGTGAGCAGACTGGAAGCTATCAAGTTGTTTTTGGCCTATGTAAAATTCAAGAACTTCAAAGTATATCAAATGGATGTCAAGTCATCTTTTCTGAATGGTGATTTGAAGGAAGAAGTCTACATAGATTAGCCTGAAGGATTCAAACTTTTAGAAAAACCAGACATGGTATGCAGACTAAAGAAAGAACTTCATGGACTTAAATAGGCCCCAAGAGCTTGGTATGAGAGACTTGATGGTTACTTAAAAAAGATAGGATTTAGAAAAGGAGCAGCAGACTGTAACTTATTCATAAGAGAGATAGATGAAGGATTATTACTCATTGCTATTTTTGTTGATGACATTATCTTTGGAGGTAATGAAAAACTTAGTGCAGAATTCACCAAAGAAATGAAAAGTGAGTTTGAAATGAGCATGATTGGACCTATCAAGTATTTTCTTGGATTGAATGTAAAACAAATAGACAAAGGCATATTCATAAATCAGTCTAAGTATGTGAAGGAGATATTGAAGACTTTCAAAATGGAAGATTGCAAACCAGTAAGCACCCCCATGATAACAGGAAGCAAGCTTTCTAAAGATGATGATTCCATAGTAGTTGAAAAGACCCTATACAATTCTATGATTGGAAAACTCATATATCTTACTCAATCTAGACCTAATATTTCTAATGTAGTTGGGATTGTTGGAAGATTTGCAACTGAACCCAAGAAAAATTACCTAATGGCAACAAAAAGAATATTCAGATACTTAAAAGGGACTATAGACTATGGTTTATGGTATCCTAACTCAGAGAATATACAACTTCATGTGTATACTGATGTTGTTTGGGTAGGTTGTGTTGATGATAGAAATAGTACATCAGGAGGAGTAGTATTTCTTAGAGATAGGTTAGTCACTTGGAAAAGTAAAAAGAAGAACTGTATCTCTTAGTCAACAGTAGAAGCTGAGTATGTTGCAGTAGCATTGAATTGTTCAACAATGTTTTGGATCAAATAGATGATTAAAGACTTTGGTATTCAGATTGATTATCCTATTGTTATTCACTGTGATAACACTAGTACTATCAATATGAAAAAAAACCCTATGATGCACATAAAAACAAAACACATTGAGATCAAATACCACTTTCTAAGAGAAAAAGTTGCAGACAAAGAAGTAAAGTTGGATTATGTGAGCACTAAAGAACAATTAGAAGATATTTTTACAAAGTCATTATCAAAAGATACTTTTGAGTATCACAGGGAGAAGCTGGGATTAATTCCCTTTCCTGAGTCTAATTAGAAATTACAACAAGAACATCAGTCCTTAGTGACTGATGAATGGTTGACTACTCTACTTCTGGAGTACTACCTGTGCTTAATAATGTTTGGCACCCTTTTCCATTGATGTCAAAGGGGGAGTATTAGTAAGGGGGAGCATATACTTTGGGGGATTATACAGTCAGAAGAGAAGCAGCAGTGAAGAGGAACTTTGATGAGGATATTGAGAAGATTTTAAAAAGAAGGAAGACACTTTGAGTTGATGATATCATATGTTGCCATCAATGTCAAAGGGGGAGATTGTTGAAGATTTGCCTTTGAGAAAATAGTTGATTGTATGTTTGTCATTGATGAAAACATATAATATACAATGGTGTTCTATATGCAATTATCAGTATAGATGTTTTGGAGCCATGCGTATTTATTTCCATGGTGTATACATGTTCTAGATGCTATGTGCATTCATGTTGAGTCAGATATGAAGTTTCAGTTGAGTTATGTTAATCAGTTATGGCAGTTACAATGACTAAAGATTATCTGTGAAGAGCCGACGTAATTACATTATTTCTTGAGTTGCACCTATATTTGGGATATGCATGTTTGTATTCATGTTTAGTTAAGAGTTAAAGATAATTATCTAAAGGTGCAAAACATGTTCTATTAGAATTGTGATGTTGGAGTTAATTTGGTGGAGCCAACTTTGTGAAGCATCATGTATATTCAGTTTGGATTGTGTGATTATAATCAAGTTGTGTGCTTGATGTGGCCAAAAAAATAAGTATTGAAGGGACTCCTAAAGCTGAAAAAGATCACATCTTTTGGAAAGATACTTATAGTAGTTCATTTGGTGAACGCTAAGTGTGAATGATAAGAAAAGAGATAGAAAAAATACAAAATAGAATGTCTGTTGTTTTGGGATAGTAGAGACATTTCATTCATCAAGAAAAGATCTATGTGAAGAATAAGTGGAAGTATACAACACGCCGGAACTAATCAAGACAACATGTCTACTCAAACAGTTCATTTATTAGATATAGTGCATATCTGTTTTACTGAAGGTTGTAGCCTTCATCATTTTAGCAGTGAGATTTTTGGACAGTGAGTCCTCACCCCTAACAGGGTTATTTGTAAAAGACTCCTAATAGGGTTAGAACCTTAACCAGGTCACTATACTTATTGCATTGTAAAGATCAAATCCTAACAGGGTTGCAAGATCTCCTAACAGGGATAATTATACTCAAGTAAGTTCTTTGTGTGTGCTAATTGCCACTGGGGTTTTTACCTATTTGGTTTCCCCGTAACCAAAATTGTTGTGTTCTATCTTGTGTTATCTGAATGTGTTAATGATTAATGTTATTATGTAATTAATAGAAGAAAATAATTAAACTTGCAGATAACTAATTCACCCCCCCTCTCAGTTATCTCTTTGGACTATTCTAACAAAAAGGTTATGTGTAATCTTCATCAGATTCATATCTTGATAGTCTCGACATTGGCTAACAGATAATCTAAGAAGCAAGTAATCGCATGGTCCTTGAGGGAAGATCGGTTGCACTAGTTATTAACCAAGTCTAAAAATCATAAAATATACCGGGTCTGGAATGTTCTCTCCTTTTCAACAATTTTGAGCAGGTGGAAAGGTGAAAAAAGAACCACCGTGAAAATTAGCTAAGCTTAAGGTTCATGGTGAAAGGAGTACCGCCTTCCCATCTTCAAAAGAAAAGAAAAGAAAGGATCTGAAGAATAGAGAATTATGGTATCTAGGGGAACGTGAAAGATATGATGATTTTGGTTTAATGTATTTAGTGCTTCTTCTCTACTTCTCCCAGAAATCATCAGCTTGATTTTCTTTCAAAGTACACAAATCACAACTGACAAAAGACTGAAAGATGGAATCATTGATGAGTCAGATTTTCTCAGCACCTTGCACCTTGCAAATAGAATACTCCAGGTAAAGATAAGTTCCAGTTTTTCTAACCAGAGAATCTGAAGTTCTCAAATGTGCTAAGGCATTCATCCAAGTGATTCACCATTTGTTATGCCCTGCATACCTGCCCCTACATTTTGTGGACAAAATGTTGGGTACCCTTTTTGGTATTTGCCTTATTTTCTTTTCCTTGTGTTCTTCTCCAGCCTTTGCTTCCACAAGGGTCATTTCCTTTTCTTTTTGGTTCTCCTTCCTCCAAGACCCGGTCTCAAAGTGTTTTTTCTTCTGAGTCAGCCAAGTCTCTGGACTCCGGGATTATTTGTCACCATCTCCTCTTTTGTTAGAGGGTGCAGTTGTTTGGAATCCCTAGGTCCGGAGTTCAGAGGATTTTCCTTTCTTGGGGCCCACAGAGGGAAGCAACATGTTTTTACCCTAAGGGTATAAATAAGGATTCACCTGTCACTTTCACGTTTACCATGAAAAAATTATCTAGAGCGATTACCTAGAGTAATTAAGGCGATTAAACAATGATTAAGTGTGAATTGCTCTTGATGCTTTAACAGTGCTTAAACAATGATTATCAGCTGTCTATTCATGGTCTATGAAAGCTTCTTAGTTGCAAAGTGCCTCTTGTGCTCCTCCTCCCACATTTTCTAGTGTTAAGGTAGGTCCTTTCGGCTCTCCTCCTTCTGGTTTTGTCATTTTTTCTTTGGTTGCTTTTGTTTTTATCCTTCGCTTTATTGTTGTTTGTTTTGTTTTTCTTTCTGGTCTATTGTCACCTCCTATTGGTGGGATGGCTCCACAGGAATTTTGTCCACCTTCCTCATGGTTTTCTACCCTGTAAATGATGTATTCTAGTGTAGATACTGTGAATTCTTGCAAGTCCCTGTGTAAGAGTTTCAGACTTGTTGTATATTGTAGATAGTCCTTAGAAAGTCTGTCCCTATAAATTGTGTCATTTTTCAGATTTCCCCTGTACATTTCAATTTGTATATTATCCTGGTAACCCTTCCCATGGCAATCTCGTCAAACTCTGCATGTTAAAACCAATTTTGGAGACCATCCGCATGGTGTCCTCCTGGCTCAAACTTGGCACCTCGCCTGTTCGAGCCATGGTGGAAATTCTCTCTCCTCTATCACTTTGTCATTAATGGTACGATTAATTTTCCCATGAGTGAGCATTCAAAAACATCCCATTTGGCATTCATTTCCCTCCTATCATCCCACATGTCACCATTAAGGGTCATTACACCATCTATCATGTGACCACTTGATAACCCATGTCAGTCAAGTATGGCTCACTGCCCGGTCATGTCGATAATGGCTAGTTTCTCTAGACTTTGGGTGTTGAGAACTCCCTAGGTCTTCATCCCATTTTTGCATAAACTAATACTCCGGTACCTCTGGGTGTCGATCAGAGTCCAATCTTTGCTAACTGTTACATTCCAGGATTTTGATGCGTACTAATATTCTTTGAACAAGTGCGAGAAGACAGTGAATTCCCCAGAGTCCATAAAAATGTTGTATTTTTATCATATTATATGTATTGATGGTTCTTTGGTCTTGCAGGTTGCAGGATATCCAACAACATGTCTAAAGTAACAAATCCTCCTGGAAGTTCAACTACCTCCACTTGGGTGACCACAAAAACAAAGGAAAAAAAGATGTTGGCCAAGCTCCCATTAACCTCCAAATACCCAAGGGAGGGTATTCTTTTGGGGTCTAAAGTGGACTCCAAGCTACAGGAGATCATAGATACTGAGCCCGGACTATGGACTGAAATGCAGGGCCTTGTCCAAACCATGTACCAATAGAGGGCTACCGGAGATGATATGGTGAAGAACGTGGCTTCCTTTGGCATCATTAAAGCTACAAGTTTCCCCTGCTCGGTGCAAGCACTGAAACTGATCCTTCAACTAGAAATGCACTACAACACTCCCACCTAGGTTTTTTTGCTTACCGATCCTCTACCACTGCACTACCCAGCGGCCATTGTTAATCTGGATGCCGCCAATTTTTCTTTGGGGCTCGAAATCCCCCAGTTCAAGGGAGCCATTATTATCTCCTGATCTGTATCACTGAAGGAGTTTGAAGAAATTTCCATTCTCCCCCAGCAACATCTCAATACTCACTGGTTTAAGTCCCTGAGAAGGGACTATAAGAATATGAAGCTGGAGATTCCCCGTGGAGACTTCAAGGAATGCGTACAAGTGAGAATCATCTTTTTTTGCAGGCTCTTCGAAGAGCCCCACACTTGAGAATTTTTCAGTATGGATGTATTATTTTCTCTAATGCATCACCACTTACAGTCAGACCTTTGACTAGGCAACTATCATCGCCAATCATGTAGACTTCTAACTGAACAATGTCCTCCACAATTCAAAGTTCTACATGACCTCTTATGTATTATGGGTACTAGCCCAATAAAGACCCACTCTTTGGGGTTCACAAACAGTGGGCATTCTCAGGAATGGGCTCAGCTAGCTTTCCCCATGGGATCATTATCCCTAGATCTAGTGGAAAGCCTATTTCCCCCATTTTTGTAGGGTAAATGCCACGTTCATTTACCATAACATTTTGACACTCACTCAGGATTTTGGGTACTGGTTTTCGCAGGAGGCGATGACTTTGGTGAACACATATGGCAATTATTTTATTTAATTTTAGTAGCATACTTATATTTGGGTGATCAACTTCTCCAGGAATCCCTACCTACTCCCCAAGCACTACAGGGATAAAACCATTCTTTTGGAGTTCTACAGGAAAATCCTGGAACTCCATGCATTCTTTGGCATGAAGAAGGTTACATCCATTCTATTCTTAATAACTTGTGAGAACTATTCTTGTAGTCTCGCAGTGGCTAAGGAAGCTGACAATGAGTTAAAGAGACTGAGACTGGTGGAATTCCACCTTACTAGAAACAATTTGATCTAGTCAATAAGATAGGGGAGGTGTTGCCCCGGTCATCCACACTACATAAAGTTCACATTGAAGAGTTATGGGAAGATTTTTAGGACAATTTTGATCTTTGGGCCCGGCAACATTCACGGATGTCCAAAGGCTTAATGAAGGCCCTCAACCTTTGGGGCTTCCTAAAAGATTTTTTAGATGATGGGCCTCTGGAGGGCCCAACATACAAAGAATAAGGGATCGACAAGTTAGATCTCTCTCCAGTGGATTGGGATACCCCAGATAATTTAACAATTGAGGATGTAAGTTACCACATCATTGATAACAGCCATAAATATTTTGATAGGGTGTGTTCGAGGAGCACCCATAAGGGTCCAATCTTGCGGGGGTCTGCTTCAACCTCCAAAGCTGCGGGACCAAGCAAGGACAAGCGGAAGGGAAAGAAAGACACCCCACTCCATATTTCTCCCCAAGGATTTCTCTCCATTTAGGAGAAAATTCATGATCAACTGGAGGCCGCATCTAGACTAACAAGCCAGAAGATAAGCACCTAGCTCTCCCGTGGTTTCCTAGTTACTTTGGTGGGATCTACCCGCCCGGTGGGATCCCCTTCACTAGTGGCACTCATGAGCCAATAGATAGAGGCTGAGGTGTGGTCAATAGATATTTTGGATGTCAGGGCCCCATTACAAAGAAAGAAGTAGAGGGTAAACTATCCTCTGAGCACCCACATGGGCCCCGACATGCCCAATGTTCCCCCAATAGAAGTTAGTTTGGACTCCCCCAAACTAGAGGATCTTCTGAAGACTTCCCATCCATATGAAAATTTTGATGATATCTTTGGGACCGATGAGCTCATGAATTTACATGAGGAGATAGACAAGCCAGTAGAAGAAATAGCCACCTAAGAAGTAGATATAATCCCCGATGAAGGGGAGACACCAAAGAAGGAGGTGGTTTTGGAGAAAGAGGTCCAGGAAACTAAAAAGGATCCACAAGATAAGGAAGAAACACCAGTCTAGGGGACCAAGACAGATTCAAGGTAAACAAATGAAGAGTAATCGACAACTGGGGAAACCAGACCTACGGGATCAACCGTACCCCCAACCCTCATGCTCCAAATGACTTCATTTACTCTGGGTGATCAAGTGCCCCAGAGCACAACATTTGGCGAGGTGGTCTTAGTGGCCCAACAGCCAAACATTAGCCAGACACCTCCACCTCCTCCAAAAGATGTGCCCAAGGAGAAGGATGTCCCAGTGAATGATGCCAAAGATGAACAACAACAAAAGGATGAGGGGAAGGACCTCAAAGATAAAAATGTTGACTCTATAGATGTTGATGCAGATGGGGAGAACCCCGGTCATATAGATGATGCTAGTGCCGGTGGAGATGGGGTCCCCAACACCATAGAAGAGAATTCCACCAGGGTGGAAGACATAGAAAACCCCAAGGAACAAGAAAAGGAAAAAGAGTCTTATGTGACCATGGATACCAGAGATACACCACCAAACTCTGAAGAAGGCCCTGATACTCATGCCTTAGCAACAAAACCGCCCCATCCACCACTATGGCTGGTGGAATCTAGAAAGAGAAAGGCCCCAACATTGTTAGGTGTTCCCCTATCATTGGCCGAGATGATGGCCTAGAATGCAGAGGCTAAAAAGGCCAAGAAGGCCCGCACCATCCATACCCTTCAAACTGGTTTGGGAGGAAATACGCTTGCAATAGTTGCAACCCCTCCCCCAGATACAGATGTGGCAATAGCAAGAGCTGAAGACTATGAAATCACAGTAGTGCCTCTGGGGAAGAGAGATAAGTAGGGTGAGTTAGACCTACTAAGAGAGGCTACCCAAGCATTTGAATCCCGGTATGATAAATAGGCATAGAAGTTAAAGGAGGATAGAGAGAAAAATGAAAATCTCCTTAGACTTCTCATAGAACTTACACAGCCCCTAGCCGAGAACCATTTGGAAGCCTCCACCTCTGGACCACCTCTTCCATAGGGTGACATGGATGCTCTTAGGGATATGAAGAAGAAGCCATAGGCTATAGATGGGTGGATCGTGGATTAGATCAGGGCTGTAAGGAAATTCTTGGAAGCGATACCCCTAGACCTTTACCTGACCAATAATCTTTTAGGTCAGGTAAACAATTTTGTCATCCTATGGGAAAGGGACATAGAAAATTATGAAGGGTGGAGGACTGGATTAGAAGAAGGAATAAACTTCAGGGAGGAAGCCACCACAGAATCTAGAATTTTGGGAGAAGAACCCTTTGGATTCCTTCAGGCCCAGTACTCCAGACTTGGCCTCAAAATTGAGGTAAGCAAGCAACTAGTTACAACCCTCAAAGAGAAGATCACGACATTCTGGTATCCTTTGGACATGTATAAAGCATTTGTTGGAAGGGTTTCACAAGTTAATCCCTTCACCACCAGGACTTGTGCCCTGGAGGACTATGTCCTTAGCAAGTTTGATGAGCTGTTGGAGTCCCGGTATCAATCTACAGGGGACTTTGATGGAGGAAAACTATCAAGAATAGCTAAAATGATGCTCTAGGCTCATGACTCAGTTACATTAGAAAAAGAATTCTGGGACAGGGCCAGAGATATTGAGGAGAAATTCAAAATTCTTAGCAACTGGTGGGATAGTGTCAAAGACATTGATGGAGATGGCATTAGCCAAATTTTGGAGGCATTCAAGAATAAGGGACATTAAAGTTCCCCGAACTCTAGAGGTTTTCACCAGTAGGGTGCATTCTTAAAAATTCATTATTCTTTGAGTGTAAGCTCTCGAACTCTAAATTTCTAGATCCAAACTTTTGTATTCATTCAGAAACCTGTGTCCAGGTTCCCCAGAGCTGATCGGTCATTATCTAATAGTTAATAAAGGGGTTAAAGAGTAGGTGACCCTGATGAGGCATGTTAGACGGAGAGATGGATCTAACAGGTGATTTTCCCAAGGTGCCACTCTAGCATTAACTACCTGGTGCATCAAAGATAGAAAACCACATTTTTCATTGATGAGGCATGTAGCCTCAAACTCTGGAAAGATCAGATTTCTTCTATTCTTACTTTGGCACTCTTCTCGAGGCTGATTCTTCAATCCTTTCTTCTTGTCTTCTTCCTTTGTCTTGTCAAACCTCTACTCTTTTCAAGGTGATTGTAAGTGGTGCAGGTAGTACCAGCCACTGGATATTGTATTTTAAAGTTGAGTGTATAGTTAGATTAGGTTAGCTTTAGGGCAAACTATGTGTATAAATAATAAGTCCAACCTCATTTCAAGGGTTAGCAAAATTGATGATTTTGCAGTCCAATACTATTAGAATTTTTTTTCTCAGTAGTTGTAGAGCTCAATGCTTAGTAGTTCTTAGTAGTTAGATGCTCCCTTGGAGCCATTGATGTACACACTAGTGCTGCTAGAACACTTTTTTAAGGAAGAAGGATGATTTTCTGGCAATGATGTTTTTGGTGTTCTTATCTCTGAGCTAGCAATATCTCTTTTGTGTTGTATGTTTCTAATGTCCTTTTCTTTGATTTTTTGTTAGATTAGATGATCTCATTTCCCGTTGCTATTGAATATGTATGAACTGATGGTTCTATATGCATTTAGTATTTAGTGTAGTTCATTAGAGCATTGTTGATGTTGGAAATATGTTGCATGACAATTGAGTAGAAGTAACGAACTCCTAACCTTGATCCATCTTTTTCTATTTATTTGGTAAACTCATGCATGCTTGCAGGAAACCCTGACCTACTAATGAAATCCCTGAAGAAGATGAGTCAAAACCAGCTATCCTCTCAAATAAAAATAGTCACTTGCCCAACTTATCTCCCCGCACCGTCAAGACCTGACACTCAGGTGCTTGAAGGCCTAGAGAATTTATTCCCCAGAAAACCTTTACATGCAAAGTTGGCCAGTACCCCGGTACCTGGTGACAACTCTTCCTCTATTGATGAGACCAATCACAAAGTCCCATCAACACAGGTTATTAAAGATGCTCATGTTTTGAGAACCCCTGATTATAGCAAGTCACTTCAAATTTTATCCTTTGATTCATATAATATTATTGGTGCAGTATTATTGTAGAAGAACTCAAAGGGGTATGAAAAACCTATTTCTTTTTTTAGTAAGTCTTTACAAGTAGTAGAGCTAAAATATGATATTATGGAGAAACAAGCCTATGCTTTGGTTAAGTTTGTTAAAGCATTTAGATTCTATTTGGTAGGAGCAACCATAATTTCTTATGTGCCAATTGTTGTTGTAAAAGATATCTTAATTCAGCAAGAGGTTTCAGGGAGGAGATGTAGATGGATCAACAAGATCCAAGAGTTTAATATTGACATCCATATCACTAAATTGGTAAGAGGTCTAGGACTTGCTAAATTCATGTCTCAAAGCAATTTAGATGCAAATCATATTGATATGATAGAGTAGGAGCAGAGACCTTATGTTTGTGATATGGATTGTTCTGATTGATACAAGGACATCATTGGATACTTGCAAAAGATGGTGCTACCCCCTGACATGGATGAAAACAAAAGGAGAACAATCAAGCTGCATGTTGTGAAGTATGCAATAATTAAAGGACAACTATAGTGGAGGAGAAATGAAGTAGTATTTCTCAAGTGTATAGATCATGAAAGATCTTAGAATATTTTAAAACAAATGCATGATGGTGCATGTGGTGGTGATTACATGGCTAAGACTACTACCCATAAAATTATCAGATCTTCTTTTTGGTGGGCAACAATATTCAAAGATGCCCATCATTATGTTAGAAGATGTGATCCTTGTCAGAGATTTTTAGGCAAGCTAAAGTTTGGTGGGAATCTTCCCTTCAAGCATGTTATAGTTGATGCACCTTTTTAGAAATGGGGGATGGATTTCACTGGTGAAATCCATAATAAGTCTAGTGGGGGTCATTCATGGATCCTAGTGGCAAATGACTACTTTACCAAGTGGGTGGAAGCAATTCCTGTTAAAAAGCCACAAGTAGGGTTGTGATTGATTTTATGTTGCAGAATGTCTTGACTACATTTGGTTGTCTAGATACCATTATGGTGGACAATGCTATGTATTTCAGATCAGATAAGTTCATGGACTTATGTCAGCAATATGCGATCAAAATTTCTTATTCTTTCCCATATCACCCCCAAGGAAATGGGCAAGCTGAATCTAGTAACAAGAGCCTGATAAAGATATCAAAAGAGTACTGGACAAAAACAAGAAAGCCTGGGATTCAAAATTGTAACTTTCTCTATATGCAGATAGACTAACAGTGAAAAAGGCTATTTGATGTGCACATTTTGACTTAGTTTATGGTATTCATGCCAGATTACCTCAAAATAACTTATTGAAAATGTATAAATTCATCCAACAATATGATGATGAGCTAGATGATGATATGAGGATTAGATTGGAGGATTTGATACAAATTGATGAGTCAAGAAGGGAAGGACATGACAGGAATGTCAAACTACAATTACAATGCAAGGATATGTTTGACAAGAGAACCACTACTAGGAAGTTTGAAGCTGATGATATGGTTTTAATGTAGAATCCCAGACTGGAGGACAAAGGAAAACATGCCAAATTTGATCCTATCTGGCTAGGAATATACATAATTGATAGCAGGTGGGGTTTTGATTCATACTTTCTAAAGGACTTGACTGGAAATATTCTGGAATTTTCAGTTCATGGAAAGTTCCTGAAGTTCTAGTTTTCTTGAAGTATGAAAAATAAATGAATAGGTAGGTTTGTATATATTCTTTCTATGTTTTTAGTTTCTTTAGGTTAGGGTTCCTATTTTGTAGGTGGTTTTCTTATCCCATAAATCTTGAATCCTTGTCATACCTGTGAGAGGCATACATCCCCAGACGGAGCCACTGTTAGACCCATTCAAATTTTCATGGTTCCAAACCTTATTTCCATGTCTCTTCAAATGTTCTTGGTCTCTGGCCTAAAGCCGTAGGTCCTTTCTACAAGATTCATGAAAAAACCCTAAATCCTCAAAGACTCGTTATAATTTGAAATTAATTTTTGTAACTTAAATATTCATGTCTTAAGTCATGTATCATGTCTTTAGGTTGTCATCGGGTAGGGACACTTTATTTCTTAAAGTATTTTCCTAGCGGGGTTTTAATATTTCCTAAATTTATATCCCAAAAATACTTTACCTTTTACATCTATCGGGAAATTTGAAGTCGATCCTACGACTAGCGCATAGCCTCAAATGCAAAGATGAAGGTAGTTAGCCATTAAGGCATTGCACCTAAGTGACATGTGGCAACTTGTGGGACCTATCCAAAGATCAAGTAAAGCTAATGAGTGATCAATTTAGGTTTGATCATGTAGTCAACACTTTTCCTTGAAGAGAATGTGAATGATAGTTAGTGTTCAAGTCATTGTGCCTGGTCACCATGTGTAAAGTGGTCATAGCTTAAGACAGGTTAAAGTTTGATCAAATCAGAAGAAGATCTATAGTTTTCTCTTTTCCTTAAAGTGAAAGATGAAGCTTTTTACTGTTCAAGGCATCATGATTGAGTATCACATGTTCGTGGTGGGGCTAGGCTAAAGTCAGAAAGAATAAGGTAAAGTTTAGACAAGTTTCTTTTCATCTTGCAGCTGGCGCTTTGCCTCAAGCCAAAGATGTATTGATGATAATGTTTGAGGCATTGTGCTATCTTGACGCATGATAATTGTCAGATTTGGAGCCCATTTGAAGTCAATTAGCGAGCGGTCAAGTTTAAAAATATCTAACGGTGGGCGTAAAGCCTTAAAGCAGAGATGCTTGTCAAATAGTCTTTGAGGCATTGCACCTAGTTGACACCTATCCTCTAGTGATCATTGGGCCAGAGTGAGGGATGAGTTAAAGACAAAGTAAGTTCAGATAGATCGTGTGGTGGGTGCTAAGCCTTATAAAGAAGATGAATGATGGATAATGATAGAGCCATCGTACCTGTGCAACACCTGGCAGAATCTGATCTTGGTGCCCGGATAACTTAAAAAAGATTTACAACTATGTTATAAAGTTGAAAAAGGATTTAATCTCAGTTTTCCAAGTCTTTTTCTGTGCCACCTGTGACCGTTATAATGGAAATTAAAATATTTAAATGTTTTCTTAGTGGGTTTTCATGGAAATCAATTGATATTTTATCTTAGAGCCATTAATGTTGTGATCTTATCTAATGGGTGGACTTTGCACAAATGTTGAATAGTGTAAGGATTGAAATATGATATGGAAAGGTACATTTAGACCAGAATTGAAAGATAGAGGTTTCTAGATCAGATGGATGAACACATATAGTAGTGCTGGTCTCTTCTACATTTATGTTCATCTACTATCCATGTCATGCCTTGGAATTTCTTACACCTTAGGGTACTGCGCTCACATCCATGGACTATGGAAATCAATATCGGATCAGATTTGCATAGATTGAAATGAAAGAGATAGGGTTTCAACTTGATCACATAATTGAATGCTTGAAATGATTGGTTATAAACCCTAACCATAAATGGTTTGAATCTTATTGCATTCTTGTTCCTATAAATGAATTTTCATGACCATTTAGAAAGGGCTAGAAAATTGGGAGAGTAAAAATCACTAGGCTTATACTTGTTTCTAGTCTAGGATATAGCAGATGTTTTTCAGATTGTATTGAGATAGAATAGAAAGTTGTCTGATCCTTTTCATATTGTCTTATTTTGTATTTTGTTGTCATATTGATGTAGAAACAAGATTTCATTACACTTAATATAGGTCTTCTCAGATTTTAAGTCTCTCCTTTGTGTTATCTATTGAGTTGTAAGTTTTATGGCTTACTGTATGAGTCTTTCTTATACATATGTGTATTCCACAAGTCTTTGATCTTAGATCAAATTAACATGCTTTGGATATTACATTGATTCTATTTGGATTATCTACTTAAGGATCTTGTAATGTGTAGTCTGAGATATTTTATGTTTATGGATTTGAGTCTATACCAAGAGGTTGTTTCAGTTTCAATATTGTATTTAGGATTTTACCCAATAGATAAGGCACTAATCTAGAACTAGTATATTCTGTGGAGATATATGTCTGATAGGTTTGATTATATTCTGTCCCTATATTTAATCAAACTCATTACAAAATTATTTACATTTATAGTTGTTTGTTGTTATTCCACCATGGTAATGGAGAGTCAATTAATGCCTGGTTGGCATTTAGTACTTTATTATAATAATCTTTTGTTTGAATCTAGAAGTAGGTGTTGTAAAGAGTTGAGTTTTGTCTAGATTAGGTGTTACCCACCTTGGTTTTGCAAAGCCAAAAGTGTAGAGGGCAGTCTTGTCCCTATAGTTGGTCCAATTATCTTACAGAGCTTTCACACTTGGAGCTAACCACTCCTAATATCAATCTTAAGATATATTGGTTTCTTCTCAAAGTGTAACAGTTTTAAACAACCAACATAACTTATGTAAAGAAAACTACCTTCATTAAGCATGAGCTCACAATGCAATGGTGGCTACGAGCCCTAGTAACTGGGAGGTTCAATGTTCGAACCATGGGAAGTTCAATCAAGCGAGATAGTCTATGTTGGGCACAGGAGTCAGAAGGAATTGTTGGTCAACATAATTCATGGTTTGAATTTCACAGGAAGCACTCAGCGTATGCTCTACATAGCAGTCACGGGAGTTAGAAAGGATCATTGACAAGGGAGTTCACTATACTTGTAATGGAGGAGTTTGAAGATAGTGGTGTTCATGATAACTGTGTTCATGATCCAGTTATCAGACCTTCTCTGGTCGTGGTGTGCTTGCAGACCTGGACGACCCGGGCCAGTGTCCCTGCTAGGATCGCTAGATCATGGGTTTGATGTGATGGTTTCCATGGGAATGAGGTCCCCCAAATTTTTGGCCTCACTGGTTACCACTCCAGTAAAAATTGTTTCATCGATAAAAAAAAACTACCTTCATTTTTCCTCCTTCCTTAAATGAACTCCAAACTACAACTTTTCCAAATCACTTTCTAGTCATGAAGATATGTGGGACTAACTCCATATTCACCACAATAAATTTTTTGAACTACCATTAAATTGTCTATAAAAAATTTTATTAACATAAGAAATAAAACAAGGGTGTTGTCCCTTACATTAGAAAAGCCCAAAGGGCATGACAACTACTAGAGCCATTTAAAACAGTCGTTGCATTAGGAACAATTAAAAAGATTCCAAAAGTGTACAAAGGAATGAACAATGGATCAACAACAAGGGCAAATGAAAACAACAACAACAACAAAAAATTACAGATTGTCTATATTATTGATGCGCAAACATAATTCATTTTCCTCATACCAATAACTATAGTATTGCTAAAATAGATACAAATTACCCCATACTTAATTTTGTACCATCCTAAAAATTAAGCACCCTTATTAGGTGGTCATTTTTAGACCTATTTTATTATGTATGAGTTCCCACATTGATTTCACATCCTTATAGCACTTTTGCATCCTTCAAATCAACATTATTTTTTCAAAACTCAAGAATAGCTCTAACTTCTATGCATGATTTCCCATTTTTCATCCTATCACATAATTTATCTTCCACCTAGGTCCTATAAATTCATTTTTGGATCTCAAGATTTTTCATGATTTGTTAGCAGATTGTGGCTTTCACCACCCCTTTCTGGCACACTCCCCTAAGTCCTAGACAAAATCTCAAGAAACTTGCTTGGACTAGGTCAATGTTTTGGGACTAGTTCAAATTTTTGGGACTAGGCCACCATTTGAGGCCTTGTCCTAGAGCATTGTGCTTGATTTTTCTCTGGGCCCGATGCTGGGGGGGGTCTTTCTTCTAGATTGATTAAGTTTGGCCTGTAAAATATGAGCCCCTAAATTTATATAAAAGGATATCTCTTCCTCTCATTTTGACATCCATAATATACATGAGAAAGATACCTAGATCCATCCATTGTGCAGGCTATCATACATTGTGCATCTTTATTTATGTAATTTCTATTTCATTTCAAGATTGATTCCTATAAAGGCTCTTGACCAAGGTAATCCCCCTTTCCACAACCTTTTCCCCTTTTTTATTTGTGTGTAGGAGCAGGTTGTAGAGTTTCCTGGATCTAGATTTAGAAGTATCAGAACTAGTTACAAGTCCCCTCCAAATTTCATTAGTTTCAGAGTAAAAAATACAAGGCTACAAACTTCACCCTTGTTGAGAAAAAGGTCTCCATTTTCAGCCTTGTGCTCTAGGTTTGATATTTTCAAAAATGAAAGTTTCAGGTGTCAAAGTTCTAGATCCAGAACCTTACCCAATTTCGACAACCAAAATTAATTTTGAAGGGGCATTGACCTCTTCTTTTTTTCCTTCCTATTTCCCTCTTTCACTTAGCTTATATATCAGATCTACATTACTTTTATCATTTACATGTCAATCACATCACATAATCGCACCTTATTCAATAAAGAATACCCAAAATCCACCCTTTTCCTAGATCTTGCATTAACACGCCTCCATCCTTATTGGATTGTGCTAATCAGTTTTTCTTAAGGGTGGGTTTGTATTCTGATGCATAATAGGACCTTGGTGAGTGATATAAACCCTAGCATTACTCACCATTTTCTATTATACATTTTGGTGAACCTGACTTATGACATTTAATCCTTTTGATTTTTATTGGTTAGATCCTCCTCTAGATTTACTTTGTATGTATTTAGATCTTATTTTCATTACAATGTTGCATTCTTAGCCACTTAGATCTGATATAGATACATTCATAGATTCATTGCATTCTTACGATCCATGTTTACATGAAAAAAATTACAAAATACTTCATTTCATGCATTAAATAGTAATCATTGAATTTCATTTAGATCAATTCATTTCTTGTTTACGCATTTGCATTGACTAAAAAGGAAAAAAAATTCATGATTTTATTATGTTTATAATGCATCCATTTCCTCAAGGTGATAGTGGTTTAGCTTCCATTTTATCATGTTATCCCTATCCTACGGACCCTCCTCTTCATGATGTCATATCAGTGCAAGAAGATGTTTTTAACCCTTCTTTCAATAACCCCTTTCTTTAATAGAAGTGTTGAAGATTGATGTTAAATCTTCGCTAGATATGTGCTTCCCCCATGTGCATTGTTAGCATAACTGATGCAGTAATCCTAAGTATTAAATTGATGAAGATTGCTACATGTTTGATGATAGGTGAATCAACTATTTGGTTGTCATTGATGTCAACTAATTGACTTAGTATTTTCAGTATGTTACCAGTTATTATGTAAGTGAATCATGAGTTTCAGAATGTTTCTGAATTTTCTATTCTAATAGGAAATTATGTCATGTGTTGTGATATTAACTTTTCCATCGTGACTTTTGATATGAAGAATTGAGTTGGTTATGTTTGATTGAACTCAAACTAGGTAATTGCTAAAATAGTCAGGGATAGACTGTAAGTGATTTGAATTTTATCTCAAATCAGGAAGTTATTTTGTGGAGCGGTCATAGGATATAATTTTCAACAATGTCAAGATACTATGTTTATGATTGTAACTCATATTGTTGACCAGTATAACTAGTTTATTTGAATGGAAGTGGTATTAACAAAATGAATAGGTAAAAAAGATAGAGTTCTTAAATGGGCTATGAAGATTTGAGGATCGGTGAAGGAATTCAGAGTGGCAATAGGATTGGTGATATTTCCATAAAGTATTAAGGTAGTTTTGTGATTTGCGGAGCACATTTGAGAGAGAGAGAGAGAGAGAGAGAGAGAGAGAGAGAGAGAGAGAGAGAGATGCGAAAGAGTATATAGTATGAAGATGAATTTTAGAGCTTAATAGGATTTGATTATGCAGAGGTAGTGCAAATTTCATTGATCATCTTATATGTTTCTTTCTAACCATTGTAACAATGAAATCCCTTAACAAGGTGGATCCTAACAGATCTTTACTGTAAATCCTCTAACAAGGTGACACATTAGCTTGTGTTTTAAATCCTCTAACAAGAATTCTCCTAATAGGGCACAAATCCTAACAGATCTAAAGAGAAATCCCTTAACTGGGTAGCACCTAATAGTGTTTTGTAAACCTTTAACAGTGTAAGATCCTAACAGGGTGTATTCCACAAGAGTATAGATTTTGTGGGTACCAACTCACACCATGGTTTTTTCCCATTTAGGTTTCCATGAGATAAATATGGTGTTTACATTGTGTGTATGATTACTTGTGGATGTATGCATTGAAATTTTTACTTATGTTAGTTGATATTGAATTTTTTTGGTGCATAAAGTTTAAAGAAGTTTATTTCAGTGAATTTTTTGATTACTAATTCACCCCTCTCCTCTCACTAATCAGACATGTATTAACAATTGGTATCAGAGCATAGGTTCCTTGATTATGAAATCCTAACAGCTTAGGGAAAATATTAGAAGATGTATAAGAAGGAGGCACCTAAGTTCACTAAAGATAATTTCTCTACATGCATCGTTCAGGTATTGGAGAGAAAGCTTTGGATCATCTCACAATTAAACGTGTTCAACCATGTGGCATCCTAACTCCTAAAAAAATAAAGAGAAATTTGGAACATAAATCTATAATGATAGAAATTTCAAGTGCTCTATCTGATGTTGAGTTTGTAGATATCAAGGAAATGGATAATTTGAAAGATATGTGGGATAAGTTGATAAAATTCCATGGCGGTGATGTTCATGTTAAAAAAGAAAAGGTAGACAATCTTAGAGGAAAGTATGATGAAATGAGAATGCATGAAGGAGAGAACATTTATCAATACACCAATAGGCCTAAGGAAGTTGTTTCTATTATCAAAGGAGTTGGTGGTCAACTTGAAGAAGATGAAGTGGTAAGTAAAATCTTTAGAACCCTTCTACCATAGTATGTTATTAGAGTATCTTCTATACTTGAAATGATATCTATCTGTCCTACAAATGTGACTCTAGGCTCTTTGGTTGGAAAGATTATTTCTTAATTTGAGTTAATTAACTTTGATAACAGTATCCCTAGAATATAATCTTCAATCAAAGCTTCCCTAACCATTGGTTCATCAAAGAAAGGAAAGGAATTCTCTAACTATTCTGAAGAAAATCATGATTATGATTCTATCTTGTATGAGAAAAGAGACCAAGAAGAGTCAGAATCACTTCTAGCAAGGAGATTACCTATAGGAAAAGGAAAGTACAAAGGTAAACTTCCCTTAAAATATTATATTGCATCTAGATGTCCTAATAATGATAGGAAGGATAAGTTCAAGAAACTCAAGAACTTCAAAGACAAGAGCAAGAAGGCATGTTACCTAGTAGAAGATGGAGTGACTGATGAAGAATCAAATAGAAGAGATGATGGGGAAGAGATAGTTTTTGTTGTAGTAAAAGAAGAACCCTCAACCGGTATACATGGAGATAGTGAGGAGAAAGTATTGATTTCAAGCATGAATTATAGGGGTGATTGGATAATAGATAGTGGGTGTACATCACATCACCAGTGACAAAAAAAAATTTATTTCAAAGGAAGAATGTGATGGAGGTGCAGTTAGATTTTATTATAGTTCTCCATGTGTGGTAAGAGGTAAATATTCAATAACACTTAATAATAACACTAATTGTGATGATGTTTATTGGACTGACAGATTAAATTATAACCTATTAAGTGTTACTTAGCTGAATAAAAAAGGTTTCAGATTGGAATTCAGTAATGGTGTTTTCAAGATCTTAGGAACATCTGGATATTTTATTTCTACTGGTGAATAGACTAGAGGTAAATTATTATGATTGAAATCTACTAATAAACATGGTTTATTTGCTAAATTTTAATATTGTTGGCTATGGCATAAAATATTTTTTCATGTTAATTTTGATAATATGGTAAAGGTCGCGAAGCAAAGATGTGTTAGAGGTTTGCCTACTTTAGCTAAGCCAAAAAATTCTATGTGTAAGAGTGTCAGTTGGGAAAGTTAACTAGTTCTAGTTTTACTAGTAAATTATATTCATCTCATAACATTCTTGACCTTGTACATACCAAATTGTGTGGACCTATTAGAACAAAGAGCTACTGTGGAGATAAGTACTTTATCTTGTTTGTTGATGACTATTCAAGAATGATGTATGTTATGTTTTTGATGGATAAATCTGATGCATTCTACATGTTTAAGGTGCATAAAGAAAGAGTTGAAAAAGAAACACGTAAATCACTTAAGTATCTTAGATCTAATAGAGGAGGTTAGTTTACTTCACATGAGTTTACAACATTTGTGAAGAACATGGAATCAAGAAACAAATGTCAGCACTGAGACCACAATAGCAAAATGGAATTGCAGAGAGAAGGAATAGATCCATAATTGATTGTGAAAGAACACTTTTAATACAAAAGGGAGTGGCTCAAATTGTTTGGAGAGAATTTGTAAGTATTGTTGTTTATACTTTGAACCAGGTAAAATTTAAGAAAGGTACAAACAAAACACCTTATGAGCTATGGTATGGTCATACTCATAGTGTCAATTATTTCAAAATCTTTGGAAGAAAATGTTACATAAAGAAGGATGATCAAAATGGTAAATTTGATTCTAAGAGTGATGAAGGGATATTTCTTGGCTATTCTACTAGAAGTAAAGCTTATAAGTGTTTGAAAAAGCATACTAAAAAGATAGTTGAAAGTTCAAATATTAGAATTGATGAATTTTTTTAGAAAAATGAGGAAGATAGCAAGAAGGAACTGGAAGACTATGATAGGTTTGTTTATGTTCAAATGGTGGAGCCAGATACAGTACCACAGGTGACTGAAGTGATGAATGATGCACAACCAGTGAATGATGATGAAGGTAACCAAAGAACATAATTGGTACTCCTAAGGTATGTGAAACTTAACCATACACAAGATCAGATTATTGGAGATAAAAATGTTGGAGTGGTGACAAGAAGTAAGGTAAGAGAAAGCACTTGTCTACTATCTAAATTAGAACCTAAAATTTTTAAAGATGCTTTTGAAAATGATTATTGGATTAAGGATATGAAAGAGGAACTAGATAAAATAGAGAATAATAATGCATGGAAATTAGTACCCATACCTACTGAAAATAATTTTATAGGTACTAAATGTATTTTCAGGAATAAGCTGAATGAGAAAGGAGAAGTGATAAAAAAAAAGGCAACGCTAGTTTGCAAAGGGTATGCACAGGAAGGATTGGACTATAGTGAGACATTTTCACCTTTTGCTAGACTTGAAGGTGTAAGGATACTTTTTCCATATGCTGTTTATAAAGGTTTTAAGGTCTGTCAAATGAATGTAAAATCTACTTTTCTGAATGGTGTGTTAGAAGAAGAAGTATACATTGATCAACCTGGAGGATTTGCAACTAAAAAAGGTAAACACATGGTATATAAATTGCATAAAGAATCGTATGGATTGAAGAAAGATCAAAGAGCATGGTTTGAAAGGTTGCATATATATATTATTCATATTGGTTTCACAAGAACTAGTGATAATAGCAATGTATATCTAAAATATGAAAGTGAAGACATAACATTGATTGCTGAAATTTATGTTGATGACATAACATTTGGTGGAAATGAAACATTGAGTAGGTCATTTGCAGAAGAAATGAGGAAGGAATTTGAAATTTCCATGATAGGGGAAATCAAATTCTTTATTGGACATCAAGTTCAATAGATAAAGAAAGGGATATACATAAATCAATCCAAGTATGTGAAGGAGATTCTGAAAATTTTTGGCATGGAAGACTCAAAACCAATGGGAACACCTATGGTCACAAGATAAAAATTATCCAAGGAGGATGAATCATAAGAGGTAAATGAAACTCTATATAGATCCATGATCAGTAAATTGCAATATGTTGTGTACTTAGACTGGATATTGCACATGTTGTTGGTATTGTTGCAAGGTTTTTATCAAACCCAAAGGACTCATATTTGGTTGCAGTAAAGAGGATATTCATATATCTCAAAGGAACTAGATATTATGGATTATGGTATGGTAAGGATGGAAATTTTTCTTTGAATGTGTTTACTAATGTAGATTGGGTAGGAAATATCGATAATAGGAAGAGCACAAGTGGTGGAGCATTTTTTCTCGGTGAAATATTAGTCTCCTGGACAAGTAAAAAGCCGAATTGTATTTTTTAGTCTACTACAGAGGTAGAGTATGTTGTTGCTGCTCTAAACTATCAACAAGTGGTATGGATAAAACATATTCTTGAGGGAATTCATGAGAAGATCACATAACCAATTGTTATCTATTGTGATAACACAACTGCAACAAACATTTCCAATAATCTAGTGATGCACTCAAAGACAAAGCACATTGCAATAAAATATCATTTTCTAAGATAACATGTACAAGAGGAGGTATAGATTGACTATGTTCCTACTAAAGAACAAGTTTCTGATATATTCACCAAGTCGTTACCAAAATATACCTTTGAGTATCTCCAATATAGATTAGGGGTTATTCCCCTATCTGAAGTTAATTAGAGGATAATGTTGATTGCATCAGTTCATCTGTGTTTATCAAAAAATCATATGTATGAATTAATGTAGTGGTGGACTACTCCAAGGAAGAATTCTTAGTATGATGTTGTAATGAAGTGATAAGGAAAGGACATGCAAGGATCAATCAAGTGTACACAAAGATGACTGAATGATTTGACAACTTTGGCATTATTGTCAGTAGAGGAGAATATGTATTTCCTATAGGAGGAGAATATATATATATAAACAAGAGAAGAATATATAAGTTGGAGCTGAAAGGGGGAGTATATGAAGATTATGAATCAAGTATAACAAAGTGATCATATGTATGATCAGAGGTACAAACATAAGTGGAAACATTTTGTAGAACTCAGTAACAGGATTGATACATCAGAAGATGAGAATTAAAGAGTGTTGCCATCAGAAAGACATAGTGTTTCCATCAGTGCCAAATGGGGAGATTGTTAGCATAACTCATGAAGTGATGCTAAGTATTGCATTGAAGAATATTGGTACATATTTGATGATAGGTCAATCAATTATTTGGTTGTCATTGATGTCAACTGATTGACTTAGTGTTTCAATATGTTACCAATTATTGTGTAAGTGAATCATGAGTTTCAGTATCTTTCTGAAGTTGCTATTCTAATAGGAGATTATCTCACGTGTTGTGATGTTAAATTTTCCACCGGGGCTTTTGATATTAAGAATTGAGTTGTTTATGTTTGATTGAATTTAAACTAGGTAACTGCTAAAACAATTAGTGACAGATTGTAAGTAATTTGAATGTTATCTCAATATGGTAAAGTATTTGGTGGAGTAGTCATACGATATGATTCACAACAATGTCGAGAAACTATGTTTGCGATCGTGACTCATATTTTTTATTGGGACAACTATTTTATTTGATTGGAAATGATATTAACAAAATGAATAGGTAAAGTACAAGATAGAGTTCTTAAACACACTATAGAGATTTGGGAATCAGTGAAGGAATTTCTAGTGGCATAGGATCGGTGATGTTTTTCATGAAGTAGTAAGATAGTTTTGTGATTTGTGGAAAAAATTTGACATCACATTGATTAAGGTAAGTGTTTAAGGTGGATTCTTCAATAATTTTCTTTTGGTCAAATGAGTTTTTTAAATGGCTCAACTACCAAGGTAAAATCCATGTGTAAGATGATGCGGTTAGAGGAAATGATTTTATGAGTGGTTAGATACATTGTATCTTACCAAAGATGATCTAGATCATTCATATCTCACATCTAGGGTTTGTTTTAAGTTGGTAGAAGTAAATCTATATGATGGAAAATTTAAAGAAGAAGAGAGAGAGAGAGAGAGAGAGAGAGAGAGAGAGAGAGAGAGAGAGAGAGAGAGAGAGAGAGAGAGAGAGAGAGAGAGAGAGAGAGAGTTGATTGCAAATTATAGAAGGATTTGGTGATAGGAAAGTAAAGGAATCAAGTGTGATCAAGTTGTGGAAGAGTATATAATATAAAGATAAATTTTAGAGCTTAATAGGATCTAATTATACAAAGGTAGTGTGAATTTCACAAATCATCTTATTTGTTTCTTTATAACCATTGTAACAGTGAAATCCCTTAACAGGGTGGATCCTAAAAGATCTTTATTATAAATCCTCTACCAAGGTGAGACATTATCTTGTGTTTTAAGTCCTCTAACAAGACTGCTCCTAACAGGGCAAAGATCCTAATAGATCTAAAGGGAAATCCTTTAACTAGGTATGACCTAACAGTGTTTTGTAAACCTTTGACAGGGTAAGCTCCTAACAGGGCATATTACAGAAGAGTACATATTTTGTGGGTACCAACTCACACCATAGTTTTTTCCCATTTGGGTTTCCACAAGATAAATATGGTGTTTACATTATGTGCTTGATTACTTGTGGATGTATGCATTGAAATTTTTACTTATGTTAGTTGATATTGAATATTTTGGTGCATAAATTTTAAAGAAGTTTATTTAGGTGAATTTGTTTATTACTAATTCACCTCTCCCCTCTAAGTAATCAGACATGTATTAACAATGTATAACTTTCCAAACTTTGATAATTACTCTAATGATACATTGTCTTATAGGAATGAACCTTTGAGGAATTATGATTATACTTCTCCTAAAGTTTACAATGATCTCCCCATTTGGGATGAACCACTAGATGATAATGTTGACTATTTGTCCCTCATGAAACAAATTTGGCCCAAGGAGATGATATAATGGTTTATTTTATTCTACTTCCTCTAAAGATGATACATTCATGCTTGATGTTTCTCCTTCTCCTAAGAAATACCCCCTTTATGAGTGATGCAGGAGCATCTTGGGTGTAAGGGAAATCTTGTATCACACAAAAATATTTTATGGTTTCTTTTCAATAAGGGCTATCTTTTTGCAGAGCAACTATTTATGGAAATTTACTTTTTTTAGTAAGTTTTTTGTTTGAGCTCAAACTTTTCTTATTTTCTTTCCTGGAGATTCACTTTGATTATATCAACCTGTCAGTAAAGTTTCATTGTGAAATTAAGTCTCATTTTTAAGATATTGAAAATTTTCAGTATTGGCAGTGGAGTACAGAAACTTCAAAATCAGTTTTAAAGGCATTAGAGGCTCCAAAAGGGGTCAAAATGCTAGTTGACTTGAGTTTTAGCAAAACTACATTGTAGAGAAATTTGCGGCATTTCTAAAATGGGGTTATAATAGCCAATCGGGTCAATGGGCAATCAGTTATGGTCTCCAGAAGTTGTGCTACCTGAAATAGCATAAAATGAAATTGCTTCAAAATTTCTTTGGAGTTTCGAAAGTTTTTTTGGGCCTATTCTATTTTAATAAAAATGAATAATACTATCTTAGTGATTTTCGGCCTCAAACTTTAGGGTTCAAATTTCTATAACCTTCTTGGGCGGTTAAAATTGCCTATATAATGAAGGCTCGTAGGGTTATCTAGGGTAGTTTTTATGATATGCATATGGTGGCTCTGGCTTGTAGAATATTGTAATGAGAATTCCCATCTGGTTGTGCATGTTATATTTTTGACTATTGTAATTCAATTTCATTAGAGATAATAGAAAGGTCATTTCTTGTCCTTACAATCTCAATTTTGTTGTGTGTTTTGTGTTAATAAGGGGAGCACCCTTCATCAAGTGGTATTAGAGAAGGAGTTCCTGAATGTGTAGAAATGTTGTTGAATGTGAGGTAGTTTGCACTAGGACTTTGATTGTGGGTTTGAGTGATATGAACCAAAATACCTCCATGAAGGAACCTTGGCAGGAGAGTTGCAGATGTGACAAAAGAGGGTTTTAGAGCCCTCCTGAGACAACTGCAAGCATTACAAGAAGAGTTTCATAAAGGAATAAATATTGTGGTTATAGATGAAAGTGAAGAGGAATTTGAAGAAGAAGGACAAGGTGACCAAGAAGCACTAGAAGTGCCTAGAGATCCTGAGGAGGATAGGTTTTTGAGGGCCATTTCCAAGATTGGAAAGAGACCCAAGATTGAAGTTCCCACATTTTTGGGAAATCTTAACCAAGAGGAACTAATCGATTGGATCAATGCTCTAGAAGAATATTTTGAGTATGAAGATGTCAAGGATCTAGATAGGGCTAAATTTACGAAGGCCAAATTGAAGGGTCATGAAAAAATTTGGTGGTAGGAGATTCAGTTGGAGAGGAATAGAAGAGGAAAGGAGAAAATCACAAGATGGGACCAAATGGTGGATAAATTGAAGAGGAAATTCATTCCCATTGATTATGAGATCAATCTACTAAATAAAATGCAACGTTTGAAATAAGTGGGAAGATTTATGCAGGAGTATACAAAATATTTCTACCAAGTCCTCATTAGAACAGGTCATGCAGAAGCTGAGAAGGAAAAAGTTACTCATTATCTTCATGGGTTGAGGCCAAGTATTGAAAAGGAGTTGAGTCTAGTTAGAATGACCAGCATTGAAGAGGCATACTAGTTTTCCTTAAAGGTGGAAGAGAAGTTGAACAAGAAGTTTGAAAGAAAGAAAGGTGGAGGAGGTCGCGGTGGAAGATCCAGCGGATGGTCTTATGGAGGCAAAATGAAGATCAGAAAAAGAATGATGAGTCAAGTAGTAGTCAGAATCAAAGGGGAAATAATTTCAATTTTTTCTATGATCAAAATAATAGGGATCAGAGAGGAAGAGGAAGAGGGAAAGGACCACAAAGAGGAGGTTTTCCTGGAACATGTTTCCATTGTGGAGAAGAAGGACATAGAGCCTATGAATGCCCACAACATCAAGGAAGGACATATAGGAGGATTGAAGGCCATGCATGAGTTGCACATGCAAATGAAGAGGCTCAGTCAGAACACTCAGACGATGCTGAGAGAGGAGAAACCCTAGTTGTCAGGAGGACCCTAATAAATGAAGAGAAAGAATTAAAGCAGAGGAAGAGCCTATTTTGAACTAGGTGCAAATGTGAGGATAAGTGTTGTGAAGTGATTATCGATGGTGGAAGCACTGATAATATAGCGTCAAAAGAAATGGTTACAAAGTTGAAGCTAAAAAGTGAAAAACACCTATGTCTGTACTGAATTTCCTGGGTGCAGGATGACCAAAAGGTCTTGGTCAATGAGTAGTGCTTAGTGAAGTTCAAGATTGGAAGTTACGCAGATGAGGTACCCTACAATATCATACCCATGGATGCATGTCATTTGTTTCTAGGAAGGTCTTGGCAGTTTGACAGACATGCTATACATGATGGTTGTGCTAATACTTATTTTTTGACAAAGGATGGAGTCCGACGCAAGCTGAAGCCATTCAAAGAAATAGGATAAAAGGTATGCAGTAATGCCAGAATATGTTTAGTTGATGGAAGAAAGTTCTTAGAAGGTATGAGACATGAGCATATGTGTTTTTATTTAATTCCAAAAGTTGGTAAAGAGGAAGTAGAAGATGTACCTCTAGAAGTTGCAGACTTGTTGGAGGAGTTTCTGGATATTATATCCAATAAGGTACCTGATGAATTGCCACCAGTGAGAAAGATTAGTCATCAGATGGACTTGATTTCTGGGGCTATTTTTCCAAACAAGGAAGCCCATAGGATGACTTTAGCAGAGAGTGAGTAATTGAACTAACAAGTGCATGAGTTGTTTTAGAAAGGATTGATCTGAGAGAGTTTGAGTCCATGCATTGTGCTAGAGATACTAGCACCAAAGAAAAATGAAGAATGGAAGATGTGTATATATTATTGAGCTATCAATAAGATAACTATCAAGTACAAATTTCCCTTGCCAAGGATGTATAATATTATGGATTGTTTGAGTGGAGTAGTGCATTTTACAAAAATAGAACTAAACAGTGAATATCACTGAATCAAGATCAGAGAAGGAGATGAATGGAAAATAGCCTTCAAGAAAAAGGAGGGCTTGTATGAGTGTTATTCATGCCTTTTGGGCTAACCAATACACCGAGAACATTCATGTAGCTCATGAATGAAGTACTGAAAGAATTTTTGGGTAAGTTTGTCATTGTTTATTTGGATGATATTTTGATCTTTAGTAAGACATTGGAAGAACATATAATACATATTTGTAGGGTGTTTGAGAGTTTAAGGGAAGAGAAGTTGTTGACTAATCTGAAGAAGTAAAGTTTTGTGAAGAAGGAGTTAGTGTATATGGGATTTGTAGTTTATGCATAAGGTCTAAAAATGGACCTGGAGAAGGTGAAGGTTATCCTTGAATGGCCTACTCCAAGGAGTTATATTGAGGTAATATTTTTTTATGGTTTGGTTATCTTTTAAAAAAAATTATTCAAAATTTTAGTAGTATATATGGACCCTTGACTGAAATAATGAGAGGGGATAGGAAAGAGTTTAAGTCGACTATAGGGGTAGATAAGAGTTTTGAATTTTTGAAAAGAAAAGTTACATAACAACCTATTTTAGAAATTCCATATTTTAACAAGGTGTTTCAAGTATACTGTGATGCTATTGGTAGTGCTATTGGAGCCATTTTTAGTCAGGAAGGTAAACCCATAGCTTATTTCAGTGAGAAGTTAAATGATGCCAAGAGAAAATATTTTTTTTATGATTATGAGTTCTATACTATAGTTTAGGCATTGAGGAAGTGGAGACATTATCTTTTTCCAAAAGAGTTTGTTTTATTTATTGATCATCAAGCTTTGCAATATTTAAATAATCAAGGGAAGTTGCATCAGAGGCATTTGAAATGGGTTGGGTTTTTGCAGAGTTACACTTTTGTTTTGAAACATAGGAGTGGGAAGTCCAATAGGGTTGTAGATGCCCTTAGCAAGATATAGATTTTTCTGAAAGAGATGTAGATTGAGGTTGTTGGGTTCAAGGAACTCAAGAGCTTTTACCCCAAGGATCTAGATTTTGTCAAAGCTTGGAAAGCTTGTATAGAACTTGTTACTCTAGATAGAACCAAATGGTTGGACTTCATGATCCTGGATGATATGTTATTCAGAGGTAGTCAGATGTGCATTCCAAGGAGTTCCATGAAAGATAATCTAATCAAATAAAAGCATAGTGGAGGACTAGCTGGACATTTTGGTCAAGATAAAACCATTGCTCTTGTTAGTGAAATTTATTATTGGCCACAACTGCAGCAAGATGTTAATAAATTTGTACAAATTTTTAGGGTATGTCAGATGGAAAAGGGTACCAAGAAAAATATAGGGTTATATTATTCATTACCTATACCAGAGAAGTTATGGGAGGACATTAGTATGGACTTTATTCTTGGCCTACCAAGAACTCAAAGAGGGTATGATTTCATTTTTTTAATGGTAGACATGTTTTCAAAGATGGCACATTACATTCCTTACAAGAAGATTAATGATGTTGTTCATGTAGAAGAATTTTTTTTAGGGAGGTGGTGATATTACATGGTTTACCAAAGAGCATATTTTCAAATTGACACACCAAGTTTGTTGGGTAGTTTTGGAGAACCTTGTGGAAAAATTTGAAGATAGATTTAAAGTTCAGCTCAGTACACCATCCACAAACTGATGGACATACATAAGTGGTGAATAGGAGGTTGGGGAATCTGTTAAGGTGCTTGGTTGGAGATAAACCAAAGAGATAGGATTTTATTTTATCATAGGAAGAATTTGCATATAATAATTTTGTCAATAGGAGCACTGATAAATCACCATTCCAAATAGTATATGGAAGTAGTCCCAAAAATGCATCAGAATTAAGAAAGTTGGTCAAAGGAGAGACAAGTAGTGCTGAAGTTGAAGACTTTGCAGAACACTTGAATAATTTGCATGGGGAGGTAATGAAGCATATTAATAAAATGAATACACAGTACAAGTCTAAGGAAGATACAAAAAGGAGGCATAAGGAATTCCAGGTGGGGGATGAAGTCATGGTTATTTGAGAAAGGAGAGATTTCTATTAGGAACATACAATAAGTTGAAGATGAAGAAGTTTAAACCATGAAAAATACTAAACAAGCATGATCTAGGAAATGCTTATGAAATATAATTGCCTAGTGAGCTCAATATTTCACCAGTATTTAACATTTCAGATCTAAAATAATATCATGAAGGAGGTGTTGAGGATTAGATCACAGAAGTACAATGGAATATTCTAGCAACTACTTCAGCTACAGGGGAAATAAAAGATATCTTGGATAGTCATGTTGGTAGAGGCACAAGGAACATGACATATGAAGAATATTTGGTCAAATGGAAAGGATGACCTATAGAAGATTCATAATCACTATCAAGGGAAGAGGTTAATCATCTTGGTTTTCCTTTAAATATCTGAGATGTGAGAAGGTCACTTCTCAAATTACCCCGGGTGTCTGATGCAAGAGAATCTTGGGTGTAAGGGCAATCTTGCATCACCCAAAAATATTTTATGGTTTCTTTTCAATAAAGGCTATCTTTGTGCAGAGCAACTATTTATGGAAATTTATTATTTGTAATAAGATTTTTGTTTGATCTCAAAATGTTCTTATTTTCTTCCTTGGAGGTTCACTTTGATTATATCAATCTGCCAATAAAGTTTCATTGCAAGATCAAGTCTAGTTTTGAAGATATTAAAAATTATCGATATTGGCAGCAGGGTACAAAAACTTTGTGATTAGTTTTGAAGGCCTTAGAGGCTCCAAAACCTTGGTTGACTGGAGCTTCACAAGTCAGGCATTGTAGAGAACTTTGCAGAATTTCCAAAATGGGTCAACGGGTGATGAGTTATGGTCTCTAGAAGTTGCACTACCTGAAATAGCATAAAATGAAATTCCTTCAAAATTTCTTTTGAGTTTCAAAATTTGTTTGGGGCCTATTATATTGTAATAAAAATGAATAATAATATTTTAGTGATGGTCGACCTCAAAATTTAGGGTTAAAATTTCTAGAACCTTCTTGGGTGATTAAAATTGCCTATATAATGAAATGTTGTAGGATTATCTAGGGCAATTATTATGATATGCATCTGGTGGCTCTGGCTTGCAGAATATTATAATGAGAATGTCCATGTGGTTGTGCATGTTATATTTCTAAATATTTTAAATCCATTTCATTGGAGATAATAGAAATCCCATTGCTTGTCCTTACAATCTCGTTGTTTTTTTTAATTTCCTTGTGTGTTTTGTGTTAATAACGGGAGCACCCTTCATCAATGAGGATATCTTAGAGAAAGAGGAGGATATTATAAATACATTGCTTAATATCACATTACCTTCATTTGACACTCTTTCTAGCGATGATGCATTATTGGAAGTTCCTAGTATATATTCTAAAGGTTTTTCTACTCATGAGGACACGTCGCAAGAAGAGGATTGTATCATTACTAATTTCCTTAATTCTCTCCCTTCTAGTGATGACCCTATGAAAAATCAATCTCTTAGTCAAGTTAATGTTGTCAATGTTTTGAGTACACCTAAATTCATTGTTCATGCTCAACCTATGGTAGTCAACAAGCCTGTGATAATTGTCAAGGGGTGCACTCAATCAAACTCATTCCAAGCATCTAAAAAACCTATGGTTATTGTTAAGGACTATTCTCAACATTCTTATCAAACTTTCACTACATTTATGATTATGGTTAAAGGATATAATAAATAAATTTCTTTTCAAACTTTGAATAAACTAATTATTACTGTGAAAGGAAAATCTAGGAGTCCTTTGGAGTTTATAAAGGATGATCATGTGATGGTTGACACCTATCCCACAAGAAATAGTCCTCAACCTACTAATCCATTTTTTCATAATTAACCCATTCTTCCTCATCCACCTCATCTTCCTAAAAAATATTGGAGAGGAGTATGACTTAATCAAACAATTACGTAATATCCCTACCATGATATCTCTTTGGGAGATTCTTTAAACTTCTCCTACATATCATAAAGCCTTGAAAAAATATTTAAGCACTCTTCCAACTCCACCACCTAATGAAGACAACATCAATTCATGTTTGCAATACATTCATACTAATCATGTCTCAACTCAAATTGTGTTTACTCAAGATGATTTACCTTCTAAAGAAGTTCAAAATTGAAATGATGTCGTTATTGTATTTTTCCTTATCAATGGAATCTCATTCGTAGGACCTTAATTGATAATGGGTCCAGACTAAATTTTTTTAGTGTGGACATGTTGAAAGAGATCAGAGTTGATGTTTCAACTATTAAACCTGATTACATTCCTATTCGTGGCTTTGACAATATTTCTAGCAAAACATTGGGTATGATCATATTACCTATTAAGGTAGGTCTTGTTATTCTAAACACTCTTATTCATGTGATGCCTGGACCTCTTAATTATAACCTTCTTTTAGGTATACCTTGGTTACATAATATGCATGTTGTTTCTTCAACTCTTCATCAAAAAGTCAAGTTTATATACAACAATATCATGTACACACTTATGACAGATCATAGCCCAAATAGTTTTTTGCATACTAAATCAAACAATAAACCTGTGTCTATTAAAGAAAAACAAGATCAAGAACCTATCGATGTTCTTCCTTCCACTAGTGTGCTTCTAGATGAAGATTGGAGATCCCTATATTTCACACCAACCTATGCTGGTTAATGTAAATTCCCAACATTTGAACTTGAATAATCTAAACCTAACAAAGAATCCAAAACATCAATTCCTCTTTCTGGTGAGCTTAGTAATAATTTTGGTTTTTCCTCCACTACTAATGAATCTTTAGAAACTATCAAACCTTATTCTTATGACATAGTGACTTACAAATCTCCATTAACTCTTTCTTACATGGATTTTTTGTTATGGCCCTAGTTATAATTTATTAGAAAAACATGGATTCAATGGAAATGGATGTGGAGAAAATGAAAAAGGAATTCAAGTGCTCTTACGAAATGAGGGGCATGAACATTCTTAAGGATTAGGATTTAATCCTTATAAGAAGCAACAAACAGTTACAGTCAATGTTAACACTATCATGAATCCTCATCCCAAAAATGGTCTAGGATGTGCACAAAAAAGCATTGAGAATAGTGAGAAGCTTATTGGTTTTGAGTCTCCTTCTTTTTCCACATCCTCTCATTTATCATCTAACACTTCTTCTATATCTACCTTTAAACAAGAGCTGATTGTTCCTAACCTTCATGCTAAGGTGATTACTAGGCCTAAACAAAAAAATAAATGTAGTCAACATCTTATGGATATTCCTTTCTAAATGTATTATTGATACCATGATCACTCTACTAATCAATGTCAATCTTTACATTATAAAATTCAACAAATCATTGATAATGACATTACTCACATGTCATGTTGAAATGAGTTATTTTTCAATCCTGATTTGTTTAAATAATATTACAGTCCCTATTATGTTGCTCCACATTATGTAACATTTTTATCCTATTCCTTGGGGCCTCATTGTCATGAATGGTGTAACCATACTTTGTGAGTATCATAATAGGTCCTCTTTCTCCTTATCCTTGTCTCCACACTTGGAGGAAAGGGTATTATATCAATCTCGCTTATCCTCTTCAAGGATCCCCTTTTCCCTTGGTCAAGTGAAATTTCTCTATTATGTGATAGCCAATGTAACACATATATGTTGGTTTATATTAAGGATTCTCTTCTATACAAGAGATATGCATCCTTGATCATAACCCCTTCATTGTTTTCAATTGGGTTCCTATGGTAGAGAAATACTTTACCTTGGATCCTAGAAGTGTTTCATCCTTCCTCAAAAGGATCTCTTTTACACCCCTTGCATGGTATCTCTTTGCATTCATCCCTTCCTTGACTGAATAGGAGTTGTGACATATTTGTCTTGCACTGGGTGTTTTTGGTAGATATTGTCTCAGTGTTAAAAGTGTTTTATTATTCTTCATCTTTTCCTTAAGATTCCAAAATAGTACTTATTTTTTCATCTTGAGGGGGGCATACATGGCATCCTTATTGCATACATTTTTTTACTTTAAGCATTGCAGGTAGATTACACTAGCATAAAAAAAATTTCTAGGGCCCTATCACTCTCCTTTTGCATTATTTTCAGGATTGGTTAACTAGCATAACAAAATTTGATAGACCATTTGACCTACCATTTTCATGATTTGACTAGTGTAACATAATTCACTAGACCATCAACTATTTTTCCTTTAACTGACCGCCTTTTGGATCCCTTTCTGGATACACTTTCCTTAAGGATAGATCCTTCTTTTCTTTTTGATCCCTAAGGAAGCATACCTTCTGTTAGGACATATTTCTCTTTGTTGGATCCCTTATTGGATAAACTTTCCTTAAGTACATATCCTTGATAGATTGAAATAACATAACATAGAATGCTAAAACTTTCAATAATGTATTTTGTGGTGTTTTTTTATGTGGTTCATAGTAAGAAAATATCTTCTTGGGCTAGGTGATCACACCCTTTTCTCTCTCATATATCCCTCATGGATCACTTATAAAAACATAATTTCCTCGACTGTGTCATCCATGTTGATCTTGATGTCTCCTCCATGGTTCCATAGCATAACACACTTTTCTATTTGATTGGTTCATGGAGTCTTATCTTATCTTTGATGTGTATTCTTTCTCTTTTTAGATGACAACTTGTACTCTTGCAATATATTTTTGAGAGTGATAGTAGTGGTTGAGACATTTTATCTAGCGAGGTCTCTTCAACTAGTTGAATTGGATCTTAGTAAGCTCTAGGAATTTGTTTTTTTTTTTTGTATCCTTGCATATGGATGTATGAGTTAAGATCCTTGGTTTGGGGGCTTATGTCCTTAAACTTAGCGGTGTCTTATCTCCTTGTAGTTTTCCAATGATCTTTCTCTATCTCTTTTTTTACTACTTTACCATGAGCATGAGGAACACTCATACTCCTGCTAAAGTGGGGGATAAATGTACCATCCTGAAAAGTAAGCACCCTTATTAGGTTCTCATTTTCAACCTCATTTTAGTATGTATGGGTTCCCACACTAATTTCATGTCCTTCTATCACTTTCGCATCCTTCAAATCAATATTATTTGTTAAAAAATCAAGAATGGCTCTAACTTCTATGCATGATTTCTCATTTCTCATCCTATCACATATTTTATCTTCCACCTAGGTCCTAAACATGCATTTTTGTATCTCAAGATTTGCCCTGATTTATTGGCAGTCTATGGCTTTCACCACTCCTTTATGGTACAATCCCCTAAGTCCCAAAAAAATTTCAAGAAACTTGCCTAGACTAGGTCAATTTTTTGGTACTAGGCTGCCATTTGCGGCCTTGTCCTAGAGCATTATGCTTTATTTTTCTCCAGGTCTGTTGCAGGGGGAGGTGGGTCTTTCTTCTATATTGATTGAGGTCATCTTGCAAAATCAAGCCCCAAAATGTGTATAAAAGATGTCTTCCTCTCATTTTGACATCCATAATATACATGAGAAAGATACCTAGATCAATCTATTGTGAAAGCTATCATACATTGTGCATTCAAGAGATTCAAGTGCAAGAAATCATCCATCATCAAGAATTCAAGACCATTAAGAATTCAAGTGCAAGGAATCCATAAAGAGTCTTTAATAATTTCAAATCTTCATTACATGATGCATTAAAGGCATTTCCTTCCATAAATATATCTTTTTTCCCCATTGTAGGCCAAGGAAAGGAGTTTGACATCAAGGAAGGAGATCTATGTTCATCCATCAAGTCTTCTTCTCTTTCTTCCTAAATCCAAAACTGTTGCAAACTATAACATCATTAATTCAAGTGTTTTGTTTCATGATTTCCTATTGGGTTTTTGTGGATTCCAAGCTATTGCATCAACACTTGTGACCATCTCCAAAGAGGCATTACATCATTGAGTTATAAGTTGATTTATGTTTTAGATCTAGATTACATTTCATCTTTCCTTATGCAATTTATATTTCATTTCAAGGTTGATTCATATATAGGGGCTTTACCAAGTAAATCCCCTTTCCAAAACCTTTTCCCCTTTTTTCTCTTTGTGTAGGAACATGTTGCGTAGATTCAAATTTAGATTCAAAAGTATCAAAACTAGTTACTGGTCCCCTCCCGATTTCATTAGTTTCAGAGTCAAAAGGACAAGGCCGCAAACTTCACCCTTTTCTAGAACAAGGTCACCATTTTTTTCCTTGTCCTTTGGGTCTAATATTTTTACATACGAAAGTTTTAGGTGCCAAAGTTCCAAATCTAGAATGTTACTTGATTTTGACAGCTCTGCGATAGTTAAAATCAGATCTGAAGGTGCAATGGCCTCTTCTTGTTTTCAAGGCGAGTTCATCCTTGTCATTTCCCTCTTTCACTTACTTTACATATAATATTTATATTACTTTTATCATTTACATATCAATCACATCATATAATCACACCTTATTCAATAAAATAAAATCAAAATCCCCCTTTTGCCTAGATCTTACATTAACACCCCTCCATCCTTTTTGGGTCGTGCTAATGAGATTTTATTAAGGGTGGGTTTGTATTCTAATGTATAATAGAACCTTGGTGAGTGATCTACACCCTATAATTTCTCACCATTTTCTATTATATGGATTCAATAGAATACAATAGATTTAATTTTCCAAAAAAGGATCAATATTTATCCTTAATGATCACATATTATCTAGAGGTCATGTGAACACATACAATAGATAATTGAATACCTACATAATTTAACTAGAAATTGTGAAAAATTATTGATTACATGTAGTAGTCTATTAACACCTACAATGGGTTAGCATAAAACCTAAAGTAATTAGTTCTAGGCTTATGTATTAGGCTTGTGACCACTTATAGTATACTTATAATAGCTTGTAAATTGTCCAGCTATATAAGATCCTAGATTAAAACTTCTCAAACAATTTTTTCGATTACACTTATTTATCAAAAAAAAAATTAATCCTTAAATCATTAAAACACCATTAACAAAAATTTAAAAAACTCTTAGTCGACATGCCTTTTCAAGACTCCCTGATGTGGCTTGACATCACCTAAGCCTAAATTACTATTCAAGTATGTGTAAATTAATCATGAGCACCAACTTGTCCAATGAAGAATCCACTTATCACATTAATAAAATTGAAACTAAATAGAAGAAAATACTACTCATTCTTGTGGATTTCACATCTTATTCCCCTCTTCCTTGACTGGACATATGTTCTTCCTCATATAAGTTGTGTACCTTGTTGCACTTACTACCTTGAACTCATCATTCTATATTATTTTGTTTCCCTACAAAAACCTTGATCATTGATTTTCCATTCCTAAAATGTCCATCATTTAGTGGTGAACTAAGTTGTCTAATAACACTTGTTAATATTCTCATGCTTGACGTACTAACAATATTAAATTTATATATACTAGCATAATAATTTAGAAAAATTATTGTCTTTCAACTATTCATGATACTAATTTTTGTGAATAAAGTAAATAATGTATCACATATGCAAGTCAAGAATACAAAAAAACACATCACATAACTCTAATGATATGATAATAATAGTACTTCATTGTTGTACTTTGGGTGTACATTTAATATTGATCTTGCATTTTTTGGTTACCATAATGTCTATTTCTTTTCGTAGCCACCCCAAAACATATGGATGTGATTTATTTGTAACTTCATAAACTAATTCACTTTGACCTATAAGAAATAATAGTTGATTGGGATCACACATGAAAGAGAGCATTAAACCTAATAACTTTTAATTTGACCCTTCCATGAAATAATTATGTAAGCTCTTCTCCTTCATAAGAGATGTCACCACTCTTTGAAAACACTTTCTTAAGAATGAAAAAAGATATACATACTCATAATCATTAGTGGATTATACACAGATATTTATACCCCATTTGATGTAGAATCAAGGTCTTAGTGTTACCAAGAGTCATCCTGACTCTGCTTCAAGGTCTCCAAATGGACCCTATAGGGTATTATCAAACCCTAACTTGACGAAGTCACTAAGATATTCACCTCAAGTTCTTTAGACCTGGTTCTCACTGTAAAGCTATTATTTCATGTTGTGGGATCTAACAAAGTAGATCTATCCTCCAAGCTAAACCAACTGGTTCAACCTAAATAACATAACAATACACATTGTAGATGAAATCCATCACAAAATGCTCAAGATAATTCTCCAAATGATTTTTGTATTCACAAACACTAATCTATTACAAAAATACAATACATTCCTCTCTTCTCTCTATATTCCTCTCTTTCAAAAGCTTTCAACTATATATCTATCTCTCAGAAAATATCTCCAAAATATCTCGTGCTCTTTAACAACTTCAACCACTTTGCACAGATTGCGTGGTCAAGCCATAAATGACCCTCCCATCACTAGAACAGGTGTCCCTTCCCATCAAAGACAAAAATGACATAATGAGAGCCATTGCAGTTGACCTAGCTGGTCACAAATGTCACATCCTACATTTCCTAGGCCGTTAACCAACATAACCGAGCAATAGACCGCCATTATCGAGCACCAGTCCTGAGTGTCAAAATAAAATTTTCCTTCAATACCCGAGTGCCAGTCAACAAATTCAAAATCTACAAGAAACGCCAAGCAAAATCACCGAGAAACAACCCCGAGCACTAATATAACCCAAGTGACATTACCAAGTGACATTCCTGAGCATTCTGCACAACATACCCAAGAAACCTAGAGTAAACCGAGCAAGATTCCTGAGTAGCATTCTCAAGCAACAGAGTTTCCTGAGCACCAATATAACTTAGTGCCACTTGCCCATTTCAATTTCTAGAGCCTTGTTGGATTTCCAGAGGTTTATAAGCTACCTAAACACACACTTAAACAAGAAAACAACTACTAAGAAACTATGGTGTTTGTTCACCGAATGAACTTGATCATTACCAGAATGGTGAAACAAAACATCTTACAAACTAAAAATGCTTCCTAAACTAGAAATATTTCTAACCTTAGGTGCTCCTACACCATACTCCCCAAAAAAAAAGAAATCAACTTCCATGTGATTGCAGTAAGTTAGGTTTGATTCCTAACTTCTTGAAATTAGTTTCTTGCACCCATGTGGCCTCTGAATCACCTTGTTCGTGCCATTTTACCAGATGTTCCATATAGGTCTACCTTCTAGTCTGATTGGAAACTCTTGAATTCAGAATCTTCTCAGCTGTCAACTTCAGTGCAACAAGAAGTTTGAGTCCTTGGAGATCCTCGATATCTGCTATTAGATCATAATTCCCTTCTGGAATTGGTCCTTTATAGGATACCAGATTTGCCAAATTGAAAATAGGAGATAATCCTATGTCTATAGGAAGATCAACTTTATAAGAATTATGTTAGTAATAACTGAGAGGGGGGGTGAATTAGTGGCCTCAAAAATTTATCCAATTTAAATTTTAATTCACCAATCAATACTTCTCAAATTATTAAGTCCCAACAAGATGCATGCCTTTGAAATATTTGAAACAAATAACTGTCTGTCAGTTTACCTTGTCTGTCTTGTTTCTCCTTGATAACCGATAAACAGTAAACTTTATTTACCGATACTCAGTAAATATGCAAAGTATGTAATACCCTCTCGTATGGTGATACTTGGACTTTTGACTTGGACATTTTATTATGATGGTTAGAACTATACATTTACATTTATATTTTGTGGATGATGATATGATTGATATGCTCATTTATGGTTATCATTTATATATTTATGAGATTATAAAACCATCTATTTTTATATGTTTTATGGATCTAACCAAAGGATTTGAATCTAACCATTATCATGATGTTTTATGTTTCATGGATATGTGTCTGATGTGTTTTCATGGCTCAGGACGAAGTCGTAGTTACTCACTTAGTTGAGGTCCACACGATGTATCGATCCCAATCATCTGTTTGCATATATCTGATTTATATGAATATCCATATGTATATATATGTATCTCTTCTTGGTGATGCAGGATTGCAGGTACCAGGTATCATCTCCACCTGGCTTCACAAGTCTGAGCGATCCCTCAAAATCCTCGATCGTTGTTGTTGTTATGGAGATATCACCAGGTTCCACAGGAAGAAACTCCGCCTCTGATCCTTCTATCCTTAGGTGGGGAGTTCCCGAGTTAGTCCCTTGTGTGGATGTATTATGTGATCTCTTAGTTTGTTGAATTTTTGGATCTTGTAGCTAGTACTTGTCTTCTTGGTATGCTCAACTTTGATTATTGATGTGAGTCATTGTTTATTTGAAGGTATGATTTAGTAATTTATCTTTGCTAGTAGCTACTATTATATTAGCATATCTCGTTAGGAAYGAGTTGGTATGTGAATAAATTATGTGATTTTAATATCAATAATAATAAATAATTTTATGGTATTATTTTACTCATAATAATAAAGTGTCTACGGAAATAATAATAATAAAATGTTTTGATGGTAAAATCTAATTTATGTTAGTAATTATCTAATATATTTTAGAATATGGATTAGTGTATAATATGTTTTATAATAATGATATTCATAATATTTAATATTTGTAATAATGTGTCTTAATTATGATATATGTGCCATAAGCATATGGGTGCACACATATGCCTATAAACACACACACACACACACACACACACACACACACATATATATATATATTAATATTAAATAATAATCTAATTGTGTGAAGGAAAATTATTTTTAGATAATAATAAATTCTATGCTATTCTCATAAATGGGAAGTAGGATTAGTAAATTTTATTACCATAGCTAAGTAAGTTAGTAAATTATTTTTAGGGTTAAATTCTCTATTTTTTCATCCTTAAATTTAGGAGATAGAAATTAAAACCTTATTAATAAAATATGATTATCCCTTCACGAGAATGGTTTTATAAACCATATTATTAACGGGTGAATGGTTGCATCGGTTGAATACCTGTGCAACTACTCCCTCCAATCTATATACAGGAATAATTTCCTGTGTGAAGGGATGGATGGGAGAAGAACAAAATGATGAGAGGAAAATTATATTGTGAGGAGAGCATTTCATAATTTCCAGAGATTGGCATTTGGTTGTTTCGGTAGAGGCTGGAGACTTCATCCAGAAGGAATCTAAGGATTGCTGGAAGGAGACGGATAGAATAAGACTCTTCATCATATGAATTTTGCAGGACTCCAGGTTGGAATCCATTATGGAAATAAACCTCTTTTATAGTATGAATGCTGGTTGTAGATTTGTTTGAATGCTTCTGTTTATGTTTTGTTTTGTTTGTTTGCAGAAATTTTATGCATTATTGTATTATTGTATTTTAGCATAAATTTTATATTTTAATTGTACTCTATATTATTATTGCATTATTGTAGAACGTATATTGATTATTGTGTTACTGTACAAATGTTTATACAAATATGAGATTACTGTATTATGCCAGCCATTTAATGTTTATGCTGTATGATTGTATTATGTTTCCCCGTTTATAGAAATATAGGTTTCAAAATGTTATACAAATGTCAGTCGTCTTATACAGAAAATCCATTAATGTTTATGACAAATATTGTATTCTCTCAGCTATTTTGTCGTTTATACATTGTCGGCCGTTTATAAAATGTTGTCATTGCTATAGAAATATTCTATTATTTCATTATGGCAGCCAGTCGTTTATAGAAGATTTAGGAATCCAGAGTGTAACATTGTTTTACTGTCATGTCTGTCATTTTGCCGAATGAATAGTTTTTTCCTGTGTTGTTTTCCACATGTTTTTTTGCTGCTTTGTTGCTGCGTTTAGGTTTTTGGCTTTGAAGTTGAACAAATATAATAATTAAGCCAAGTAGTATAATAGTTAAGTTTTCGCTTTATGCAAGTATAACATGCTTTTTTGCTGCGTTTAGGTTTTGGCTTTGAAGTTGAACAAATATAATAATTAAGCCAAGTAGTATAATAGTTAAGTTTTCATTTTATGCAAGTACTTTAATTTCATATACTTTAAGTTATACTTGTATAAAGGGATTAGGTACCTTTTGGATTGATTGGGATAGGTTTCAGCCTCTTAGAAGTTAAGTTGCAACACCTAGATTTTAGTTTTTGAATAAAATCAGACTTAGTCAAATTTCAGGCTTAGTCAAAATTTCAAACTTAGAATGAACTTTATGGAGCATTGTCTTTTGGTA
>MU227326.1:1195153-1206120 GCA_018584345.1 Thuja plicata | reverse complement strand
CCACTATCTATAATCTAGATATCATTTTTGCTAATCTTAGATATGAGTGCAGTTTCTTCATACCTTTCATCTTCATCTAAATCATCCTTCACAGCTACAAACACTATCTCAACATCATCATCCAGTTTTGTGTCAGTATCTTCATCTTTGCAAGCAGCTAGATAGCTAGCCTTTTTTCCTTTGTCCTTGTAATCTTGGGTATCACTTCTTTCTAATCGTCGATAACCTCTGTAATCTTTTTTATCACCTCTATCAAATTTCTTCTCAAAAGATTTGTTATCACTTTTGTCATCTTTTCTTTTAGGACATCTTGCAGCAAAGTGTCCAATCTCTTTACAATTAAAACATACAAGTGGTAACTTACCTTTGTATCTACCTTTGCCTCTTAGCATTCTTCTTGCCATGAGTGCTTCAATTTCATCTAGATCTTCTTCTTCACTTTCGCTTTCACTATCTTTTCTAGATGAGTGTCTTTAACTAGATTTTCTTATTCTCACAGAAGACTTGAATGCAGATTCTAAGCTTGGTGAGACACTACTATCAAAGTTATTCATCTCAAATGAAATTAGTCTACCAATCAGGCTATCAAGAGTGACTGTATTATTTGCTACTGCTCCCATTTCTTGAATAGAAAAGAATCTAATAGCATATGTAGGAAATAAGGTTCTTAGGATTTTACTTACCACTGTCTCCTCTTCAAGTGTACCTCCAACACCTCATATAGAATTGACTACTTCTTTTATTCTAGTGTTGTACTGTGTGATGTTTTCACCTTCTTTCATTCTGAGATCATTAAAATTTCCTCTAAGGCTTTCTTCCTTGGCTCTCAGAACATTTGCATCACCTCCATGTACAAGTTTCAACTTGTCCCACATTGTCTTTGCATTTTTGCAATCTTTGACGTCTTCAAATTCAGCATCAGAGAGTGAGCCTGAAAGCTCTATAACCATGCAGTTATGTTCATGTTTTACTCTCAATTGATCCACTATCAATGGTCCTGTAGGAAACACATATTCATTTTCTAAGTACTGAGTAATATCATTTCCAATACCTCATAAGTGAAGCTTTATCCTGCTTTGCCATGAAGCAAAGTTTTCCTTGTTCAACTTGGGCACATCTAGTCTATTCATCTTGTGATCTTTCACTTAGGTCTTGAAACCTTCCTTCTAAGAACACAAGCTCTGATACCAATTGTTAGTAATAACTAAGAGGGGGGGTGAATCAGTGGCCTCAAAAATTTATCCAATTTAAATTTTAATTCACCAATCAATACTTCTCAAATTATTAAGTCCCAACAAGATGCATGCCTTTGAAATATTTGAAACAAATAACTATCTGTTGGTTTACCTTGTCTATCCTGTTTCTCCTTGATAACCAATAAGAAGTAAACTGTATTTACTGATACTCAGTAAATATGCAGAGTATACCATTCAATCCATAAATGCATATGTAGAATGTAAAACACTAAAGTAATTAACCATACACACACAACACAAGGATTTTAACGTGGAAACCCTGTTAAGGGAAAAAACCACTGGGACCGGTACCCCAAATTTTCACTCTTCTGAAGTGAGCCCTGTTAGGAGCCAACATTGTTAAAGGTTACAAACACACTGTTAAGTGCGACCTTGTTAGAGGATTTTCAACACATAGGTTTTCACTAAGTATCTGGCATCTACGCTACCATCCTTGAATCAGTCTCATGACTGTCAATAGGCTTTATGCAAAATCTTACTACCATCTTTGAATCAGCCTCCTTCTTAGACTGTCAATAGGCTTTAGGCAAGACCGGTGATACTATCATGAGTCAATTTTCTGGTAATCTATTAGGATATACCTCAATTACAAAAGACTATTAATTCCTACTCTGTTAAGAGACTTTAATGCTTCAATGGTTAAACTGAAACAAAATGACCTATTTCTAATGTAACTGAATTGTAGATTTTCAGATCTATTTACTTATAATGTATTTCTGATCAATGTATCAATTTAATTCCTTTGTACTTAACTCTTTCTGCTCTGTGATGTTGTGATTCACTGTCTGTCGGTGTCTACAGAATACTTTAGCTCTCTCTCAACTTGATTGATCAGGACTGCATGAAGTTAATCCTTCATCAATTTCTCTTTAGTATCTTCTATCAGTTCACTCCCCTATGTATCTGATTGCATATCGACCACTCTGGAATGAATTATGCTTGTCTCTTAAATAGACATGATTTTCCTTAATTCTAGGTTCTTTGATTCTTGATTCTTGGCGTGAAAAACAATCCAGCCAAATTGATTTATGGCTTTAACTCCTGATTTATCTCATAGTTATCTTCTTGCCAACTATACAAATCACTTACTTAACTTTGGTTGAATAAAACAAATAAAACAACCAGTTAATTTTATCCTTTAGCTCTACCAGCTAGATATTTTGTCATTTTATGATCTCTCTATTCAATCAGTCAATTCTACAGTTTGTCATCGGTGACAACTACCAGTTCCATCGGTGTCGCTTCAGTTAACTTTGGGATCTCCGTCCATCGGGCATCATTGGATCTTTGTTCATCGGGAAACACTGTTTTTACCTCATCGGGTATCATGTGATTCTGCTTCATTGGGAAACACTGTCTTTACCTCATCGGGCATCACTGTGACTTTAATCTCTATCTTTACTGATGGTGTGGACTCCACCGGTGTAGTCTGTCACTTAGTAAATACTAGACTTTTATGCATTGTTGGAATCATAACCTTTGTTCCATTGGTTCTCTGAAGTCTTTGGCATGATCATATAGATGATATCAAGTTGACATTAATGACAATACAAACCATTAACTGATTTAATGTCTTGCATCATCTTCAACTTAATATAGTCAATCCTTTAATCAGTTATATGTCATCACATTAGACCAATAATTTGCCAGAATTCCACAAGGGCCTATCCTCCTCATCTTAAGTTTACTCAAAACTCCTTTCTGCAACCTTTCTTTGTTTAGGTGCACCATGACCAAATCTCCAACTTGAAATTGAATCTCTTTTCCGTGCATCTACCTTATGCTTGGTGTGAGTTGTACTCTCTAACAATGCTTCCTTAACTGAGTCATGGACCTCCATGGATTGATTGAAATGTTCAGCATACCCACTCCTCTCTTCATTGCTTCCAAGATCCCTTAATTCACATATACCCCTGGGATGAATCCCATACACTATTTCAAAAGGGCTCTTTCTAGTGGATCTATTAACTATATCACTGTATGCAAATTTTGCTTGAGCAAGTAACTGATCCCATGATTTTCCATACTCTTTGGTGAGGCATCTCAAAATATTTCCTAAGCTTTGGTTCACCACTTCATTCTCACCATCAATCTGTGGATGATAAGCTTAGCTAAAGGAAAGATTAGTACCAAGCTTCTACCATAAGGTTTTCCAAAAATTACTCATAAATTTTGAGTCTCGGTCTGATACAATACTCAAAGGTAATCCATGTATCCTTACTATTTCTCTAAAGAACAAATTTGCTATGTAACATGCATCATGTGTGGTCTTACATGGCACAAAGTGAGCCATCTTGCTGAACCTATCAACAATCACAAAGATGTTGTTCATTCCTTGATTGGTCTTCGGTAGTCCAACTACAAAATCCATACTAAGGCATTCCCAGGGTCTATTTGGAATAGGAAGGGGCTAATACAATCTTGCATTGGATGAAGTCCCATTTTCCTTTTGAAAAATCATACAAGTCTATACATACTTTTCGACATCCCAATTCATTCTTGGCCAATAGTAATACCTCTTGACCAATTCGAGAGTCTTATTCAACCCAAAATATCCACGTAAGGAACCATTATGTTTTTCTTGTATTAGGTTCTCCCTCATGGAACCTCTCAGTACACAGAGTTGTCCTCCCTTAAATAGAAGACCTTCTTGAAGATTCTACTCTGAATAATCACTATGAAAATGATTTTGATAATCTTGACATACCTTGTATTCTACTGCAAAGTCTTCATCTGCTGGATACAAATCCTTGAAGCTTTCAATGCCAATGCTTCTTAGCTGAACTTCTTGCACTATGAATAACCTTCTACTCAATGCATCTGCTACCTTATTTTGTACTCCCTTCTTATGCTTTATGGTGAATGTATAGGCTAGGATTTACTCCACCTATTTCATATGCTTATGGCTTAGTTTATTCTGTGAACTTAGAAAACTCAAGGCCTGATTATCAGTAAAGACTATAAATTATTTGGGAAGGACATAATGTCTACATTTCCTTAGTGCTTGCACTAATGCATATAATTCCAAATCATATGAGGAATACCTCCTCTTTGCATCACTAATATTTTAAGTATGAAAATCTATTGGCTTTCCTTCTTGACTCAAAACTGCACTGACAACAATATTACTAGCGTCACACTCCACAGTAAATAATTTGTCAAAACTAGGAAGTGTCAATATCAATTGAGTCGCTATCCTTTGCTTTAGATGCTCAAATCCTTCATCAACCTACTCATTCCATTGGAATTTGGCTTTCATACCTCCTTTGATGGTATCTAAAATAGGTTCACTAATTTCACTGAATTGTTTGATGAAATTTTGGTAAAATTGTGCTAAACCATAGAAGCTTCTTACTTTGGTAGCGGACTTTGGTGTAGGCCAATTCAAGATTTCTTCCACCTTGCTGATATCCATCTTCAAGTTACCTTCTAACATAACAAAGCCTAGATACACCAACTCTTGCTTCATGAACTCACGCTTTTCCAAGTTGATTGTCAACTTTTCTTCATGCAATCTTTGCATTACCATTTGCAGATGTCTAAGATGATCCTCTTTTTTTTTCTAAACACTAGGATGTCATCTAAGTACACTACAATGCATTTTCCAATGAAGTCCTTCAAAACCTAATTCATCAATCTCATAAACGTGCATGGGGCATTTGACAACCCAAAAGGAATAACAAGCCATTCATAAAGTCCTTTGGTAGTCTTAAAAGTAGTCTTCCACTCATCACCCCCTTTAATTCTGATCTGATGATATCTACTCTTCATATCTATCTTGGAGTAATATCCATCTCCACCAAGACAATCCATCAAATCTTCTATCCTTGGTATTGGGAACCTATACTAGATAGTTATCCTATTTATGGCCCTGGAATCGCTACACAACCTCCAAGTACCATATTTCTTTGGGGCTAAGACAGTGGGAATAGCATAAGGACTTATGCTCTCTCTAATCAACCCTTGATCAATTAGTTCCTAGATTTGGTTAGAAATCTATGCATTTTGTTGTGGGGTGATCTTATAAGCATCTCTATTAGGAAGTAAGGCTCCTGAGATAAATTCAATCTAATGACTAATAGATCTCTCAGGTGGTAGGGTAGCTAGTTGACCATCACTAAATATGGCCTGGTATTGGGTTGACAACCTTTGGATTTCTAAAGGAAACTCTTCCCTCTTATTTCCCTTTTCACCTTTTGGTTTTAAAACCAAAGAAAAGCCTACTCTGTCTTCTTCTTCCAATGTCTTTAAGAATTCATTCTCACCGACCAACAGTAGGTTGGGACCCCTTTTTTTCTTTCTCTTCTTCCAAGTTTGGTTGTACCCTAAAAGTTATTCCATCCTTCTTGAAAGAATAGGAGTTTTCAACTCTGTTACAGAGTGCAGCTCAGTCAAGCTGCCAAGGTCTACCCAATAGTAGATGACACACATCTATGGGAAGGATATCACACAAAACTCTATCCTTATACCTCCCTATGGAAAATTCTATCCAAGCTTGTGCATTGACTATTACATGTTGGTATTTATTCAACCAAGTAACTCTATAAGGATTAGTGTGAGTTATCCTTGTCAATTTTAACTTTTCAATAGCTTATAGAGAAACTATATTATCAATAGAACCTGAATCTATGAAAGCTTTGCAGACCTTATCGAGTACTTTGTAGTTGACTTGAAACAAAGATCTTCTTTGGATTGGCTCTTCTTTTATGGGTTCTTTGAGGAGTGCTCTCCGAACCACCAAATTCTCTCCCATTTCTGATCCTGTGGCAACTTCTGTAGTCTTGTTGCTAGAAGACTCTTCTTGCACATAGTTAGCTCTTTTCTCTCCTTGTGAAGTAGAGCTCTTTGCAAGACACTAATATGCAAGATGCCCAAAGTTATGATAGTTATAGAAATTCATTGAAGAGAAGTAAGATCCTCTTCCTTGATTATCAATGTTGGCAAGTTGACTTCCTGAGGAAGCATGGCTTATTTTGTGTTGTCAATCATGGCAACAAAGTCATACTAAGTTTCTATCAAAGATAACTTAGAATATAAAATGACTAAGTACATAATATAGAGCAGACAAATAGATACAGAGATCAGCACATCAACGTGCATGTTAGAGACCACACCAGATCAGGTGTGCTTAGGTATATATTCTATGGTGTATATACATGCTATATCCAAATGTGCAAGGTATAGAACTTTAGTACGAAAAAGTTACAGACAGATTAGTACACTCCAGTCCAGAAAATAGTCCAGAATACAGAACACAGAAGCCTACTACTATTTTGGTCAGCGTGTATTATTTTTTGATGTTAAGGCTAAGCGCCTTTAGTTATAATTTTGTAATGATGTAATTAATATTGTTGTAAACACACTTGAGCCAACTTGTTCATAAACATTTTATATTTTGTTAATGAGGCCAACTAAGTGTTATGTTTTGGGTCGCACCTATTCGTTTGTAAAGATATAAGTATGGAGTGTATTTTTATGTTACAGCATGTAAGAGAAGTCAATTATTGTGCAAGAAGAAGTTACAGAGGTACTATATAATGAAGTCAGAAGATGATATATCTCTTTAAGGAGTAAGAGCATCCACGCATACACGGAACTGATTAGACAACAGTGTCACTATAGCAGTTCATTTTGATATAGTGCATATCAACATTCAGAGGGTTGTAGCCTTCATATTATTGGGTAGTGAGCCTAGGCAGTGAGCCATCCACCCCTAACAGGGTTATTGTAAAATACTCCTAACAGAGTCAAACCCTTAACTAGGTCATTGTACTCAATTTGTAAAGACTGCTTCTAATAGGGCAAAGGAACTTTAACAGGTTCATTATACCTAGTACAATATTTTGTGGGTAATAATCCCCATCAGAGTTTTCCTCTGATCAAGGTTCTCCATAATCAAATCATGTGTTATGTGTTCTTGTGTTAAGATTCTTGAATGCATAGTTATTTTATGTTTAATTGGCTAAAATATAAATAATTGATAAACGCTGATTCACCCCCCCTCTCATTGTTTCTAACAATTGGTATCAGAGCTCTGGTCCTCTGAAAGAAATTTTAACCACTTGAGGAGATCATGGACTTAGCTGAAGCAAAACATTTGAAAAAGAATCTTGAAGCAGCTCTTGAAGATCTCGACAGATCTGAGAAGGAAAATGAAGAACTAAGATTAAAAATTGATGGCTCCCAAATACTTATTAAAAGGCTAAGAAAATATTTGAAAGATTGTTCTACAAGTGCTCTAGGACAAATGGTCAAAAATCTTAATGAAGAAAATAAATCTCTAAAAGATAAACTTGAAGATCTGGAGGAACAGCTTACAGATAACTAGAACAGCATTGAAGACAAGATCAAAGAAAGCAAACAATTGGAAGATGAACTTATACAAGCAAACATGAAAATCCTGGAATTGGAGAACATGAAGAAGAAGTTGGAATCTGAATTAACAGAAGCAAAGGATAAGATTGATAAACTCCACACAAGTTCTGATTTGATTCAATCCCAGCTTAATGCACAAAGAAAAAAGGGAAACACTTCTAGTCTTGGATTCAGTATAGCACAAGATGAAATCAAATCAACACAAGAGAAAGGAAAAACACTTGAAGCATCTTCAAAAGCTAAGAAAGCTGAAGATACTACAGTGGTTATATCTGAACCACAAAAAGGGGAAATCAGACAAGTTAACAGAACTTTTTATGCATGCAATAAACATGGGCATTTGGCAATAGATTGCAAAGAGGTAAGACCTTTTAATGGTTACTATTTCTCTTGTAATAAATTTGGTCATAGGGCTATACATTGCAGAACTCATTCACAACAAAATCAAAGAAGAATGAATCAAAATAATCAGAGAAATCAATCTCAAAAGAATTTGCAGAACATTACATTTCAGATATGCAACTACAATGGACACATAGCAAAACAATGCAAAATGATGAAGAAAAACATCAGACCTCCTATCATTTGTCACACATGTGGAAAGGCTAGACATATCACAAGGTTTTGCAGATCCAAAACTAAAAAACAAGAAGATCCCATAAAGTCTCTATTTGAAGAGAAAGGAGAAGTCAATTTTGTCAAAGCAAATGAAGATTCAAGAAAAGTTTGGGTTGAAGTAAAAAAGGATAAAGATGTTGACAAAGTAGTTGATACATCTACAGTGGACGCACCCTCTACTTCTGCCTGAATAGACCTTCTTGGTCTTAGGGGGAGCTATTCTAGCTTAGAACCCCTGCGTGGTTGGTGTACTCACTTCTGAGTATGCGCCTTTGGATTCATGATTAAAATCTCAGATTACAGGTTTATGCATTCATGCATTATCTATATTGCATCAGGATCAAAGTTTGAAAATCTCTATGTATGGTTGCAAGCATTAAATGCACCAGATCGTATAAAAATAAGTTTGTAGTCGATCATTCTCACATTTACATTCGAAGAGAAAGAAATTGAAAAGCATTGGAGCACTAAGACATCCAAGCACAAAGGCATAGCAGTTTGAAAGTTGGATCAAACGGTTAATCAGTTTGAAATGAAGCCCTAGCCGTCGCGCCATTTCAGAATTTCATGGAAACCCTACTTAAATAATCACCAAGTAAGTAATGGCGACCCCAATTGTATTTTATGTAGCAGAAAGGAACAGATTCATATTTAAGAAGCATCCGTTTAAGTCTATATTGGATGATGTGGAAGGAGCTTTCTCTAAAACCCCGATTGGGGTTGTTCACATGGAAGATATCCACGCGTACATTTATTGCAAAAAGGAATCACTAGGAGATGATAATATAGCTTCTCACATGGCATCAATGTTGAATAAGGACTTTACATTCAAATATGAGTTCACGCACCTACAAGATAACCCTATTATTGAGTATTTGAATGCGCATGAGTTTGAAGAACTAGAATGGGTAAAAATCCTATTGAGCAGAATTCATGATGATCTATTTTGGATTGGTGATGTCCCTATCCATATCACCACAGAATTAATCCATCAATTGACAAGACTTCCAATGACTGGACCTATGCTTCCCACTGGTAAAGATGTTAAGAAGCAGATTGAGAAAGTTTGTTTGTCAAAAAGTGATAGGCGTGGTATGACAGTAGACCCCATCAAAGAAGAAGACATAAAACTCATGAATATGATACTTGGATACAAGTTTTACCATGCAAGTAGGTTGAAAAGTGTATCCGTAGCAACAGTCCTTGCAGCAATTAGAATAGTAAAGGATAACACCCAATACAACCTTTGTGAGGTCTTGCGTGGATAGTTGATTGACAACATCAGAATCATCAAACATGATAGAAGCAAAACATTCAGGTTTGGATCCCTAATCATCTATTTGTATCTTCATATAGTAGGAAAGGCTGCATACCTCTATCTAGACAAAGGCAAACCTACAATGACACAAATATCTCTTAATGCCACCTTAGAGAGCAGTGCAAGAGATAAAATGGACATGGATATAAAGATATTCAGGGTTAAAATGCAGAGCAGGGTCAGACTATCTGAGAAGATAGTTGACAAGTACAAAGATACTATTTGTTTTATGGTAGAAACAGATTGCACATGCATGGAGGCTGTTGAGCCTAGAACTAAGTGGATTCATCCACTAGGATATGAAGTTGAATACCATGTGCTAGAGGGATATGCGCAGGTCTTATTATCAGCACCAAAAGACCCCAATGAACCTAGGTGGGGAACATACAGAGAAAAGACTGATGAAGTGGACATTGAACAAAAACTTGTTGTTAATAAAAGGAAAGCTTCCAGAACCACATCTAACATACTAAAAGCTCATGGAGTCACTCAAGAAGATTTAAATATGGAAAAAGAAGCCAAATTTTCTAAAGTTAAGATTGAGAAGACTGATGAATCTCAGAAGAAGAAAAAGAAGAAAAATGAGGAAAGTACATCTGCGCCTACTACCACCATTAACTTGGATACATCTCCATCTTTTCCTAGCAAAAAACCCATAGGAAGGAAGCAAGCTGCTATAGGTCATCCATCTTCAAGAACCACAAGGATCACTACAAAGAATACACAAGCACCTCCTGAGGTAGGTTTCAGACCAAGCTTGAACATATTGAAGAATAGGATTATAAATGAAGGAAGATTGGATACACTTTCAAAGGTCTATAAAAAATATAAAGAAGTTGATAAGATAGAGATACATTACATGGTCATATCTCATATGATCAAATTTAAGAAAACAATTCTTGAACTGAAGACAGTGATACCAGATGACTTATGGGATGTATAGGAAATTATGAAAAGACATGCTATTGAGGAAGACATGAAGATTAGAGAAGAAAATCCGGATACTCTTCTCCCTATTTGTTCACATGATGAGAAGGCTATTTTTCTAGATCTTTTAAAGCCTCATCTCTGAAGCAAGACAAGGACTTTACAGAAAATGAACAAGGAATATGAACAGGTTGGAAAGGAGACTGAAAAAGCATTTACACAAGTCTTTATGGAACACATGTATCCACCAATGGTGCCTACAGTAAAAGTTACTCCAGCTCCTCCTAAACATGATACAACTCCATTAATTCAGATTGCGCCCATGATAGGTCCATAGGTCTCTGCACCCACAGTGACAATAACTACTGAGAAAACTAAAGATACAGAAGATACTATAATAGTTGACAATGTCAAGATATCTATGACAGCTTCTGATAATGATATGAACAAGGTTGATGAAGCAATGAACATTG
>MU227326.1:1151645-1186862 GCA_018584345.1 Thuja plicata | reverse complement strand
AATCAAGCAGAGAAGAATCACATATTATAGAAGAAGAAGACACACCTAAGGTTCCAAAATTCACATCTAGATACCACTCTAAAGATGACATCATTGGAGATTAGAGCAGCAGTGTTTTGACCAGATCTAAAGCAAAGGTTGAGTACTGTGTTATCTGATTAAGCATTTACTTGGTTGTATTCTAAAGTTAAGAAGTAAAAAGAACTGATGTTACTGATAACTGATTCACCCCCCACCCCCTCTCAGTTATCCTTTCAGACTATTCTAACATTCCTCTCTTCTCTCTATATTCCTCTCTTTCAAAATATTTCAACTATATATCTATCTCTCAGAAAATATCTCCAAAATACATCATGCTCTTTAACAACTTCAACCACTTTGCACAGAAGGCATGGTGGAGCCATAAATGACCCTCCCATCACTAGAATAGGTGTCCCTACCTATCAAAGACAAAAATGATAGGATGAGAGCCATTGCAGTTGACCCAGCTGGTCACAAATTTCACATCCCACGTTTCTTCCGTCGTTAACTGACATAACTGAGAAACAGACTGCCATTAACGAGCACTAGTCTCAAGCATCAAAATAAAATTTTCCTTCAATACCCGAGTGCCAGTCAACAAACCTGAAATATACAGGAAACCCCGAGCAACATCCCTGAGAAACAACCTTGAGCACCAAGTGTAACCTAAGAGACATTACCGAGTGACATTCCTGAGCATTTTGCAAAGCATACCCGAGAAACCTAGAGTAAACCAAGAAAGATTCCCGAGTAGCATTCTCGAGCAACAGAGTTGCTTGAGAACCAGTATAACTTAGTGCCACTTGCCCAATTTGGTTGCTAGAGCCTTGTTGGATTTCCAGAGGTTTATAAGCTACCTCAACACACACTTAAACAAGAAAACAACTACTAAGCAACTATGTTGTTTGTTCACCGAATGAACTCGGTCATTACCAGAATGGTGGAAAAAAACACCTTACAAACCGAAAATACTTCCTAAACTAGAAATTTTTCTAACCTTAGGTTCTCCTACACCATCATTCCATCTAAAATAAATTATTTATTTAACTCTTCTTTTCATTAAAAGGACGTAACTCAAGATGTGGCTTCTAGGGCTTCTCATACAAATGACCACGTCTATTACAATGTGATACGTGAGGCTTGCCCTTAATTTTTCCTTTTTAGATAATACTGCAAGTATCATTCTTTTTTCTCTTGATTTTATATGTATCCTTAATTTTGCTACCACAAATTTTGTGCTCTTTGTCATGCTTGATTTTTGGAGAGAGTTAATATTTTCACCCAAATCAAGAAATATAAGTTCACATGCCTCATCTAAATATCAAGGCTTGTCCATGAGAACCCTCTTCTTCCAATGGCCATAAATTCCCACAACATATTATGATTTCATTGTTCACTTGGACTACCCCTTTCTAAACTTGATAGTATAATTTTGCATACTTTTGAAGTACTCTCATTTCACACCTAGTGTAATTTTCCTTATTTCTAATGGGTTAGCGTAACTACCATATCTAGTGAGAGTATTCTTGAGTTTTTTTAATCTTTTAAGATAAATTTATTGGTGTCAAGATAATCAATGGAGACCAAAGTATACCTCCATTTGGGACTCCCACTAGTCTATTTTGTTTACATTATTATGATTTTTGCATGGTTAAATGTTGATTTTTTCCTCCACCTTGTAGAAGGTTCTATTATAGGAACCATTGTATTCTATTTCTGATCCTCCAAATTTACAATCTTCGACATTATCTTTCAGGATTCCCATTTTAGCGATGAAGATAAGAATCATTCCTTTCAATCTATCCACCATCTCGAAATTGAAAATCTATCATTATCTTCTTTTAGTTTCTAGAATATAGCTCCTCATTTAAAACTACTTCCAATAATTTCCATTGGTAAATTTGATTAACTTAAAATAGTACTAGCTATGTGAATTAGGTGTCATATACATTGTATTTTATAATGTTTAATGGTTAAATCATATAATTATTTTATATTATTTAATATAACCTCATGAAAGAAAGATCCCAATTTGGATTCATTATTATACTATATGTATTTGTTAGTATGACTTGTGTAAGAATATGTAAGAGAGAATTTATAAAGTGGAATACTAATATTAAACAATTTACGACAAGTAAGAATAACACATTATTAAGAATCTTGCTAAAGGAGGTAAATGACAAAATGGTGCACCCAAGTTTAGTAGTAGGTTATTGTATTTATGATGTGTAAGGTAATATGTTATCAATATTTTATTGACTCATCATAAGGTGTGGGTCTTTAGAATTCTTACCATCATATATTTAGACCTTGTTTGGGCCCATGTATTGATTTTTGGTGGTTTTTAAGGCCTCCTTAAGTTTATATATTGAGGGATTGAGATATAGACATTAAGGAATACACTATTAAATTTTTCTAAATAGAGAAAAGCATTGATATTTATGTTAAGGTTCTTCCTTTGACATTGTGCTTTGGAGGCTAGGCTTTTCTTAGGTAATATATATGTCTGTTAAGGTTCTTCCTTTGATCTTCCTTTGACATTGTGCCTTGGAGGCTAGGATTTTCTTAGGTAATATAGATCTCTCCTCTTTTTTTATATACTTCTAGAGCCAACATAAAAGATAAATATTGGAACATAGGTAGAACCAAAGATCATCAATCTACCCACATCTTTGTCCATAGAAGAAAGGGAGCATGTCCCAAGGATAATTTCCTTCTTCCTAATATTAATTCTATAGTAGACCCCACAATGAGGCATTCTATGCTCTCCTTAATGGATGATTTTAGTGGCTATAATCAGATAAATATAGCTCCAGAAGATACAGATAAGATGTCTTTTACATGTGCATGGGGTACTTTTTGTTGGAACATGATGCCATTTAGTCTTTAAAATGTTGGGGCAACCTATCAAAAGGAAATGATAGCCATCTTCCATGAAATGATTCAAACATTCATGGAGGACTATTTGGATGATATTCTTGCAAAATCTTATACCAGAAAGGAACATCTACCCATACTAGACAAAATATTTACAAGATTGGAACAATTCAAAGTGAGACTAAATCCCCAAAAGTGTTCTTTTCGAGTTCAATCAAGGAAATTGTTAGGATGCATTATGTCAGCAAAAGGAATAGAGGTGGATCCCACTAAAGCTCAAGCTATTATGGAAATGGGAGAACCAAGGAATATTAGTCAATTGAGGTCTTTTCAAGGAAGGCTACAATCTATCAGAAGGTTCATATCATAATTGGTAGAAAATTGTCATTCTTTTACCCAATTTCTACATAAAGAAATCATTATTCAATGGGATAATAAATGTGAAGATGCCTTTTCTCTTTTAAAGAAATATTTGGTGAATCCTCCAGTCCTAATGGCTCCAATACCAAGAAAACCTTTGACCCTATACATATTGGAAACAAAATTCATTAGGGGCTTTGTTAGCACAAGAGGATGACAAAGGAAAAGAGAAATCAATTTACTATATTAGTATAACATTGGTCAAATATGAGCTAAATTGTACCTGTGTAGAAAGAGTGTACTTAGCATTAATCTTTATTTCTCAAAAGCTACAGCATTATATGCTAGCACATAAAATTAGACTCATTGTTAAAATAGATATACTAAAATACCTTCTTAGAAAATCAACCCTCACAGGGAGGCTAGCCAAATGGGTCATGGTATTAAGTGAGTTTGAAATTGAGTATATGGAGCGTAAAGCTATCAAGGGCCAAGTCATAATAGATTAACTAGCATAATCTCCAATCTTAAGAAAATAACCTATTCAGGTGGAATTTCCAAATACAAATATCCTTACTAGTGATCCAAACACACTGAAATTATACTTTGATGGTTCATATACTCAACATGGCTCGGGGGCAGGAGTTCTTTTCATTGCACCACAAGGTTGCACAATCCCAAAATAATTCAAACTATTATTTCCATGTATCAATAATACAGAAAAGTATGAAGCACTTTTGATAAGCCTCAAAATGGCATTGGAATGGACAATTACAGAAATATAGATCTACGGTGATTCTCAATAAGTCATTAATCATATTAATGATGAGTATCAAACTAAGGATGAAAAGCTTATGCCTTACAAAAGAATGATTGATGACTTCAAAAATTATTTTGTCTTGATCACATCTGAGAAAATACCCAAAGCAGAGAATAAAGTAGTTGATGTCATGGTGACACTAGCCTCACTTTTGTAAATACCTAATCACAAAGATAGATATGAATTCTTGGTGGAGGAATTGATAAAACACACATACAATCATCCTGATTCCCAACTCAAAAAATAAACCCTATATGCCAAGCCTCTCGTTTCACCCTTATTACCGACATGTTGTATCACAAAGGTCTTGACGGAATTTTATGTAGATGTCTATAGAGTGAGGAATCTAAAACTACCTTACAAGATTATCATGATTTTATTTGTGGGTCACACTCAAGTGGGTTTACCTTATCTAAGAAACTTCTTAGGATGGAGCATTATTGGTCGTCAATGGAAAAGGATGCATGCCATTTTGTTAAGATTTATCAAAAATTTAATATCATGGGAACCTAATACATGTTCCAGCATAGGAGTTGCATCCATCTACCACATCTTAGCCCTTTTATCAATGGGGTTTTTATTTTGTAGGGATGATATATCCTGCTCCTTCCAATGGTCACAAATATATCATAACTTCCACTGAGTAGTTTACAAAGTGGGTGGAATATGTACCCTTATCAACTGCAACTAGAAATACAATTTCCATGTTTATCCTAAATCATATTATTTGCAGATATGATATTCTACATTTCATAATAAAAGATAATAGAAAACAGTTCAAAAACAAGGATGTTAAGGAATTGTGTGAGAAATTCAATGTCATTCAAAATTTTTCCTCAATATATTACCCTTAAGCAAATGGTCAATCTGAAGCTTCCAAAAAAAACACCTTTAAAATTCTCAAGAAAATAGTGGATGATTCAGGTAGGGATTGGCACATTCAATCAAATCTAGCACTTTGGGCTTATAGAACAAGTACTAGAACACCTACTAGAGCCACGCCATTTTCTTTAGTTTATGGGCCAAAGTATTTTTTCTGTTAGAAGTTAAAATTTCATCCTTAAGAGTCTCATTACATGGCATACTAGCAGATGAAGAGTATAGAGTTTCCAAGTTGGAAAAACTAGAGTTACTAGAGGAATATCAACATCAAACCTAGAGAGTTCCAAGTTGGTGACCTCGTCCTAAGAGAGAACCCAAGAAATTAGTCAGAAAGAGAAAAGAAAGGCAAATTTGATGCTAATTGGCTAGGACCCTTTGTTGTGACATCATCTTGTGGAATAGGAACATAGAAATTAGCCGATTGTGAGGGAAATGAGATCCAGGAACCCATCAATAGCATACACCTAAAGAGGTTTTATACCTAAATCAAATGAAACAGTATTCATTGAAAGAGTATAGGAAGAGAGACTATTAGATGAAAGAGCATCATGTTGGATAGAAAAATTTGATCATGAAGAAAATCCAAAAAAATTAAAATTAAAAAAAAGGATAAAAGTGCCTTTGTGAAAACCTAGCAATATACATCTTGGTAGCAAAAAAAGAAAAACAAAGAGAAAAAGTGCAATAAACCCAAGTGGTGAAAACCACATAAACAGACACCATTTGATCTGAGTTAAGTCATACCTAGTTGTATTACATTTATGTTTCCCTATCCTTGTATATATCTCATTCCATTCTGTGATTTGTACATATCCAAAATAAAGTTTCAAAGCTGCATTTATACATAAAAGCTTTCGTTTTGATTTTGAAAGTTGCCTTGGTCCATTATCATTGTCAAACCCAATTGAGGGCACAATTCAAATTCAAGGAGTTCATTGGAGAAACAAACACAAGTAAGACTTCAACACGCTTCATAAAAAATCAAGAATCACAATCTTTAACACTTGTTGATTGATTCAAACATCCAATTTCAAATATTCAAACACTTGACCCGTATCAAATTCATAAGCTAAGCACATCTAAAGCTAAGCTACAATTTAAAAATCAAACAATATGAAAAAGGATCAAAATGGATGAAACTTTTCTGAGAAAATGGATCAAACAAAAAAATAGCGAAGATAGTTCAATGGTTTTTCTTGATTTTTGTATCATGTCTTTTTAGAAAATCAATGATGTATTTGGAATAGATAAGCAATGATCGAGGTATGATATCTTCTTGATTTTTTCTTGTGAGGTTGATTCCTAGAAGTATGCATCTATCTAATGACATGATCATCAAAGAATTGTTGAGGACATTTGTAAATCAACAGGGATCATATCTTTGTCTATTTACGCAAATGGATACCTTGACATTTAGATTGCTCATAGCTTTATGCTAAAATTTACTTGCAACCTTGAATTTTGTAAAGCATTATTCATACTCCCATGGTATCAATAATCAGATAATCATATATTTGAAATGATGTTCTTTGCGCATTGCTTCAAAGGGGAGCATTTGTATACACCCTAAATGGGTCAACAAAATTCAAAGTGGTCAAAACAAGTCAAAATCATGGATTAATTAATAAATCCGTTAATTAATTAAATTCAAGCCAAGATAGATTAATTAAAGTTGTAAAATCAAATAAACTATGTAATTGATTTAATCAATTAGTTATATAGTTCAATTAAATAAATTAAATCCAAGCCATCTAATTCCCCTACTTAGCTAGTTCAATTAATTGTTTGAATTAATTAATTCCTAATTTGTTTCAACAACCACTAAGAGACAAAAATCAATTAGATAATGAGAGGAGAGTATTGGGAACACATGGATCACTTCAAGGCTTTTCTATCTTAGCCACTCATTTATCCTTTGCTATCCTAACCCTTCACTTTGTCATCTTGTTCCCCTATTGTAAATACAACTCAACCTCTCTCATCTAATCATGGTTAAATAACTATACCCCCTACCCTTGGGAAATTATTATAAATAGAATGCATTTCTCAATGCAAATCACCACTTTATATCCATCATCATTTGCATCACCATTATAGTCAAAACTTGCATCCATGTTTAGAGTAATTTTAATTCAATTTAAGCATTTCAATAGCATAATTAGTATTCAACTCATCATAATCAAACATAATTGCACATCACTTTCGCTCTCATTCTAAGTATTTTCACTTTAGGATTGCTCATTTGTAGCTAAGAGCATTTATTTAGTCTTCTTAAATAGGGAAACATAAGATGTTCTTGAGTATTTTGATTTCAAATAGCTCAATTAGTCAATTTGAGTTAAAATAGTTGAATTAAGGTCTCATTGTGATACAACAATAAGTAGGAGATATTTTCCACAGCAAGTCAAATTGTGATATTGCTATCGGGATTCAACTGTGTAGTTTTTTTAGTCAAACTCATTGACCCATTTTTAATGAGTAGTGGTAATTCACAAGAACTCATCTCTCGTGAGAATGAATAAAACACTTAGCACTCATTTAATCTAAGTTATGCTCACAAATCTGAAGTACCGAGACTTCCCGAGAGGTCACCCATCCCAGTACAACTCCATCTCAAGCTCACTTAACTACACCAGAGTTTCCTCCATGGTTAAACCCACTCTTCTTACAACCCCATTTGCAAAACCTTCAACGAGTATTGTGCCTTATGAACCATTCATTAAAAATCCCCTTAAGCTCGTTAATTGATAAGTAGGAGATACATTCCAAAGGAAGTCAAATTGTGAAATTTCTTTCAGGATTCAACTGTGTAGTTTTTTCTTGAGTCAAACTCATTGACCCATATTTCATGAGTAATAGTTCACAATAACCCATCTCTCATGAGAATGAATGGAACACTTAGAAACCTAGATGAAATGAGTGCTAAGTGTTTTGTTCATTCTCATGATTGATGGGTTCTTGTGAACCACTACTCATGAAATATGGGTCAATGAGTTTGACTAAAAAAAACTAAACAGTTGAATCTTGATAGCAATCACAATTTGCCTTGTTGTGGAAAGTATTAATTGTCAATTGATGACCTTAAGGGGATTTATAATGAATGTTTCATAAGGCACAACATGTATTAAAGGTTTTGAAAATGGGGTTTGAAGAAGAGTGGGTTTAACCATGGAGGAAACTTTGTAGTTAAGCGTGCTCGAGCATGAGTAGTACTGGAATGGGTGACCTCCCTAGAAATCTTGGTGCTTCACCTCTATGAGAACCACCTACATGAAATGAGTTCTAAGTGTTCTATTCATTCTTGTGAGAGATGGGTTCTTGTTAACCACTACTCATGAAATATGGGTCAACAAGTTTGACTAAAAAAAACTACATTGTTGAATCCTGATAGCAATATCATAATTTGACTTGTTGTGGAAAATATCTCCTACTTATCAATTGATAAGGTTGAGGGGATTTAAAATGAATGGTTCATAAGGCACAAAATTTATTGAAGGTTTTGCAAATGGGGTTGCAAGTGGAGTGAGTTTAAAAATGGATGAAACTTCATATTTAAGTGTGCTCGAGTTGGAGTAGTACTAGGATGGGTGACCTCCTGAGAAGTCCCAATGCTTCACCTCTATGAGAATCACCTAGATATAATGAGTTATAAGTGTTATGTTCTTCTTGTAAAAAATGGGTTCTTATGAACCACTACTCATGAAATATGGGTCAATGAGTTTGACCCAAAATAAACTACATAATTGCATCCTGATAGCAATATCATAACTGCATGGTAATTGTGTAATGAGTGGGGATCCACTTGTTTCAAGTCCTCTTACAATTCATTCCATCTCTAAGATAGATAACCAAATAGTATTCTACCAGAGGTTAAATACATCTACTCATATTCTAGGTATGATTCCTCCATAAATACTATGATCTTCCTATTATGCTCAAGACTATAAAGAATATTTTTCCAAGTGTAATACATATCCGTGGGTTTACTTGATTCTTCCGTTAAGGGAAAAGGGGTATAAATTTCCCTATCTCTATTTGCTCTGCATTACTGTCCCCAAATATTTTCATTTTTAATCTATGACATTAATGCCCTCAAGTGAACATCTCTAATATACAAAAATGAATTTCATTCCTAGTTATTGGGGATATCATAGTTGTTCAAATAAAAATCAAAAAGTGAATTCTTTGTTTCAGGTAAAGAATTTTGAAAAGCTTGGAAAATTTCTTGTGAGGTTTCAATGGAAGGGTCTAAACTAGAAACTATGTGTGTAAAAATTGTGTACCTATATTTGCAACACAACACTTCAATAAATCATTAGTTTAATTAGTTAGTACATGAAAATCAATAAAATAACCACATAAACTCAATTAAAAGTGACTTATTGCTTCCTAGTCATGAAGATTATGATCTAACTATTAATGCTCTCAGATTTATGCATATTAGATCAATGAATGACACTTGGGAAATGGAAGATTTCAATTAATTACAACTAAATGAATGCAAATGTGATGAAATTGGTGCCACTACATGATTGAACTTGATGAATTATGCTAAATGATCCATAATTGATGCTAAATTGATACAAAGATTTAATTATATGATCACAATCTGACACAAATTCAAGCTATAATGATGTAAATAGATGTAATTCTCCTAAAATGAACCCTCAAATGCACAAATTAGCTAAGAATTGAAACTAGCATGACCTACTTGCAAAATGATCTAGATATGAAATGCCTTGATTGAGGTTGCTTTTATAGATTTTCCTTGGAGGGAAATTGATTTAAATTTGAATTGGATGGCTAAGATTAATCCTTAGTAGATGGTTGAGATGTAAACCTTGAGTGATTCATGTGATTCAATCTTATTGGTTGATTCCAAGTCATTTGTCCTTGAGTGATTCATGTGATTCAATGTCATTGCTTAATGCCAAGTCATCTATCCTTTTCTGAGTTGTGTGGATATTAGGACATTTAATTAATTCACTTAAATAATATCTCTAGCCATGTGTTTTTTCTCTTTTGATTTAATTAAATAGGCCACGATAATTAATTAATTAATTTTCTTTGATTAATGATCATTGATGCCTTGATGCTTGATGAATTATAAAATTAAATTTATCTAATTCAATTATACAATTATACTTATGATTGAATTGATTTGATGACCTTGATTAGGGCTTTGATCACCTGATTAGGATCTAGGTCAATTGATTAAGCTAGACCAATTTTAGGTGATTACAGGAATTACCCTCAACAGTTTAAGATAAAGGTTAAGCTCCCTTAGGTGTAGTGCATATATCCTTGGGGGATTCCTACATTCTATAATTTATGGAATTAAACTCACCATATTGTTCACCTTTTCTTTTAATGCAACAACCTTTGCATTCTTTTTCTTAATTTCCTCATTTTTCTTATTGATCACTTCCTGCAGCCAGAGTTTTTCTTTGTTCTTTTATTCTTCTTTTTCTTTCATATATTTCCATAAATCTAGATCTATTAATTCCCATGAGAAATAAATATTAATATGAATACCTACTAGAATTTTTTCTACTTTGGTTTCTTATGAGTCACTTTCTCTAGACCAACAACAAGTTTTGTTAACCCTATGTTTACCTTCTCTTGGCCCTTGTCAACAATTCCAATTCACCCAAGGGAAATTGTCTTTCTTGTGACATATTCTCATCCCCTTCCTCCTTGGACTCATATTTAGGCATCATTTCTATCTTCTATTATTTAGATGAAGAGGAGAATATTTGGATTTCCGTAGGAGGAAGGTTGCAAATTAAATTTTCTTCTTCACTAGGGGAGGTGTGCACCGAGTCTGATGATTCAATTTATATGTTTATCTTCCTTCTAGGAGCTTCTAGCTTCTTACTAGGTTTTCCTCTTAGCCTATGGCTTCTTCTCTAAGGCATACTGGTAGTAGTTATTTTCAATTTTGGTAACTTTGAAGGACTCTTGCTTTGTTCAACAACTGCAGGATGCTTTGTTTCCCCAGTTTTCTGCTTTCTGGGGCTAGGGTTCTTCTCAGATTTTTTCTTCTTAGCTTACCCTTTTTTGGTTTATGTTATACACAAAATTTTCACCCTATTAAACTCTTAAGTCTAATGATCTGGTATAACATGGGAATCACTTCTAGGTTGTGGGACCTATGCTAACTGAAGTGAAACCTTTGAATTCTAGGTCGGTTCCTCTTGGATAATCTCCTATTTTTTCTCTTTAAACATGAAAAGTAAACTTGAGGGGAAAGTGGATAGAAGGAAAACTGAAAGGGAATAAAGAAAAACTTAACTTACAAGGTGATACATCGAAAAGACATGAATCAAAATACAATGACTAAGAATTAGCATGAAATCTCTGAGTTAGGACAAATACAACTTCCTAGATAGGTTTGCAAAAAGTGTTTCATAGAGAGGTCTGGAATGAAAAGAGGCTATTCAGGGAAAGAGAATATTTCACTAACAATAGCATATTCAAGGAGATAGACATGGACTATGACCTAAAAACAAACATCCACTCTAGAAAATAGGCACAGGAATGAGACAAGATGACAAGAAATGAAAAAAATTCACAAAATCATCTAAATCAATCATCCATAATAGCACACAAAGATACAGAAAAGAATAAAAACTTAGAATAACTCACAAAATTCTTCAATGCTCAGCCAATATATTATGATTCAGAAACAAATCCAAAAAATACATGAAAACCTGAGGGTAGGAAAAATGCCATATAAAGTCTTGCATAAGCCTTGAGAATTTGAGAATTGCAGATACGTGAAAAGCTTGAGGACAAACAAAATGTCATAGAAAACTCTTACATATTCTGAACCTACTTACAAAAGATCAAAAAATGACTTATATACAAAATCCAGTAGCACACAGGCTTGGGAGTCAATCCATCTGATTAGATTGGACAAAAATTAGGGTTTTAATAGATATTACTAAACAATGTAGAAACCCTAAAACAGTCTTGTCTGTCTATTAATGCACTTGGTAAATATCACAGATGATCAAATTAACCTTGAAAATATCCCAATTTGCCATAAATTTGAGTAGACAGATCAGTTTGATCCATCTACCCTCTCTGCAAGTTGGAAAATGTCACCACCACCATGAAACTTCTGAGAAATCATTTGAATATTTGAATGTAAACATAAAGGGTCACAGGTGGCATGGAAAAACCTGATCGACGGCCCAAATTTGAACCTTTACTAACTTTAAAACATGACTTTCGATCTTCTTTAAGCAACCCACAAGCATAGGATCAGATCTTCCATGCGGAACGCAGGCGCGATGCCTCAAACATTATACATCTTCATATTTACCTTCAAGGGATAGTGCACACTATTGAATCTTCACAAACTTTATTTACCTTTATCTTTCCCTTAGCACTGACTTCAAATCTGACCTAGACACATGTCAATAGGGCACATTTCCTCAATGGTTAAACAAATTCATCTTGGTTATTGAGGGAAAGTGCCTACCGTCATATCTTTTTTAAGTTGCCATGCCTTTACTACTTTTAACCCGGTACCCATGACATCATCAATGCCAAATGTCACCTTGGCATAATGCCTCAATGGTTAGATCTTGATCACTTTTACATTAAGGCAAAGTGTCATTCTTCTGATCAAATAAGACTTGATCAGTCTTTACTTTACCTTTTGACCTCAGCCTAGCCCGCCATGGACATGTCTCATCAAGGCGTGATCCCTCAATGAGTAGATCTTGAGCATCTTCATTTCAAGACTTTACATCTACCACTTGATCAAATGTGACTTGCTCAATCCTTAACTAGCCAAAGACGGGCCCAGGTTCTGACAACCTGCCATGCATCGCAACAACGCAATACCTTGAACACTAAACATCCTCATCTCTGCCTTTAAGGGATAGCACCTCTGTCCAATTGATTCTGATCAAACCACCCTTTAACTGCCCACTGATCTCAACCTGGCATGCCATGGGCACATGGCGTGATGTCACAATGCCTTGATGGGTAAACATCTTCATCTTGGTCACAAGCATTTACGCCCGCCGTCAGATCTACCTTAACCTTCTCAGAGATTACCTTTACTATAGATGGGCCCATGTCTCTAACAACCTTCCATGCATCATCAAGGTGCAATGCCTTGATCACTAGATCTTGAGCATCTTTACCTTGAGGCAATGCGGAGACCGTTCGATGAAGATTAACCTAACCAGACGTAAAATCAAACCTTGCTTCGGTAACCACAAGCCCCACTTGATTAGAAGGATGTGTGTCATGCAGGTGTAATTCCTCAAAGATTAATTGCCTTTCATATTTGCATTAAGGTAATGCGCTGACTTTTAGATCAAAAAGGAAATGATCATAGCTTAACTTTTACTTGTCTGAAAGGTGACCCCACTGTCCATGTGGCACAAAGGTGCAATGCCTTGAAGAATCTTTAGTTTTCTCTGATTTATTTAGGCATTGTGACAACTGTTGGATTGATTCCTTTTCTTACCCAGCCTTTAACTCATCTTTAACCCTGGGTACCTGAAATCCTTTGTATCTCCAAGTCGCTGAATCTTTTCCTTAACTCTAGTTTTATCACAAGATTAAGCGGCAACCGTAAGATCAAGACTGTATCAAAAGCTTGCACTGAATCTCTGAATGCTTTAGCTAACTTTGACTTTGTCTAGAGATCTAACGCCAACCATACATCCTTTTCCTGATCAAAGGCCCATATTTTATCCTTGCTAGTTCATTTTAACTTTACTTGACTTGATCGTAACTTGGGTCTATCTTGATATTTGGAGATAAAGAAACCACCAAGTCGCTAAATGAATTCACTACCCCTAGAGTTCTCACGAGATCTAGCGCCAACTGTAAGATCAAAACAAGAACAAAACCTAATCAATGACCTGCGCTAAGTCTCCAAAAAAGGAAGAATATTTCATCATGATAATGAGATTAAGAGACAAGGAAAGGCATAAAAATCACATGACTTAAAAGATACTTAAGTTACTCAGAAAAGTAACTTGAAAATAGAAAAAATCCTGAAGGTTTTAGGGTTTTTTAATGAATTTGACTCAAGAAGACTTAGGATTTTTCAATACATGAACAAAAGCTTAAACCAGGCCTAGAAATATGTAGAGAACAAGGCAAAGACCAGAAAAAATATGAATTGTGATCAACAACATACATTCATCAATATGCCTTTTTTCATACCTTAAGCTTGCATATATTGAATCATCGTCACCTATAAGATATCTCCAAAACACAGAGACTCGCTCTGTCAAGCATCACTGTTATAGACCAGAAACCAGTCTTCACTAAAACATCTATAACATCCCCAATATGCAATATCAAGCCAAGTAAACTTAGTAATAAGGTCAACACACATCCATCTTCATATCCTTATCTTCCCTCGTTCTGATTCATCTGTTCAGTGTAACCAAAATTGGACAAAATTGGGAATTTGGGTAACATTTTTGGTAATTTTTGTTGAATGTCAGCCTGCTAGACATATAAAACCAGTGGCCTCATGACATTCCATTGGGAAAGGAGTCTGTATTAAGCACAAAAGGAGACTTCTAGGAAACATGAGGATTGAAACCATGAGGAGGAAACAACAAACCAAAATAGGGAAAGAGTTATATACAAGCAAAAACAAACTAACTATGCACATGTACTTTGATGAAAGAAGAAAAACTAAGCTAAAAAGCAGAACAGAAAGTAGCAAAACTTAATTAAAAGGTAGGAAAAACCTCAAAACAAGGCTTAAGATGAAATCTATTGACATAAATCGGCAAGAGTTATCCTTCAAAATTTAAGATTTGTAAGGCATTGTTCTCTTTGCATTATGTGATCACAAATGGGCCTCCCCAAAATGAATCAAAGTGTGTATGCCTACCAGTCTTGGATCTGAATTCATCCCATTTTAGGACTATATCCCCAACACTAAAGTTCCTTAATCTAGCTCTCTTGTCAAAACTTTTTTTGTTTTGCATCTGTTGGAACTCCATATTCTGCATAGATTTGCATGTATTCTCTGCCAACTCCATGAGCTAAGCATATCTTACCTGCAAAGGGTCTCCTTTTTCAAAGAGTAAAAGTTGGGTAGCAAGGTCTAGAGCTATTAATTCAGTTGAGATGGACAATTTAGCCTCCTTTCCATAGACTAGCATATAGGGAGAGTTCCCAATGATCTTTTTGGAGTGATTCTGTCTAACCTTAGGGAAGACTTTAGTTTGGAATGCCAATCTCTTTTATTCTCCTAAAAAGTCTTCTTAATTATCCTAATCAGATTCTTATTAGTGGAATCTACTAAACCATTACCCTAGGGATAATAATTGGAACTAGTGTTGAGGTAAATACCATGTCTATCTACCCATTCAATGACTCTCAAACCTGTGAAGGCAAGTGCATTGTCAAATATTATTGAATCAAGAATGTCAAACCTATGTATGATATCCTCATAAAATTTTAGGACATCAATCTCATTAGCTTCCTTTAATGCAATGGCCTTAGTCCGCCGGGTGAAATAATCAATTGCAGTGATTATCCATTTGTGGCCTGCACTAGATGGGGGTTAATTAGGCCTATGAAGTTAATGCCCCATTTCACAAAAGATTGCTCTATCCTGATTTGTTGGTGGGGTAGGGCTGAAATCCTCCCCTTGCTTGCAAACATAGCACATTTCATGCATTTTATCGCATGATAATTACTATCCTTAAAGATGGATGGCCAATAATATCCAACTCTCATGATCTTTAAAGTAGTAGTCCTAGGAGAAAAATGACCTCTAGAAGGTCCATCATGAAATTCATGTAAGACATCTACTACTTTCTCTAAATCAATACATCTAAGGAGAACACCATTGTGATCCTTTCTAAAAAGGACCTCATTAATTAGCACAAAAGGAAGAGACTGAAATCTATAGTACCTTTTCTTTGTTGAATCTTGGTTTACAGGGCACTTACCTGTCTTCAAAAAATGGACCATGTTTGGCAACCAACATGTTTCCTTGTCCCGATCCTCTGTTGAATGCACAACTAAGGATGCATTCACATATTCTTGATATTTTGGAGTTTCATCCTCTGTCAATTGTTCACAAAGACCCCTTCCTCTGACCAGCTTGGTAACCTAAATGTCTATATCATACTCCATAACTCTGTTTATCCAACCATCTCTTTTTTCATTCAAGTCTTTAGAGAGTAAGAATTCTTTGACACTTGGATGAGTGACTCTTAAATGTACCTTATTGTGGGTTAATAAATTTCTAAACTTTGTTAGGCTCCTCATAATAGCAAGTGCATGCTTTTCTACAAAAGAGTATCTTTGTTCATACTCTTCCAAGCCTTTGCTAAAGAAAGCAATAGGCTACTCCAATCCTTCTGAGTTTGTTTGAGTCACCATTGTAGAGATAGCATCAGAGCCTCCATAAGCATAAAGAATGAAGTATTTACTAAAATTAGGATTCAGTAAGGTAGAAGCCTCTGTCAGAGCCTCTTCAATGGCTTTAAAATTGTTCTTCCCTTCTTTTCTTCAACAAAAAACTGCATTCTTCTTCAACATGGTTGTTAAAGGTTTCAAAAGATCTGCAATGTTAGGCAAGAAATGCCTGACAAAATTAATCCTACCAATGAAGGATTGAAGACTCTTCTTGTGAGGTGGTATGGGTAGCTCTAAAATAGCTACAATTCTTTTAGGATCCACTATAATACCTTTCTTAGACACAATATACCCCAATAGATTCCCTTCATGTAATGTAAATACACACTTCTTGGGATTGAGGGAGATCCTAAACTCCCTACACCTTTCAAAGATTTCCTCAGATGTTTGATGTGATTTGCTGCATGTTTTGAATAGACAGTGATATCATCAAGGTAGACTAACACAAACTTGTGAATGAGGCTCTTGAGATCCATATCCATAGCCTTTTGAAAAGTGGCACCTACATTTGACAAACCAAAAGACATCTTTTGATAGGCACCCATAGTTCCCCATTTGGTTGTAAATGTAGTCTTGAATTGATCCTCCTTATTGACTAGGATCTGATTGCACCCTGAGTAGCCATCTAGCAATGAAAAACTTTCAGATCTAGAGACACACTGCAAAATCTTCTCCATGGATGGTAATGGGTGGCGACCTTTTAGGGATGCCCTATTCAGGTACCTAAAGTCAACACATAACCTTAGTTCCCCATTCTTTTTTTTAACAGGAAAAATATTGGATACCCAACTAGTATGTCTAATGGGATATATGATACCATTCTCTATTATCTTAACAAATTCCTTATGCATGAGTGGCTCTAGTTTAGGATTGAAAGGCCTTTTCTTTTGCCTAACTGGTTTAGCATTAGGTTCTAGCTCTATAGTGTGTTGAGAAAGTGTTGGATCAAACCCTTTGAGATATTCATACTGCCAAGCAAAGACATCACTAAATTCTTGAAACAATTGGATGTAAGCTTGTTTCTCTAAATTAATGCTTACCTTTCCAAACTTTAAACTCTTACTTGGTTCAAGCTCTAAATCAGTGTAATGCTCTTGCTGAACTACCAAGCTAGTCTTATTCCTTTTGGCTTGGTCATCTTTATTGAAGATTAAGTCTAAGGTGATGAGGCCTCTAGGAAGATTATTATATTTGAGTTGCACCACTTGGTTATCATAATTCTGCATCAACCTATCCTAATTGTGCTCTGAGAAAACATCTTCTTCAAAAAAGAATTGCAGAATTTTCTCATCATTTTCAAACACCTGCCAATTCACATCATTATCAGGGATGGAAGGCCTGAAAATAATCTTGACATGTTGTTGATCCTTTCCTACTGAAATTTTATTAGGGATATCAAATTGAGATCCAATAGAAGCTGACCTATCTACATTATGATTTAACTTCCTAGTGATGGAAATGATATTAAAAGCATGGAAATATTCTATTACATCCCAAAATCTATGCTTGTAGGCTCTCATAGTATCATTTTTGGTAGCACTCATCCCTTTCACTTGGCTGAAAACCAATTCATTGTCACCATATACTCTTAGGTCCTTAATCCCTCTCTTTCTATATGAATCCAATCCAGTCACCAAACTCTCATAATCAGTAGTATTGCTTGTGCAAGAAAAATTGAATCTAAAAGTTGTATAATATTTCTCACCTTTTGGAGAGACTAGCATTGCACCACCACCAGATCCATGTCTACTTCTAGCACCATCAAAGAATAATTCCCAAACTTCATTTCTTTGATCGTCCGATGCTTCAGTGGTTTCCTTAAAGAGATTTGGTATTGTGTGACCATCCTCTGATATCATGTAGTTCCCCAAACCAGCATCCCAAATAACATTATCCTGAGCCTCTGAAGTCCTTTCTAATCCCCACTCATCTAGATAGATATCTGGAATGTTCTCTATCTAATTATTTGTCTCCTTAATGATTATAAAATTATTACTATCAAGTGCAAGACAACTTGCATTGAACACATTAGATACATAAGGTTCTACATGATGTGCTGCTAACAATTCTGATTTGATAGTGACCTTGGTTCCATATCTAGTATGGAAAATCATATGAGACCAGTCAAAAGAAATTTATCCTCCTATCTTAGATATGAACTCTCTTGATAGGCATAAGGAAAAAACATTAGGGACATTTATGATGTAAATGTCAAGGAAGATAGAGAAATTAGGGCTTGCATGAAGGACCAAAATTGTATCCTTGGCCAGACCTATTGTGTTTATTGATGAACCATCAAGTTGTGTTACTTTCTTTTGGAATGGTTCATACTTGATTCCTAATTGATCAGCTACCCTCTTGGGCATGACTGAACTAGTAGCTCCACTATCTACCATACAATTATGTACTAGAAAATCTCCAATAATTAATGATACATAAAAGGGAGCTGGTTTTAAGTTCCTACCTTGAATGACATCTTCTTAGGTGTTATTTCTTGGAATTTTCTTCTCTTAATCAATGTTGACCAACACTGGCTTTGATACATCATTTATGGGTTTCTAAGGGATTCCCTCTTCACTCATAGCCTTCCTCAAGATTTCAGGTTTGCTCAGAATGGCTAAGGAGCCCCACATGGTCATAGTCACATTCATTTTCTTCATGTTGTCCACAATAGTGAATGGTACTACTGCATGGACTTTTTGGTGTGCTTTCACCATTATGGGCTCAATCTCCTTGGGAGATTGACTCTCCTTAGCTATCATGACAGGGGTTCTTTTCAGTATGTTAATAGTAGGTGTATGTGATGATCCTACAGATGTAGTAGCCTTTCCCTTCTCCTCTTCCTTCTCCATGTCCTAAGCTCTTTTTTTGGACTAAGTGTTGGCTGCAATTGAAGATTCACCATTTACTCCATTAAAATATTCCTCTTGTCAATTAAAGAGAGAAGTCTCATCAGATTGTGTATCTTGATGGGGTACTAACCCACCAGAAGATGCCTCTGATTGGGTGTTTGAGGCATTTTGTGCCATGAATGCTTGATTCCTCAACCCATTCGAACATGTAGTTTGATTATGTGGTTGGCTGCAAGGAAAGCACAACTCATTCTCTGATGCAAAATTATTTTGACTTGGAACCATACCTCTGACTAGATTTGCAGAGTTGAGAGGTGATGGGTTGTAAGATTGAAATGGCTTCTGATTGAAATTCTACCTTTGACCTTTAGAATTTCCTTGATATGGTGGTCTACTTTGCTGATAGGATTGTCCTTGAGCTTGATATTGTTGGTTAGGACCTTAATTTTGTTGTTGGAAAGGTGGTCTACTCCTTTGATTCTTGTTTTTCATATTGATCAACTCATTACAAAGCTTCTGTAATAAGTTATTTATTTCTTGTTGATTACTTCTCATTTCTTGCAGTTCTTAGGAAAAGCCTGCTTTTAACTCCTCACTACTTGAACTAGCCTAAGATTTTACCATAGTAGGTATAGGAGTGAATAAAGGAATATGTATAGGCATGTTGGGCTGAATGTCAGGGAAGATAGGCATGGGTGGCCTTGGGGCTATCATACTGGCCTGAATTAGACAATTTACTACCTTAATAGCTATATCAAAAACTAAGGTAATGAAGTACCTCCCATAGATTGGATCATGACAGATATATTGCTATTTAAGATTTTTAAGAAATAGAAAAAAAAAAAAGAATAATCTATTGAAGGCCTTATAGAGATAGGGATCTTATTCAATGTCTTCAGGAATCTCTTGTTGAAATCTGTCATCTGTTCTTGGGGGGCTCTTTTTATAGTATTCAGTTGCTCTACTAGGGACAAATGATCTGACTTGTCTTCAAAGTATGTGTTGAGGGAGTCTCCAAGTCTGTCCCATGAATCAATGGAACCAACTACTAAAGTTCTAAACCATTCTAGGGCTTTACCCTTAAAAGAGGCTGCTAACAACTTAGTAGCCACATCTTCTTTAGTGACATGGTGTATATCACAGATGGTAGCCACATCTCTGACGTGTTCACAAGTTGTTGTATGGATTTCACCTGTTAAATCAGGCAAAAAAATTCATGCTTCTAAAGGCACATCATGATGTTGAGAAATGTTCAGTGGACTACCCTGATTAAAGGGTACAAATGCAAACTGTCTTGCCATTGTAGGAACTGTGACTTGTTGGATAGAAACTATATGGGTTGCACTTGAACCAGTGAGTGAACTCAAATCTACTAGTAACTCTTTTCTTAAAGACCTTAGTCTCCTTCTTGAATATAAAAGAAAGGGTCTCTCCTTTGAAACAAGGGGTGTAGAATATACTCTCCTTGTATGGGATGTCCTTTGAGATGATCTCCCTTTTCTTCTTGTTAGAGGAAATTGAAAAAACTCAGAAGGATTTGAACTCCTTTTTTCTATCCTTCTCATAAAATTTAATGGGATTGGATCTTCTTATTCTTAACACCAATGGAGTCGCCAGATATGCATTAAAAATAACCACTCTAGGCTAGTACTATGTAATCATCATATCAAATATAACATATCTTGAAAGATGAACTTCTTTTGAGTCCCACCAGGCGTGCCAGAATTTTTATACACCAAATTTTCACCCTATTAAACTCTTAATTCTAATGATCTAGTATAACATGGGAATAACTTCCAGGTTGTGGGACCTATGCTAACTGAAGTGAAACCTCTGGATTCTAGGTTGGTTCCTCTTGGATAATCACCTATTTTTTCTCTTTCAACATGAAAAGTAAACTTGAGGGGAAAAGGGATAGAAGGAGAACTAAAAGGGAATAAAGAAAAACTTAACCTACAAGGTGATACACCAAAAAGACATGAATCACAATACAATGACTAAGAATTAGCATGAAATCTCTAAGTTAGGACAAGTACAAATTCCTAGATAGGTTTGCAAAAAGTGTTTAATAGAGAGGTCTGGAATGAAAAGAGGCTATTCAGGGAAAGAGAAGATTTCAAAAACAATAGCATATTCAAGGAGATAGACACCGACTATGACCTATAAACAAACATCCACTCTGGAAAATAGGCATAGGAATGAGACAAGATGACAAGGAAAGAACAAAATTCACAAAATCATCTAAATCAATCATCCATAATAGGACACAAAGATGTAAAAAAGAAAGAAAAATTAGAATAACTCAAAAAATTCTTCAAGGCTCAGCTAATATATTATGATCCAAAAAGAATCCAAAAACACATTAAAACCTAAGGGCAGGAAAAATGCCACAAAAATTCTTCTATAAGCCTTGAGAAACTGAGAATTGCAGACATGTGAAAATCTTGAGGATAGAGAAAATATCACAGAAAACTCTTACATATTCTGAACCTACTTACAAAAGATCAAAAAATGATTTATATAGAACCTCCCCTAGCACACAGGCTCGGGAGTCCATCCATCTGATTAGATTGAAAAAATATTAGGGTTTTAATAGATATTACTAAAAAATGCATAAACCCTAAAATAGTCTCATCTATCTATTAATTTACTTGGGAAATATCTCAGACGATCATATTAACCTTGAAAATATCTCACTTTGCCATAAATTTGAGCAGACAGATCAGCTCGATCCATCTACCCTCTCTGTAAGTTGGAAAATGTTGAAACCACCTTGAAACTTCTAAGAAAGCATTTGAATATTTGAATTTAAATATAAATGGTCACAGGTGGCATGGAAAAACCTGATTGATGACCAAGATTTTAACCTTTACTAACTTTAAAACATGACCGTCGATCTGCTTTAAGTAACCCGCAAGCATAGGATCAGATCTTCCACATGGCATGCAAGCGCAATGCCTCAAACATTATACATCTTCATCTTTACCTTAAAGGGATAGTGCCCACTTTCATATCTTCACAAACTTTCTTTATGTTTATCTTTCCCTTAGCGTTGAATTTAGGTCTGACCTAGACACGTGTCAATAGGGCGCATTGCCTCAATGGTTAAACAACTTCATCTTGGTCATCGAGGGAAAGCCACTGCAATCAGATCTTTTTTAAGTTACCATCCATTTACTACTTTCAACCTAGGACCCATGATGTCATCAGTGCCAGATGTCACCTTGCTCCAATGCCTCAATGGCTAGATCTCAACTCTTTTACATTAAGGCAAAGCGTCATTCGTCTGATCAAATAAGACTTGATCAGTGTTTACTTTACCTTCTAACCTTAGTCTGGCCCTCCATGGACATGTTTCCTCAAGGTGTGATGCCTCAATGAGTAGATCTCAAGAATATTATTTTCAAGGCTTTACACCTATCGCTTGATCAAATCTGGCTTGCTCAATCCTTAACTAGCTGAAGATGGGCCCAGATTCTGACAACCTGCCACACATTGCAATGATACAATTCCTTGAACACTAAACATAAAAATCTCTTCCTTTAAGGGATAGTGCCTATCATCCAATTGATTCTGATCAAACCACCCTTTAACTTCCCATTGATCTCAACCTAGCCCGCCAAGGACACGTGGCATGATTTTGTAATGCCTTGATGGGTAAACATCTTCATCTTGGTCATCAAGCCTTTACCCTTATTGTCAAATCTACCTTAACCTGCTCAGAGATTACCTTTACTGCAAATGGGCCCTAGGCTCTGACAACCTTCCACGCATTGTCAAGGCGCAATGCCTTGATTACTAGATCTTGAGCATCTTTACCTTGAGGCAATGCGTAGACCATATGATGAATTTAACCTGACCAAACATTAAATCAAACCTTGCTTCGGTAACCATAGGCCCCACTTGATTAGAAGGACGTGTGTCATGTAGGTGCAATGCCTCAAAGATCAACTAACTTTAATCTATGCATTAAGGTAATGCGCTAATCGTTGGATCAAAAAGGAAATGATCGCAGTTTAACTTTTACTTGTTTGAAAGGTGACCCCACTGTCCACATGGCACAAAGGTGCAATGCCTTGAAGAATCTTTATTTTTATCTAAGTGATTGATGCATTGCAATGACTGTTGGATTGATTCCTTGTCTGATCTAGCCTCTAACTCATCTTTAACCCTAGGTACCTAAAATCCTTTGTATCTCCATGTCGCTGAATCTTTTTCTTAACTCAGGTTTCATCACGAGATTAAGTGGCAACTGTAATATCAAGATTGTATCAATGACCTGCATTGAATCTCTAAATGCTTTAGCTAACTTTGACTTTGTCTAGCGATCTAACGCCAACCATAGATCCTTTTCCCAATCAACAACCCATATTTTATCCTTGCTAGTTCATTTTAACTTTACTTGACTTGATCTTAACTTGGGTTTATCTAGAGATTTGGAGATAAAGAAACTACCAAGTCGCTAAATGAATTCACTAACCCAAGAGTTATCATGAGATCTAGCACCAACCGTAAGATCAAAACAAGAACAGATCCTCATCAACAGCCTGCGCTAAGTCTCCAAATAAGGAAGCATATTTCGTCATGATAACAAGATTAAGAAACAAGGCAAGGCCTAAAATGTACATGACTTAAAAGATACTTAAGTTACTCGGAAAAGTAACTTGAAAAATAGGAAAAATATTGAAGGGTTTAGGGTTTTTGCATGAATTTGACTCAACAAGACTTAGGATTTTTTAAGACATGAACAAAAGCTTAAACCGGGCCTAGAAATATTTAGAGAACAAGGAAAAGACCAAAAAACATATGACTTGTGATCAATAGCATACATTCATCAATATTCCTTCTATCATCCCTTAAGCTTGCATAGCTCGAATCATCATCGCCTGTAAGATATCTCAAAAACACAGAGATTCGCTCTATCAAGCATCACTATTATAGACTAGAAACCAGTCTTCACTAAAACATCTGTAACATCCCCAATATGAAATATCAATCCAAGAAACCTTAGGAATAAGGTCAACACACATCCATATTCATATCCTTATCTTCACTCATTCTAATTCATCCATTTAGTGTAACCAAAATTGGATAGAATTGGGAATTTGGGTAACAAATTCTATTTTTCTCAATTTTGATTTCTCCTTTTTAATAGTTACCCTAGTGTGAACTATTGTTTTGTCGGAAGTATCCAAATTAGGGTCCATGGAAGAACTACCTACATCCCCATGCTTACATTCGTAGGAATTGGTTTATGTTGTAGGAGGGATTGTTCTAGGAAATTCCCTAGAAGTTTAAAATATGGGGGTTAATTTGGTAACCAATTTTTCCCTACTAACCCGATGAGTTAAGGGTTTACCTCTAAGACCAAGATTTACTGATCTAGACTTCTTAATTTTTGAAAATTCATCCCATGACATAAGAGACACATTGTGTAAATATTTTTTAACAATCAACATAATTAAATAGTGATGGGAAACTGAGTTTTCCCTAGATTTTTGTGTCTCAACAGCCATGATTGCTAGTAGGTTGTCTAGCACATTGGGAACATTCATTCTCCTCTCATGTGTCATATGTCTTAGAAGCCTAAAATATACATAATATAGACATGATTGTCGACCCTCATAGGTAAGGTATTTGATAATATAAGTAACAATCTATTTCCACTTTTTTTGCAAATAAATTCTTCTCGTCCCCTATTTTTCTACAATTAGTGGAGGGTCTCTAAGCTTTGTAAATTATGCTCTAGCTATCCTAACATCCCTAGTTTTAGGGTAGGGTTCTCCTTCAGTAGGAAGACCTAAAACTTCTACAATTCTTTCTTCGATAGAAATAACCTTTAATCCTTTCACCATTGCATTTCTATTGGAAACTTTTTGGGTAAATTCTAGAAATTTTTTGTTATTGAAACCATTAAGCTTACAAAAGTAGTCTAACCAGCCATAATTTCTAAATTCAGGTTCATAGACCACATCCTATACAATTACATGATGGATTGTTGGTTTTCTTCTAATAGGTGGACCTCCTATTGCTTCTACTCACACCCTTCCAAATGCCTCTACAAATACCTCTTCTCTACAATTCCCTAGCTGTGAACCCAATTTCTCTCTCTCTATCATCTGCAAATTTCTTGTAACACTAATCCTAACACCAAAATTGTATAACCTTTTATTTTCCCCCCTTTAAGTGACATTATGACAATGACTTAAGTAATAAATAAGGCATCAAAGAGGAACATTGTCAAAAAAAATGGTGGTGGTTTTAGTACAAGTAGATTTAGTAAGAGCAAGACTTAAATCAAACTCAATGTCATATCATACATGCAAAACTTCATTTCATCAATTCAAAAATTCAAGTTTAAAATTTAACATGTTGGCATGTTAAACACAAGTATGAATAATAACATATACATGAAATGTTGGTTCACACCACCCCCCCCCCCCCCCCNTTCACCCCCCCCCCCCCCCCCCCAACCTATTTTGAAGCATGTGTCCTCACATGCTTGGATAGAAGCATGACACAACAAGGCATTTGAAAATATTCTATATGTGAAATATCAATATTAAAGTACAGTAATAAAATAAATCTATCTAAAGTAGTTAATATACATAAAGTGTCATGCACATACCTAGAAATTGTGGATGGTATTAGATGTATGCTCCGTATATTTTGGAAGAAAGTACCGGTTCATCAGAAAATACAACTGAGAAATAAAGTGAAGTAGAGGTGGAGTGACGTAGGCTAAAGAGTAATGTAAGATGAATGGGTGGTTAATTTATCAATGGATAAATTAATTCCCACAAAAGGTGGAAATTGTCAGAATAACTGAGGGGGGGGTGAATCCGTGGCCTTAAAAAGTAATTCCAAAAATCCAACCAAAACATTATCTCTCAAGTGTAATACCCTCTAGTTATATTTCAATCCATCAAGATGTATGCCATAAATAAATTTATCAAATATAAACTGCTCGGTGAGATATATTGTTTATCTTTTTTAGACTTTACCGAATAGAGGTAAATAAACTTAGTGTTAACCAATCAATCCAGTTTTAATAATGTGTAAATAAAAATATCAATGCAATGAGCCATATACATATTTGACACATATATTTTAATGTGGAAACCCTGCTAAGGGAAAAACCACCTAGGACCGGTAACCCAAAATATTTTCACTCTTCTGAAGTAATCTCGGTGAAGAGACAACCTCGTTAAAGGTTACAATACACACTATTAAGTGCAATCTTGTTAGAGGATTTAAAACTAATAGTTTATCTTTTGACCTAGCACTCACTATGTTGTCAACAAGAAAACCTTTTGATACTCTTGAGGACTGTTAAATCCCACTTGGTTAAGAGATTTTTTGAATCAATGGTTAAATTGAAACAGTTAATGATCTATTCAAAATACAACTTTAACTTGCAGATATTCAGATCTATTGTTATTCCAATAATACCTCTCCAGTCAATATTCACTTTAGTTCATTTTCTTTCTTTCTTTCTTATGCTCGATGAATGCCCTGTCCTTTGTTGCTTGGTGTACGCAAAATTCCTTGGCTCTATTCTTTACCTGTATGATCAGATCTACATGAAGAATTCAATCTTCACCTGAATATATTCAGCATTCCTCACTCTTCATAATGAATTCTTTGTCTCTTTATATAGACTTTACTAGCAATGAATCTCCTTATTTTTGTCATAGATCACTTCTTGATCCGTAAAACTCTCCATTCTTTTCTTTATCTCGTAAAGCTCTGCTTTAGTTTTATTCTGCAAATATCTCTTTGATAACTATGAATAAAATGTTCTTTAAATATCTTTCCTTTCTTTATTTTAACTGATCTTTGAAAATAAAGCATTCAATCATTTAATCTCTAAATAGAGCTCTGCTAGCTAAGTAGTTTTGTCATTCTTGAACTTCAGTTTTGTTTGTTCATCATCTTCAGTTGTGCTCGGTAACAACTCTAGTTTACTGTGGTGCTCAGTATACACTTGCTTAGTATACACTTGCTCGGTTACATTTTCTCAGTTACTACAGTTCTCGGTATACACTGTGAACTGCTTGGGGTTCACTGTTTGTTGGTGTTCACTATCACTCAGTGTTTACTGTCACTCGGTGTATACGAACTTTTTATATTTTACCGACCATGTAAACTTTGTCTCTTTAGTTCTTCAAGGTTATGATATTATGTGTATGAAAAATCATACCATATCAAGTTGACATCAATGACAATATAATACATTAACTGATTTAATGTCTTGCATTCACTTTTGCATCTCAATGATCATCAACTTATCATTTTCAAACATTCAATCAGTTATAGTTCATCAATCTCTCCCTTTGGCATTGATGGAAACATAATATGAAATATTCCATAACATACCAAACTTATTATTCTATAACCAATTTAAATATCTAAATCTCATTGATTATGTTGTGTGCTCTCCCTTTCTTCATTCCCTTCAATGGATAGGTGTAGCAATTCTATCTTCTGATTATGTCTCTCCCTTTCTTGTAGAATCTCTTCTCCCTTTTCTGGATAGATATGTAGTGTTAACTCTCCCCAATTCTCTCCCTTTGATGGATGTTTATTTCATTTAATATCTCTCTCCCTTTGGATGTTCTTCTTTCTGATGTATATTTCATTGAATATTTCTCTCCCTTTGACAGGAATGCCAAAATATATATACACAGATATGTAGTAGCCAACAATATTTTTCTCCCTTTGAAGTTTTATGTCCCTTTAGTAGACTGATATGTCACTGTGGTCCATATCTAATATTGCATCAACATGATTGATCTTCTGATAATGTGTAGGCTGATGCAACCTCCAATTCATCTTAGTGACTAGTAGACAAGGGACAAACCCCTAGCCTATTCCTCAGGTACTCAAATGTATCTTTTGGCAATGGTTTTGTAAAGATACCTGCTAGTTGTTCTTTGGATTGTACATATTCCAGTATCACCTTTTTTCTTGTACTTGGTCCCTTAAGTAATGATACATAATAGCTATGTGCTTTGTCTTAGCATACATCATAGGGTTCTTTGAGATGTTGATAGCACTAGTATTATCACAATAGATAATTACTAGGTCAAGAATTTCTTCATTCATACCTTTCAGAAATTACTTGATCCATGCAATGTTAGAGAAATTTGCAGTAGCAGATACATATTCTTCTTCTATAGTTGATTGAGATATGCATCCTTTCTTTTCACTTATCCATGTGACAAGTTTGTCACCCATAAAGAATGTTCCTCCTGTAGTGCTCTTTCTATCATTTATGTTTCTAGCCCAATCAGCATCAATATAGACTTGTAGCCCAAATTTTCCTTCTTTATTGTACCACAAACCATAGTCTTCAATATTCTTTAGATATCTCAAAATTCTTTTAACAACAGTCATGTGTGATTCCTTAGGATTAGCAGAAAAATCTTGCAACTATACCAACTACATGTGCTATATCAGGTCTAGTGTGTACAACATACATTATTTTACCAATTATAGGTCTGTATAAGTTCTGATTTACCTCAGTTGTCTTGTCTTCCTTTGTCAAGTTGCATCTGGTTGCCATAGGTGTTCCAACTGGTTTTAAGTCCTCCATCTTGAATATCTTTAGAACTTCTAGTAATACATTTGGGCCTCATTTTCAACCAAAGGCCATTTTGGCTTGTGATGTTCACTTTTTATTTTGTTTATGTCCCGAAAAGGTCAAAATTTTGACTTTAGTTAAGTTTATTGTCAAAATTTTGACAAAATCAGGATATAAAAAAAAAATAGTGATCAAACTCACTTCATTCTATCTTAGCCGAATTGTGGGCGGGAGGAAGGGCTTCATGAGCATTGTGCATCATCCGAATAATAGAAGGGCTTCATGAGCATTATGCATCATCCTAATCCTGGAAGGGCTTCATGAGAAATACTAGAATGTTTCCTTTAAAACTCTAGAGGACACGACATTACATTCTCAGTGTTAGGGTTTCCTAGCTAGATTTGTAATCCAGTTTTATCTACCATATGTTTTAAAATTCAGGGATTTGTTTTTATTTATGTTTCTATTTTCATGCGTGAACCAGCTTGCCTCCATGCACTACTGTGTTTTCTCATAATAGAAGTCAGAGACTTGAGACTGAGTACTTTCTGTCATTCGTTGGTCGAATTCATATAGTGAAATTTGAAAAGATTTCAAGTTATTACCATAGACTCAATTTATAGTAAATGGAATTTCTTACTATTTCTGTACAAGATTGTTTCCAGGGTTAGATGTTTGATTTTTTGGGCTAGGTTTTTAACCCTTAATGCATAGTCTTTTTTCTTGCATAGAATTTTCATTACCATTTCTTACTTTGTAAGCTAACCTAAGAATCATTTTTCCTCAAATATATGACTATGATTTATCAGTAAATGAATATTCTTCTTTCTTCTTCCTTACTATCATTGAAATGTTGAAAATAGTGCCTTAATGTTGACATCTGATCTAAACATTTCCACTATCCTAAATAATGTACATGAGATTTCTTAAACAAAATTATCATTGAATGAATTTATGTAACTTGCAAGAAAGGACACCCTTGATGGATACTTGTTGTCCTTTGAAATTTTAAACTCTTTCATGCACTTATTGATTCTATATGCCTCTCAGATCTCTATTTATTGATCTTGTAGCTATATGTAGCACTCTCTTTGTGAGTCTTTATTTTGGAATCTTGCTAATTATGTCAAGATGACTACATCACCCATATCACCATAGTCCCATTGAGGAAGTTTTGTAATATTGAATCATAAAGATTCACTATTGTGAATAATGTTTATATCTCCCTGGTTGGAATACAATGGCATGTCTAATGCAGGGATGGACACCTTGACTTGATTAACAAAGTTTTGAATAAGGACCCCTTAAAACTATAAAACCTAACCATCTTCACTTTTTTAAGATGGAAAATAAAAAGGGTAACATTTATAGCAACATCTATGTGATGCTTGCCTACTATGAATATCTAACCAACTGCCTATACTATCCTTTGGGCACAAATTCATTAATACTTCATAAAAAATTTCAAAAGACATTCCTATTAACTATTACAACACACTTTTAGACTGAAACCTCTTCCAATTCATCTGATATATGTGTATGATTTTTGATAGTGAATAAACAGACTCACTACCATGAGTCATATATACTACTTGATGAACTAGAAGAGAGAAACAACAACTTAGTTCATTATACTAGCTACATCTCACCTCCAGCTCTACCAAAACTTAGAAATAACAAACTAAACATGTAACCAACACTTAGGGAAATGAATCATGCAACTAATACAAATCAGGATATAAATTAAAAAAAAGTGATCAAACTCACTTCATTCTATCTTAGTTGGATCGCGGGTGGGAGGAAGGGCTTCATGAGCATTGTGCATCGTCTGAATAATGGAAGGGCTTCATGAGAATTGTGCATCATCCTAATACTGGAAGGGCTTCATGATCAATACTGGTATGTTTCCTTAAAAACTCTAGAGGACACAACATTACATTCTCAGTGTTAGGGTTTCCTAACGAGATTTGTAATCCAGTTTTATCTACCAGCTATTTTAAAATTGAGGGTTTTGTTTTTATTTATGTTTCTTTTTTCATGTGTGAACCAGCTTGCCTCCATGCACTACTATGTTTTCTCATAATAGAAGTCAGAGACCTGAGACTGAGTACTTTGTGTTATTTCTTGATAATTTATATGTGCATCCCACCTATTATTAAAGACCTCAATTTCCATTTTCTTATATTGGTCTAAGGACAAATGAATACAATGATCACAATAATCAGTTTGGGGATGTTCCTGAAATAGGTGAGAAAATGGGGATTTTAATTGAAATCTTAGTGTCATTCTTAACAAAAAGCGTATAGTTTCATAGAAAAAAAAGTGACATGGCATACTTTAATAACAACTGTGTATAAGAAAACATATCGACAACCAACTTCATTTCCCAAAATCTAAAGGTAATTCTTGTTTTACATTGCATACACTTTCTGAGAGCTTTTCTATTTGTTGAAATTGATTTGATTATTTATGTATAGCTTGAAAAAGTTTTCATCAGTCGAATTCATATTGTGAAATTTGAAAATATTTCAAGTTATTACCATAGACTGAATTTATAGTAAATGGAATTTCTTACTATTTATGTACAAGACTGTTTCTAGGGTTATATGTTTGATTTTTTGGGCTAGGTTTTTAATTGTTAACACATATTCTTTGTTCCTGTATAGAATTTCCACTTAGTATCATTTTCTATTATGATATTTGAATGATTTAAATCTTATAATGTAATTGTGGGTGGAAAGGTTCTAAGAATCTTTGATTTTGTGTGATATAAATCCAGAAACTAGAATTTTTGATCAAAATGTCAATGCAACATATCCAAGTGTTGATACTGACATATTTATAAAGATAATCTCAATCCAAAATCTAAGTAATTCAAAACCTTAAGATTTACAAGCCACGTTTTCAAATCCTATCCACAGCTATCTATTTGAAAAAATAAAATAATAAGTTCAAACCCCAAGGTGTTTTTTAAGATCTTGTGCTAGTGAGGTTCAGTGGCTAGCTCATATGTTTATTGTGATGACAAAGCTCAGAGACTCACCTGAAGGTAGGTCCAAAAAGTTTTAATATGATCTAGACACCATTTAGCTGCAAGAGTAAATTGACCAAATGCTTTAAATAACCATGCCAATCTGAGACAACTAAGTTTCTTCCTTAAATTGCTAGATTCTACAACATGCTGATGATTTGGACTGGAAATGGGAATGTATTAAGGTCATGGAGAAATAGAAAATTCAATTCATATGGAATGAAGCTAATCATATCACAATATTTTCAAGTATGTGAAATATCTAGGCCATGTCTTCAAGTATGTGAAATATGAGGCTTGAAATAGTTCACCTGTCAACAATTTAATCATCAAAACATCCAAATGGGAGTCTTCTAAACACATAATTTTTCCTATTCCTAAATATCAAAACCTTTTACACCCTAGAACATTTAAGTACATCCTTAGAACATTTAAGTACATCTATTGAACACAGAAAACTTATTGCTAGTGCAGATATTCATACACCTTGAATGGGTACATACTTTGAGATTTTTACATTTGAGAACTTTTGAACTCGAATTGAGACATATAAAACAACAAGTGTATACATTATTAGCACAAACTCTTAAAAACCATTTTCTAAATGCTTTGAATTTTTACAACTTTGAGACAACCAATTTTACTAATAATATAATGTCAAAGAGCTATAGAAATAATATTCTAAACATAATGAAATATTCAAAGGAGTATAATTTCTATATTTTAGGTAGTTTGTGTCTCTCACTTTCCTTTTGTTTATCTACAAGTATAGCTCTTGCAGACTTTGATTATCAAAACATTTTTGGTCATGTAATTTTCATGAGAAGACACTAGATGTTACTGTGTAAGAGTCAATAAATTCTACCTCATCTGTAGGGAGATTAGTTTTGGTTTGTTAAAGAAGTCACTTGCCATGGTCAAAAGAAAAATATAAATTTCAAAGCAAAAGGGACATTCCAGTGTGCTTATAGTGAAAAAGTTAAAAGCACCACCCCCACCTGCAAATTAAATATATTAAGAAAATCATATTGAAGCTCATACTGAGATAGATATTGATATATTGGAGGTTACATAAAAATATTAGCAGACATTCGATGTTGATCAACCAAATAGTAGTAAATCAATGTAGAGCTATACATGCTACAATCAGTCCTCTCCCTCAGAAAGAACAGTGTAAAGATTCACCTCAGTTCATCTCTATAGAAAGTACTTCCAACTCAATTGCAAATGGTGAAATAGCATAATTGGAAACAATATTGCAAGTGATTACAACCCTACCATTATTATTGTAAATCTTCATTTGAAGAAGGATCTGAAAAGAGAAACCAAAAATGGATCTGGGTACAGTGATTCATCCTACAACTCTATTTTCTTACTTATCTCAGTAGAGTTTGAAATGGGAACCCAATAATATAGAAAATGAAATGGTTCTACTTGTGTCAATGTTTGACCCTACTCAGTCCCAATAATGTGGATTCTCTGATAGAGTGTGAGGTATATGGTGTCCCCATTAAGTATCAATTTCTCAAGGATAAAATCAGGTCTAAAAAAATGGATTAGGTGACCACTAGATCTGGTTCCCTTAGAAATACAATGTAAACACAATTTTGTGTAGTAAGAATAAATCCTTGTAATACAATACGATCTGAAACTAGCAATCAAATGAAGGTTTTGGTCTTCAAATGATTTTTGGGGAGTACTTGCAAGTTCACTCCACCAACATTTTGTTACATAAATCTTCAACATATGCACAAATGAGCCCCAACCCCTTTTATAGATTTTTTGGAGGGAATTTGCAATTCAAAATTATAATATTTTTTCCCCTCAAAATTGTCATTTTGAAATAATAATAACATTTCATACACAAAGCCACCTTTAACTAGGCATGCAACTTTTAATACATTTCATTACCTCTCTAAGCAGCTAATACACTAAGTAGTCCGTTTATGATTTCTCAACATTAGATCACATTAGTGAAATAGTAATTAATTATTTAATAACTCATCCAACTTGTGGAAAGCACTAAAATTGAATTGGAATCAAACTTTGATCACACTTGGATGCTACTAAAGATGTAGGATTATGATTGGATCCAATTGCATCCCATAAAATGTCTTTTAGTGCAACTATGCCATAAGTATGGCTGTGCCCCATAAATAGAATTGCATATGCCATTTTTTCACACTAGCCTGTTCATATCTAAATTTATCAATTTGATGCTTAAGAACACCTTTGAAGATATCACTTATTTGATGCTTAAGAACACCTTTGAAGATATTCTATAATTTGATATGCTTGTTTCATTTGAGAGGTTATTTAGCACCGGAATGCTGAAGTCATTGTTATGAAAAAGTAGCTGTGATGGAAAAGTGATCCAAAATAGGCATTTCCATGATGAAAATAAAGCTGTGTTATTTGTGAGCTTGAATGTACTTGAGAGACAAAAACATCTAGGACTTCTTGGGTTATGTAGCTGCATATTTACTCTGGGTTTCAATATTTTATCTTTGTTGTCTTGGCCAAGCATTGCAGTGTTAATGTTCAAGTATAGGTGGTTCTGTAGTGTTTAGCTTTTAGAAGTTGTCATCATAAAATGTTTATCACTTGTCGAATTCTATGTTCACCCAAGAATGTTTATTGGTCTAGTTGGCCACATGTTGTACAAGTGTTGAGTATAATATCATAGCATCTATAGACCAGTCTAGGAAGTCATTTTCAATGTGTTGATCTTCCAAAGTGATATGATCTCCTGCAGACTACTTTACACATGACAATCATTGGTAGATTTCTATGGATTATATATCTTATGAGAAAACACCTTTTGATCTGTCAAATTTCTGAGGCTTTTAATCTTCCCCATGTCACATCATTGCCATTTGTGGTCCATCAATCATAGCATATTTTATTTTGACTAACTTTCCAATATTTTCTTAATATTCTAGATGGTATAGTTGACCAAAGAACTTAGATAAAAAATAATTTCTAACCAAGTGAGACTAAAAGAAAGAAAATTCAAAGATATTATGCTAATCAGAACTAAATGAAACACCATTCCTTCCATTTTTCATTTTCTTCACAAATTGATTCTTAGAATATAACAATAGAATACTGACTCCAATTTTTCAGCAACCATATCTTTCAATTTTATATGCATAGGATAGAACTTATCATTTAATTTTTTAGCAATGTTCCCATGCAACCAAATTTACAAATGTTCATTTCCAATATTCCTATATCAACCGAACTAGGAGTGGAGACAATTGGTTGTGTAGTGCTTGCAAGTGGCAGCAAAAGTTACTTTTCTTGATTCATGTAGTACTTGCAAGTGGTGGCAAAAGTTAAAAGGCCTCATCTTCAATGT
>MU227326.1:1112670-1125815 GCA_018584345.1 Thuja plicata | reverse complement strand
CATGAACTATTTAACAAAATGCCTCAAAGAGTTGTCATCTTGTGGACTACAATGATTGTAGGATATGCACAAAATGATCTTGTTGAAAAGGATTTAGAAACTTTTAAATAAATTCCACAACCTTTTCTATCATTCTTAAGGTCTATGCAAAAATGGGAGCTTTGGAATAGGGTATGAGCATACACCAAAGTAAAACATAATAGATTTTTTATCTGATTTTGAAGTTACAATTGCCTTGGTAGACATGTATGTGAAATGTGGAAGCATAGACAGGGCACATGCACTATTTGATAGAATAAATGTAAGGGATGTGTTAAAATAATAACAAAATAAAGAGAAACGAGAAGTTGTTTAAACCAAAGAGCAAGGAGAAAAGAGATATACCATGAATAAATCAGAAAACTAGGAGCATTCATCAAGAGCGAGACAAGGAGACAAGATTTTGAAGGGGGAAAAAAATAAAAAAAAACCCCGTGAATAAATATGAATGGACAAATTGCCTAAGAACGTGAGAGAGAGAGAGAGAGAATGAGAGCCAAGCTCATACAATGAGTCACTTGAAGTGACAAAGTGCTACAACTAGTGCTTGTGTTACGACAAAAAAAAGAGGAGAATCATCTCTTAAGTAGAGATGGAAGGAGTTTGAAGTGTAACTCCTATGTGCATGTGAGCCACATTCATAAAGTGTGTGTCACTTGTGTTATTTCCTCTTAGGGAGGAATCTAAGGGATATCTTGGTTTATCCCATTTAAATAATACAACCAAGGGATATAAAATGAATTATCCACACAAGAGGACAAAATAGGTGTAGGGATTCCATAGGAATCTCCTACTTACATAATGCAAGTAAAGATTACTTTCTAATAGGATGTCATGTCATGGAATGCCATGATTGCAAGTTATGCACAAAATGGATTTGTTGACAAGGCTTTAGAAACTTTCAAGAAATGCAGTTAGAAGGTGTAAATCCAAATTCCACAACCTTTGTCAGCATCCTTCTAGCCTGTGCCAAAATGGGGGATTTGGAGCAGGGTATCTTGGTGGAGGAGGAGGTAGGGTCTAGTTAACACCATTTCCATGAAAGGTTAAGAATGTCATTGAGAGACTCCATGTCAAATGAATTTCACGATGAAAATGTAGACACCACACTCCTGCAACCACCAAATATCAAGAAAAAACTTAAAAATATTCACCAACTTAAAAAAACAATAAAACAAAAGAAAACTTACAAGAATTCAATGAGAATTAAGATTTCAAATGCCTAACTAGTTGTTGTCCTGTGAACATATATAATGATATTAATGCAAAGCAACACAAATCCCTGAAGATAAATATCTAGACTAATCACCGACCAGGATGTCGTTGGTGATTACTCTGGATATGTATCTTCAGGTGTTTTTTTAACATTCCATATTCCTTTCTGCTTTCCTCATCATTTTTCTCAACAAATTCATTCACTTTAACATTTGCACTCTCAATGATTTTGTTAGAAGATTTGTTCATACATTTATAAGCTTTGCTTTTAGTAGAATATCCTAGAAATATTCATTCATCACTTTTAGAGTCAAGTTTCTCATTTCTATCATCTTTAAGCATATAACATTGACTTCCAAAAATTCTAATGTAACTCACATTTGGTGTGTATCCATACCATAGCTCATAAGGTGTCTTATTGGTGTCTTTCTTCAATTGAACTCGGTTCAGTGTATAGACAGTAGTACTTACAACTTCTCTCTAGAATGTTTGTGTGATGCCTTTTTAAAGCATCAATGTTCTAGCATAATCAACAATTTATCTATTTCTCCTTTCAGCAATCCCATTTTGTTGTGGTGTTCTCGGTGTAGAAACTTGTCTTGTAATCCCATGCTCATTACAAAAGTTAGTGAATTCATCAAAAATAAATTCTCCTCCTCTATCTGATCTTAAATATTTCAGTTCTTTTCCACTTTGTTTTTCAACTTTAGCTTTATACCATTTGAACATCTTAAATGCTTCAGATTTCTCTTTTAAGAACATGACAGTCATCATCCTAGAATAGTCATCAACAAATAGAATAAAGTATCTATCACCAAAATAGTCCTTTGTTCTTATTGGTCCACATAAGTTAGTATGGACTAACTCCATAATATCAATAGATGTGTAGGTTTTTCTCTTAAAACTAGACTCTATCATTTTTCCTATTTGACAATTCTTACACATAACATGGTCGGGCTTTGAAATTCTCGGTAAGCCTCTTCCTTTTCTTTTCTTACTTATATTAACCATGTTGTCAAAGTTCACATGACATAACCTTTTATGCCACAACCAAATGTCTTCAATTCTAGCCAATAAACAAGTGGTCTCAATATCATCAAGATATAATAGATTACCTTTTGTTTGTTCACCAATATCGATCAACTTTCCTTTTTCATTATAGATCATTGTCTTTTTGTTCTTAAATGCAACTCGGTGTCTTGTGTTGTTCAACTGTGAAACACTCAATAAATTATAGTTAATTCCTTTCACCCGATATGCATTTTCACATCTGATTAGATTATTCAACATGATGGTACCTTTTCCTTTAGCTAGGCAAGGTGAGTCATTACCCATCCTAACTGAGCCACCATTATAATATTCAAAGGTTTCAAACTTTTCTTTATCTCCATTCATGTGATGAGTACAACCATTATCAATAATCAGACATCATTTTTGCTAACTTTAGGTATGAGTGTTGTTTCAACATACCTTTCTTATTTGTCTAAATCATCCTCCATAGCAACAAATACTACCTCAATATCTTCATCAGAATCAGTGTCAGAATTTTCAACTTTGTTCTCAACCAGGTAACAAGATTTCTTTCCTTTGTCCTTGTAATCTCGGTTATCTCTTATGTCAAAGTGTCAGTTTCTTCTGTAGTCTCAGTCATCACTTCTATCATACTTCTTGTCATATTAGGGAATCTAGCAGCAAAATGTCCAATTTCTTTGCAATTAAAATAGACCAATGGTAATTTACCTTTATATCTTCCTTTACCTCTATGTAATCTCCTAGCCATTATTACTTCAAGTTCATCACTGTCACTATCATTTATCATAGTGTGTTTGTTACTAGATTTACTTATTTTTAGAGAAGATTTGAATGCAGACTCAATAGTAGGTAAGACATTGTTTTTCATAGTTGTTCATCTCAAATGAAATAAGTCTACCAATCAAACTATCAAGAGTAACATTGTTATTTGCTACTACTCTCATTTCTTGAATTGCAGATACTCTAATTGCATAAACATGCAGTAAGGTTCTCAGAATTTTACTTACAACTATTTCTTCCTCAAGTACTCCTCCTACTCCATGGATAGCATTAACAACTTCTTTGATTCTGCTACTGTACTGAGTGATTTTCTCTCCTTCTTTCATTCTCAAGTCGTCAAACTTTCCTCTTAATCTTTCAGCTTTAGCTCTCAGCACATTGGTGTCTCCTCCATGTACTATCTTGAGTTTGTCCCACATTTTCTTTGCAGAGGTGCATGATTTTACATCTTCAAATTCAGCATCGGATAGTGAAGAAGCAAGTTCTATCATCATATAATTGTGTTCATGTTTCTCTCTAAATTGATCAATAATCAAAGGTCTAGTAGGTTCAACATATTCAGTATCCAAGTGTTGTGTGACATCATTTCCAATGCCAGATAGATGAAGTCTTATCCTACTTTTCCATGATGAAAATTTGTCCTTGTTCACCTTAGGCACATCCCTTTTACTCATCTTGTGATCTTTAGCTTAAGTCTTTAACTTTTCTTCCAAGCACCAAAGCTCTAATACCAATTGTTAGAATAAATGAGAGGGGGGGTGAATCAGTGGCTTTCAAAATTAATTCCAAAAATCCAACCAAAAACTTATCTCTCAAATGTAATACCCTCTAGTTATATTTTAGTCCATCAAGATCTATGCCATAGATAAATTTATCAAATATAAACTACTCTGTGAGATATATTTTTTATCTTTTCTAGACTTTACCGAATAGCAGTAAATAAACCTAGTGTTAACTGATCAATCCAGTTTCAATAATGTGTAAAGAAAAATATCATTGCAATGAACCATATACACATTTGACACAGATTTTAATGTGGAAACCCTGCTAAGGGAAAAACCACCTAGGATCGGTAACCCAAAATATTTTCACTCTTCTGAAGTGATCTCACTAAAGAGACAACCCTGTTAAATATTACAATACACATTGTTAAGTGCGACCTTGCAGAGGATTTAAAACTAACATTTTGTCTTTTGACCTAGCACTCACTATGTTGTCAACAAGAAAACCTTTTGATACTCTTGAGTTTCTTGATACAATAAGGACTGCTAAATCCCACTCGGTTAAGAGATTTTCTAAATCAATGGTTAAACTGATACAGTAAATGATTTTTTCAAAATACAACTTTAACTTGAAGATATTCAAATCTATTGTTAGTCCAATAATACCTCTCAGATCAATATTCACTTTAGTTCCTTTTCTTTATTTCTTTCTTCTGCTTGGTGAATGCTCTGTCCTTTGTTGCTCGGTGTCCGCAAAATTTCTTGGCTCTGTTCTTTAACCTGTATGATTAGATATGTATGAAGAATTAAATTTTCACTATAATATATTCAGAATTCCTCACTCTTCATAATGAATTCCTTGTCTCTTTATATAGACCTTATTAGCCGCTCAATCTCCTCATTTTTGTCGTAGATCACTTCTTGATCTGTAAAACTCACCATGCTTTTCTTTATTTCGTAAAGCTCTGATTTAGTTTTATTCTGCAAATCTCTCTTTGATAAATATGAATAAAATGTGATTTAAATATCTTTCCTTTCTTTAGTTTAACTGATCATTGAAAATAAAGAAATCAATCAGTCAATCTCTAAATATAGCTCTGCCAGCTAAGTAGTTTTGTCATTCTTGAACTTCAGTTTTGTTCGGTCATCATCTTTAGTTGTGCTCGGTAACAACTCTGGTTTAGTGTGGTGCTTGGTATACACTTGCTCGGTTACTGCAGTGCTTAGTATACACTATGAACTACTCGAGATTCATTGTCCATCGGTGTTCACTGTCACTCGGTGTTCACTATCACTCAGTGTATACTGACTTCATATATTTTACCGACCACATAAACTTTGTCTCTTCAGTTCTTCAAGGTTACGATATTATATGTATGAACAATCATACCATATCAAGTTGACATCAATGATAATACAATACAATAACTGATTTAATTTCTTACATTCACTTTTTCAACTCGGTGTTCACTATCACTCGGTGTATACTGAATTTTTATATTTTACCGACCACATAAACTTTGTCTCTTCAGTTCTTCAAGGTTACAATATTATGTGTATGAAAAATCATACCATATCAAGTTGACATCAATGAAAACACAATACAATAACTGATTTAATTTCTTGCATTCACTTTTTCATCTCGGTGATCATCAACTTATCATTTTCAAACATTCAATCAGTTATAGTTCATCAAAAATTTGTATTATGATTGAATGCATACCTTTAACTAGTCAAAAGGTGAGACACTAGGTCCACCTTCTTCGACTATAGGAACTTAAAATTTTGGGTATTCATTAAATTGTTGCAGGAATTCCTTTGAGGTTTTCTTATGGTAAACTTTGAGATGATGAATGTTGACTAGGAGCTTGAACGTGATAGGATAAATTGTTGCAAGTTGAACAACACCATTGGGAAAAATATTTTCAACTTCATATGGTCCCAACCACCTAGCTTGAAGTTTTCCTAAGTTGTCCTCATACCTTGAATCATAAAGAAATTCCCAGTCACCTAACTGGAACTTCTTTTCCTTGATGTATTTATCATGTCATTTAACTCTTTGGTTTAGTATCATATCAATATGTTGAAACGCCAATTTCCTTATTTCATCCAAGGCATTTAGCGTCATAACCCTGCCCTTTTGTGCTTCATATATATCTAACCCAAGGTCTTGTGTTATTCTAAGAGCTTTGTGTTCAAAATATATATGCGTCATTATTGTTTTCCCATATAATAGTTCACATGGAGTAAAACTAGTTGTGGTTCTATATGCCGAGAAAACTGCTCCCAACCTATTTGCCCAATCACTTTTGTGAATTTCTACGATTTTAGTCAAAATAGATTCTATCTCCCTATTTGGTATCTTTGACTAGCCATTATCTTAGGGGTGATAAGGTGTATATTTTATATGCCTTACATTATACTCATTCACCAAAGTTGTGACATGAGTGGAAGTGGATTGAGCACCTTGACTTGTTACTATTTCTCAAGGAACTCCATAGTGTGTAAGGACTTATTCATAGAGGAATTTTGCAACTTTATTGTCCCTAGAATATTTCATAGATTTAACCTCAGCCCATTTGGTCACATAATCAGTGAAAACCAAGATGTAGGATTTTCTATTTGATGGTGGATCAATTGGACCTACAAAATCAAACCCCCACTTATCAAATGGTGTGACAACTACTTGATGGTATAGATGAATTTCATCTTATTTAGTGGGTTTTCCCATCCTTTAACACCTATCACATTTCCTAGTTTACTTGCTTGCATCCTTCTTAACTGTAGGCCAATAATACCCTATAATTAGAATTTCATTGGCTGCAAGGTGTTCCCTAAATGGTTCATAATAACATGAATTAAATATATGACAAGTTTCATCCTCTCTCACACATCTTCTCATGACATGACATAGACTAGTATAGAATAAACAACGTGGTATCCATGTGAATTGAATTTTTTTTAATGAACACCCTTCTCTCTTTTGGAAAGAAATGAGGAGTAACTTTTCTTATAACAAAATAATTAGCTATGTCTGCATACCAAGGCGTGTGTACAATAATGGATAATGAATTTTCATCCAGAAATGAGTCATCAATGACTAGAGTGTCTTCTGTTGTGGTCAATATAGAGAGAAAATCTTTGACAACATTTTCCCTTCCTGGTTTGTCCACAATGGTGATACCAAATTCCTGCATTAAAAGCAACCACCTTGCTAATCTTCCTGTAATCAATGGATTTTTCATGAGACATTTCATTTTTGCATGCTCTGTATGGACAAAGAAATGGTAGTTTATGATATAATGCTTTAATTTGTTGAGAACATAAATTACTTCCAATGTCTCCTTCTCTGTAATAGTGTAGTTTAACTCATCTCCTTGTATATTCTTATTGACAAAGTAGACGACATTCTCTATGGATCCCTCCTTTTTTCCTAGGACAAATTCTATGGCATAATCAGATGTATCTGTATGAATGTGAAAATGGAGTTCCCAATTAGGGCCTTTAAGGACAAGACTTTGGGTTAATTCTATTTTTAAATCAAAGAATGCTTTTTCCCAATATGTTGTCCATTAGAACTCAGGATATTTAATTAGCAAGTTATAGAGTCGTGTTTCCATCTTACTGGAATATTTTATGAAGCATCTATAGTACCTTTCATGTCCCATGAAACTTATAATATATTTTTAATTGATAGGGATGGAAAGATTTGTGATTACCTCTATCTTTGTTGGGTCCACTTGAATTCTTTTTTGAGAAATGTAATGTCCTAATACTTCTCCTTCATGTATCATCATAAATTATTCATCATTGTTTAGAGATATATTATGGTCCTCACACCTTTGCAAAATTTCCAAATTTGTCCAATGCTTCTTCAAAGTTACTACCATAGGCAGTAAAATCATGCATGTAGATCTGCATACAGTCATGCAAAATGTCTGAAAATATGCCAATGACTTCTCTTTGAAAATTTGCATAGGCATTACACAAGCAAAGTAGAAGTAAAGAATAGGCGTAATTCCCCTAAGATTAGGTAAAGGTTCTTTTATTTTGATCTCTAGGTGTAATCTTTATCTAGTTATAACCACTAAATCCATCTAAGGAAAAATATTATTTTCCTGCCACGGAATATAGGACTTGATCAATAAAGGGAAGTGGGAAGTGGTCCTTTTTAGTGGCAATATTCATGTATTTTTAATCAACACAAACTCTCCAATTTCCTCCTTTTTCAAGTACTATCACCAAAGGAGACATGCATTGACTGTTTGAAATAGGATAAATGAATCATGCATCCAATAGTTTATGCAACTCTTTTTTGACAATCTCTCTTAGTGAAGGATTAATTCTTCTCTGTGGCTACCTAGTTGGTTTGCAATCCTCTGTTGGAAGTGGGCCAATGTCCCTCATGGGATTCATGACATGGTTTAACAACCTCATGTGTATTGTATAAGTCTATTGGTTGTATCAGACATTCATAGGTCGATCTTTTGGTGCAATGACAACCACTACTTGAAACAATGGTATCAGAGACTGGTCATAGGTTAAAATCATGCAAGCCACTGTGAGTGACGTTGGGAGGGGGATTTTTGGTAGTGGGCCAGGGTCCCTCATGAAATTTGTGACATGGTTTAACAACCTCATGTGTCTTCTATATGTCTAGTAGTTGTATCAGGAATTGATAGGTCGGTCTTTTGGTGCAACAAAAACCACTACTTGTAACATCTTATTTGATATAAATTATATGGATGCAAAGTTTAGTATCTAAGTCTTTCATGTCATGATAGTCCCATGCAAATGCATGCTGGTGTTTTTTTAACAAATTTGTCACACCTGTTGCTCTTTGTGTATAATAGGAAAATGGGGATCACCAAATAGGATCCAAGTTCTCCCCAATTTTGTAAGGTACATTAGAATATAAAACCTCCTTAATTCAAATTGGATCAACACCACAAGAAGAGATGAAGTGATGCTAATACTGGATTTGGGTCAAAAGGGGATTATATTCCTTCATTCCTTAGAATTGAGAAAGAAGATGAATGAAAGAGAAAAAATGATTAAACTATCTAAATATGGAAATGAAAGATGCTAAAGAGGAAATAGAAGGAAATGTGTGCACTTGGAAGTGAAATGAGGATGATAGAGATTCAGATCCAGTTTTCAGACTGTTAGTATCTCAGAAAATGGTGTAATTGCAAACCTGGGATCCTAGAGTTGTAACCTACTGACCCTAAAATTTTCACTAATTTTATGAGGGTTGTGAATATTTGAAACATTTTTCACCCATTGTTTTGGCTTGAAACTTTACAGAGGTCTATGCCGGGGTTTGTGGAGCCTGAATCTAAAAACACAGCTTCTTGGCCTATACTTACAAACACAAAAATGGGCAAGAAGGTTCAATAAAGGAGTTTGCCTTAGTCAACCCCCTATTTAGGAATCAACCTAGAAAATGAAAGAAATTTTCACAAGGAAATATGAAATAGAAGCTAGATCTAAATTTTAAATCACCTTATACCTTAACGGTGTAATGCTTCTTTGGATGTGATCACAACTGTTAATACAATAGCTTGAACTCCACAAAACCCAAAATTAAATCATGAAAAATATTTCTTACACCATGAATGGTTTATTTGCCACAATGCTTGATGATGATGAAGAAGAAGAACACTTTGAAGGATTGAAGAATTGGATACTTGAATTGATATAATCTCCTTGTATTGCAATTGTGTTTATTGCCAATTATTTTCTTAATTCCTGAATGAATGGAAAGAGAGGCCTTTATATAGAGATCTCAAAGTAAAATCACCTTTAGGCCAACTTAGAAAAATGATAATTACCTATGGGGCATACCTTTGGAGAGTGTGAAACCATAAAGTTCTGCTCCTAAAATATTAAGGAAAAATATCAGGTGAAGAACGGGTATGAGGGTGTATATTCGCGTTCAAGAATGTGCACCCTATAGTTGTTATGCACCCTTGTAGCCGTTATGCACCCCCCTGGCCATTATGCACCCAAAAAAAGAAAATTATGTGTGGAGAACGCTTATGAGGGTGCATATTTGTGTTCACGAATGTGCAGCCTTGTAGTCATTATGCACCCACCAAAATTTAATGAACTTATAATGGGAGAGAGACAATAGGTTATAGCTTCCAAAAGACAAACCACACATAGATATTAGATTAATAGATGTGGAAAAATGCCTCTAACTTTCAACTGAGGTAAAACAAACCTTAGAGTGAGGAAATGAAATAATTTGGTGAAAATAAATTAAGAGAGGACTCATAATATTAATTTAAATTAATAAAGGTCCAATGAGTGTTAGGATTACATGAAATCAATGTGGGAATCCATACATACTAAAATGGTGATAATTTAGCACCTAATTATGAGTGCCTACTTTTTAGGATGATACATATAGCCCACACTTTAGTGGGAGCATGAGTTCGCCTCATGCTCATGATAAAGTAGAAGAAAGAGGGAGAAAGAGATAAAGATTTCATCATGAGAAAACTGCAAAGAGATTTCACTAAGTTTAAGGATACATGACCCCAAACCAAGGATCTTAATGTGTACATCCATATGTAAGGACACATAAAACAATAACAAAATCCTAAATCTTACTAAGAATTCCAAGTCATTTAGTTGAAGAGACTCTAATAAAGGAAATATCTCCACCAGTAGTATCATGCTCATAAAGCTATTGCAAAAGCACAAGTGGTTACCTGAAAAGAGAAAGAGCACACATAAAAGATAAGATAAGACTCCATAATCCAATCTAATAGCAATGTGTGTTATGTAGTGGAATCATGGAGGAGGCAATAAGATAATCATGGACGACATGGGCTAGCCAGTTTTGTTGTGCTAGGTGATCCATGAGAGAGATAAGTAAGAGAGAGAAGAGGGGGAAATGGTCTAGCCTTTATATTATTCTTGTTCCACCCATCAAAGAGAATGTAAAGAGGGATTTCATGGTCTAGCACATGCTACTCAACTCATGAAAATTTATGCAAATGAGAGGTTGAATGACGTAGAAGATTGTGTTATGCTAGTCAACCAATCCTTAAAATACATGAAAAGGAGAGGTCAAATGGGCTAGTAAGTTATGTTATGCTATCTCAACCAATCCTAGGATAACCAAGAAAAGCATTGTATCCAAGGAAATATACCAAAAATGTATAAAGCAGAGTGATCTGGGCCTAGCAAGTTGTATTATGCTAGTGTACTCTACCTGTCATGCTTGAAGTAATAAAAATATTTGTAATAAAGAGGCCATATATGCCTCCCTTAAGATGGTAAAAGAGGACTATTTTGACATCTTAAGGAAAAGATATCCAAGGATAAATTACCTTTTATCACCAAGGACATATCCCACAAGAAACACCTAATCCAAGCCAAAGAAGTCACAACTCCTATGAGTTCAAGGAAGGGACAAATGCAAAGAGATACCATGCAACAAGTGTAAATAGATATTTCTGAAGGATGCTAAAAAGAGATGTGGAAAAAGAAGGGAAGAGTTCTCGCCTTCCCCATTTATAGGAAAGGGGAATGTTTATGAAGTATGACACACTTTTAGCCCCTAAGGTAAGGGATTTTTTTACCATGGATATCCAATTACAAACAATAAAAAAGGTTATGATCAAGGATGCATATCTCTTATATAATATAGAATCCCTGATGTAAGAGAATAATTTCATGTAATATTGGATATCGCAAGATAAACAAATGTGACCTAACAAAGAGAAAAGTGGATCCTTAGAAAGGATGAGAGACATTGAAATACTATCCTTTCCCCCCAAGTGTGGAGACAAAGATAAGGAGGAAGAAAACTATTATGTTAGTTGAAAAGTATGATCGCACCTGAAAACTATACCACCATGAATGACAATGAGCCTCCCAATGGAGAGGCTAACAATGTCACATAGTGTGGAGCGACATAATACAAACTTAAATTTTATTGAAAGAAATCAAAATTAAAAATTAACTCATTGCGACATGTTATGTCAATAATATCATAATCAATGAGTTTCTAAATTTGTAATGAAAATATTGACATTCATTAGTAGAGTGTTCGTGATATCAATGATATATGAAAAAAGGGGAGATTCACAAGATTTTGGCTATGCTTCTTTCTTCATTTAGATCGAGTAATCAACTTAGCACAAAGAAGGTTAGGAAAAATGATCTATTGATTAGAGCTAGGCATAGAAGATATGTTAGATGGTAAAAGAGGGGATGTTGACAAAGGATAATGTTTAAAACCAAATGCTTCCATAGGTTTATCATGAGTCTCAAAGCTTTATTGTAGACACCCTAAATTATGTTGAAGAATACGAGTTGAATTATTTTGAGAATCGGGTTGGATAAATGAAACACTAGGCCCTTAAAAGGGTCTTGTCTTACAGTTAGGAAGTTTATATTTACCCACAAAATATGGTGTAAAGTCTATATTTGACCCCCAATCATCTTCTAAAAGGGCACTCCTAGGAGAAGAAGTATCTTTAGGAGGAGAAGATATGTTTTTTTGGAATACTGTAGGAATAGAAGGAGAATCATATTCATCTCGTAAGCAATTTTGGGTTTTATCATCAGCAACAAGGGTATACATGATTTTGTTATATTTTAACTTCACTTTTCAATGAAGTATTGAAGGAATAGTGTGCATAGCATGTAACCAGGGTCTTTCTAAGAGAAGGCTATAACTAAGAGCACCAGGTATGACATGAATAGGTGTAGGTAAAATAACAGGACCTATCTTAATAGGAAAGGTGATAATACCCAAGCTTTATTTAGCAACATTATCAAAGACAAAAATAAGAATAGAATTAGGTTTGATTAAAGAAACACCCGCATTTATCTTATTTAACATGTCAATGCTACAAACATTAAGTCCAGAGTCATTATCAATTAAATTTATTCTAATAAGATTACCATTAATGAGATCAACTGTTAGGATTAAGTAATACTAAGAGGGGGGTGAATCAGTATTATATCACTTTAAACATGAACTTAATAAATTCCAACTTAACCATATAATACTGAAATGAAAAGAACATAAGCACATAACACATAACTCATAACACCATGAATTATTGTCGAGGAAACCCTAGCCAAGGGAAAACCCTGGTGGGGATGGTACCCAAAAATGTGTACTAAAAGTATAGTGTCCCTGTTAGGAGACCTAGCCCTATTAGGAGCTGAATATTACATTAGCACATTTCCCTATTAGGGAAATATAAAACCTTGCTAAAGGTATACTAAGCACACTGCTCTTACAATCATAAATAGTTCTGTTACAGTCAATCTCAAAAATGAACAACACAAGCATCAGCTATGCTTAGATAGTTCCATTTGTAGCTTGCA
>MU227326.1:1074717-1107455 GCA_018584345.1 Thuja plicata | reverse complement strand
TCTAATGCAACTTGAATTGTAGATTTTCAGATCTATTTAAGTACAATACCTCTCTAATCAATGTATCAATTCAATTCCTTTGTGCTCCACACTTTCTGCTCTGTGATGTTGTGCTTCACTGTTCGTCGATGTCTGCAGAATTCTTTAGCTCTCCCTTAGCTTGATTGATCAGGACTGTATGAAGTTTATCCTTCACCAATTTCTCTTCAGCATCTTATTTCTATTCACTCCCCTTTTGTGTATCTGATTGCATGTGGAAATGAATTATTCTTGTCTCTTATATAGACATAATATTCCTTAATTCTTGATTCTTCATTCTTGATTCTTGGCCTGAAAAACAATCCAGCCAATCTGATTTACAGCTTTAACTCCTAATTTATCTCATAGTTATCTTCTTGCCAACTGTATAAATCTTCTTTAAATCAATTACTTAACTGTGGTCAAATAAAACAAATAAAACAACCAGTTAAGTCTATCCTTAAGCTTTGCCAACTAGATATTTTGTCATTTTTTGAACTCTCTATTTTGTCGGTCAATTATGCAGTTTTTTGTTGGTGACAACTGCCAGTTCTGTCAATGTAACTCCAGTTAGCTTTGGGATCTCCGTCCATCAGGCAACTCTGTTTTTATTTTTTCAGGCATCCTATGATTCTGCTTCATCGAGCAACACTATCTTCTGCTTGTCGGGCATCACTGTGACTTTTTCTCTGCCTTTACCAATGGTGTGCACTTCGTCAGTATAGTCTGTCACTTAGTGAATACTTGACTTTTATGAATTTCTAAAATCATAATCATTATTCTATTGATTCTTTGAAGTCTTTGGAATTATGTACATGACCGTACAGATGATATCAAGTTGACATCAATGATAATATAAACCATTAAATATTTTAATGTCTTGCATCATCTTCAACTTAACATTATCAAAAATTCAATCAGTTACATGTCATCAATGTTAGCATCAGGCGAAGACTTAGTAGAATCTACTGATTCTCCCTGAACCTTTTCCTCACTAGACTCCTTTACCTTCCATACCTTATTACTGCTACTATCTTCTTCTTTCTTGAAACAACTCTCAAATTTACTCATGTACTCTGCAAGACTCTTACCAGTATCACCAATATTCTTCTTTATCACTATAGGAGGTGGTACTCTTTTGTTGCCAGTTCCATTATACCTACAAAACTTTGATATGCCCTGGATTGTTACATTTGTAGCATATAGGAGGTGATATTTTCTGATTAACCTGCAACTTACAATACCTTGCGATGAGCCCAAGGTTATTACATTTGTAACATGTGGTCTTAGTTGTTGTCTCTTCACTAATGTAATCTTGTTTGTATCTTGATTGATTAGGTTTCCTGCATTCTACTTTCTTGTGCCCATATGCATAATAGTTAAAGAAATAACCAAAAAAAGGTTTGAAAGGGGCTTTACCTATGCAATCTCTCTTCATGTGTCAAACCTTGTTACATCCAAAACATCTACCTATGAAAGGCCTGATCTATTCTTTAGGTTTTTAAAGAGTAGGTCTTTCTCCATCAATATTTTCATTAGATGTTTCTTCTTGATTCTTTGAACATTCAATTTCATTGAAGCCAACACTAGTCATGTCCCCTTTAGGTTTCTTTAGGTTTCTTTCTATCTCTCTATTCATCGATCAAGTCACTACTCATGTGAAGTCTCTCAATATGATTATTTGCCTCAACAAGTTCTCCTTTTATGATCTAATTATATTTCTCTAATTCTAGATACTTGTTCTTGTAATGATCAAGTTCATGATGACACATTTTTCCATTAGTATGCAAAGGGAAAACAGTTTTTGAACCATAGGTAACACCTACACCGAAAGATAGGCTTTCAGTACAAATAAAAAAGGTCACTAAAAGTATTATGTTCAAGAGAAAAATAAAAGAGCAAGGGAACCTGACAAACCATTCACAAAAGGAACACCGACAGTGTAAATCGAAAGTGTAAACCTGATAGAGGAACCCGACAAGCAGAATACAGTGCATCTTGATAGAACAAAAGACAGAGCAACACAAGCACCAGTCTACTGAGAGGCATTTAAATCTCAAGAAATGTGGATCTAACTTCCACGTCAGATAAAACACTTATGTTTTATATTGCTTTCCCTACTAGGCAGAAGTGAGCGAGAAAGGAGATTGCAGAATGGAGGAATGGGCTGGATGGGGATGGGGGAAGTAGCTGATAGGGAACAGAAGTGACTCATCCATCATAGGGGTAGGAACGGCTACAAGGAGGGGGCCGATAAGAATTATTCTTCATTCATTGCCCTACTATTCTATGGGCTCGCCCCGGGGGCATGTTACGTACCATTTCTTGAGGGACAGGCAATGTAATTGTAATTGTTTTAATTAGTCTAACTGATTAAAAACATGCAAACTAGGAGATCGAGGTCAAGTTGTAAACCTTTGATCATTGAGTTATCCTTGTAATACATGAAACTAAAATAGGTCAATATATTGTATAAATAGATGTGTAATCATTCATTTCACGTGTGTGTGGATGATATTAGCCAAGAAGCACATCTATGCATCAGACTAAGAGTTTCAAGAAGAAGAATAGCAAAAGATGAAATAGGTTATCAAGAACCAAGAATCAAGGCTACCGAACAACAGAGGTATTAATCAATCACATTGGGTGATACATTGCACATTTGAATTTAATGGATCTATAATCAGCAATTATATATTGTATACACTTAGGTCATTGGATATTTTTGAATACATTCTAACAAGTGTAGGAAATAGAAGAAATCCTTTCAAGAAAGGTGGATTTAACAATCCTTTGTAAATTTCTTAATCGAGTGCACACTAAACAATGTTGCTAAGGCAACTTAACTTGTCTCCACATAATACTCCTAACAGGGTAGATTATCAGAAGTGATCAAAATTGTAAGCCTTAACTGGCCCCTTCCATTCTACAGATAGTGAAGTTTTGTGAGTTTCATCCCCACCATAAATTTTACCTTCTAACACGGGTTTTTTGCATTACCAAATCTTGTGTCATGTATTATTACATTTCATTAATGTTTCTGTGAATGTTTGTATGCAATTAAGTTTATGAATTGATATAACATGCACAAATATAGAATAGCATATATGAATGGTAATACAAGCAATTAATTACTAAAAGGATTAAGGTTAAAGAGATTAAAAAAATTAGAGGTACTGATTCACCCCTCCCCTCTCAGTACATACTTCCCATTATTTCCAACAATTGGTATCAGAGCTAGATCTCTTACTTGGAAAAGTTTTAAAGACTTAAGAGAAAAGATCATACAATGGAGAAGTACAAGCTTGATAAGAATATTGAGAATTAGAAGCTAGAAGTATAGAACTTCTATGAACAATACAAAGCAGCAAGAATGAAGATGAGAGAACTACTGGATGAAAGAAAGGCTATGGCATCTCATTGTAATGAAACAGACTATCATGAAGAAGAGATACCTGATTTATTTGAATCATCAGGATCTACATCTAGTAAAGCATCAGACACATCTAAAGATAGCATTACAAGTCTAAATGAAATCAATAAACATATGATAGAGAAAGTCAAGATACTACAAATTGGTCAAGAGACATAGATGGTAAGGATGATTGATGTCATGAACAATGCTAGACAAGCTGAGCAAGAAAGAACACTAGCTATTGATGACAGGAGGAAGATCAATGAAAATCTATAAGAGAGAGTCAAAAATACAAAGACTTATTGAACATCATCATGAGATCACCAATTAGATTATTCTTATGAGTCAGGAGACAAACTGAATGAACATAACACTCATTGAAATAATAGAAGCTATTGGTGAGCTAAGAGAAGAAAATGAAAAACTGAAGCATGAAGTAAGAATTCAACAACACAATGACATGATGAAGAGAGATGAAGAAACTACAAAAAGGATGGATGATTTTCTGGACAGACAAAGAAGAGTCAACAACAACACTGGACTAGGATATACCGAGAATGGAGAATCACCATACCAAGCTGATCTAAAGAATGTCTACACAAATCCAAGACCAAGAAGGAAGTCATGCAATCACTGTGGAAAACTAGGCTACACATAAAATATATGTAGGAGAAAAATGAAAGGTATTCCTAACTCCACACCTTCATTCATAGGAAATTGTTATAAAAGTAACAAGAAAGGACATAAAGCATAATAATGTAAATCTGAGGTGAAACAACCAAAGAAGGAAACCATCATGGAAAAATATTGTCCTACTTGCAAAATGCATGGGCACACATCTCTTAAATGTAGGAAGAAGAGAAAGCAAGCATTGAAGCCTAAATATCAAGAAAATTCTTATCAACCAAAAAGATTCGGTAATTCATATGTTTGGGATCACAACACATGGGCAAACTGCACAGCATGTGGAAGATTTGGTCACATAGCTGAAAACTGCATGAGAAAATGGACAAGAAGGTCCAGAAGCTGGACTAACCCCGAAATGGCATGCTTACACTGTCATAGGGTTGGTCATCTAAGCAAAGACTACAGAGACTGAGTGACAAAGACAAGCACTTTTCCCAATGGCAATACCATTGAAGACATTAGAAAAATGAGAAACAAAATGTGGAGGAAAGCTACAAACATTGATGAAGTTGGACCGAGCAATGAAATTTGTAATACCTTATCCATGGATCTGGTGACATCACCACCCCCACCTAAGAAGAACAAGTAAGTATTGAACTACATTATAGTAAGTTATATTCTACATCAGTTCCATTATACAGAGTTAAAATTCTAAATTAGCATGATTAAAGATGCACTATGGTATTACTTGTTATGATTCTGTGAATTCAATCTCATCATTCAATGCTTACCAAAAAATCATAGGTATACATACAAAGCTAAGTTTTCTATACTTACCGAGCATCATCACTTAAAATATAAAAGCTAAGTTACAAGTCTAAACCGAGACTCGTCGGTAATCATGTAAAATGCATTAGAGTCTTTGCCATATACCGAGATCCATCGGTAAATAGTCAAATGAGTTTACACCTGGCTTGAGCATTACGTTCTCACCGAGAATGAAGTATGTGTGCTACCCGATGACTTTATCTTTGAACACCGAGAAGTGGGTGAGCATTTATGGCACAACTTAGAGAAAAAAGTCTATAAATAGTCGACAAAAGAGCTCATTATTCACAAAGCGATTTGAGCGAAGAAGCAGAGCAAAACCAGAGCATAAAGTGACCAAATTGCAGAGCAACTTTAACCCTATTCACAGCACTTAGAAAGATTCCCACCAGTCACAAAAGGTTGAAGTAAGTAACAACATTCACCAAGAACTCTATTTTCTTTTATGGGAAAAATCCCTAATTTTTGAAATGATGGCAACTACTTCATGAACCTCCAAGATCAAGAATGCAAAGGAGAAAAAGGTTAATCTAATCAAGAATACCACTTGTGAAGAACCTCATTACAAGATCTGTCCTGAGGTTGCTTCACAACCTAACAATGCTGGTGCATTCTCTAGTATACCAGCTAGGGTTTTTCTCGTTGAGGACATCCAAGTGTATATTCACTGCAAGATCGCAGAGATAGGAGATCTTGAGGTTAACCAAGATTACAAGGATCTTTGCAAAGATGGTACTATCAAGGATGAACATAAACATATCAAGGTAAAAGGGCTCACAAATGCCCTATTATTCCCGAAGGAATTCAAGACCGAGTGGATTCGGTTAGTACTAAGCAGAGTGCATGACCGAAAGATATAGTTGGATGATCCAAAATCGATAACCATGGATGTTATAAATGTTATTACCGGTTATCCTATAATCGATAATGCCAAGACACTCAAACACCCTCCTCACACCGAAATTGAGAAGACAACAGGAGCAGTATGGAATGGAAGCGGACTAAAGGTATCCACCATCACCAATGATGAACTGAAGTTCAGTGCATGTGTCTTAGGATACAAAATATTTCAGGCTAGCAGGATGGACAGTATTGCATCTGGAACAGTGGATACAACACACAAAATTGTTAAGAAGGGACTATAGTTAGATCTATTATAACTTATACTAAGGTAATGAGATGAGAACATGAGGACAATCAGGACTGCAAAGTCTAACTCATGTAAGTTTGGTTCACTCATTATTTGTATATTTTTCTATTTTCAAGAATCCTTCCCATCTCTCGATAATGTCAAATGGGACATTACCCGACCAGTGACCATACAGATTAGTGAGTTAATCAAATCACTAGGAGATAACTTTGAATTAGTCATGGATGAATACTTCACTGGATTCAAAGACAGAATGCATAAGAGGATGAGGATACTAGAAAAACTGGTAGAGAAGTGTAAGACTGAAATTTGCTTTATGGTGGACACCGATTACACTTATATCAAACCAGCTGTACCAAGGACAGCATGGTTAGCACCACTTGACTATGAGGTCAACATAGATCAAGCAACAACTGCTATTGAGGCATTGTTGAATGAACCATTAGATAAGTCAGAACCTAAGTTTGGAACTTATGAGTGATGAGGCCAATTTAAGGTCTATCTGGTTTATAATTTCACGTGTTTTTATTCTTAGGACTTGAGAAATTCATGAGTTTTTCATAAGACTTCTTCAGACTGCTTATACTTATATTTCAAAACTTCTATATATGTGTGTGTGTGTGTGTGCATTTTAAGTTTATGAATATGCTATCTATATGTTACATGGTTATATGAAATGAAATCTTGTATCTTTTCATCCTACATTAAGTTGGGTGGTTTTTCCTGTAGCCATGTGATAAGAGAAAGCTAATGAATAAAACTAATTATGGATTCTATCTTGGATATGTATGTACGCTAATCTCTTGCAAGAAATGGCGGGTCGGCGAGAAAAGAAGAATTCAACATCGGAAGATGAAGTGGTGCCATAAAGTGAATAATTGTTTGGGACTCATAATGATCCCACCACTCTCAGTCGATAGTAGTTTTTGTTGCACACTAGGTCAATGCGGATTAACAGCCATTACGAAGTAAATCCAGCAATGGTGCATTCCTAGATTCATGTGTAATTGAATACCGCTTGTTCCTGCATTTAATGATGTTGATCGTGTATCTTAAATATTGTCATATCCCTGATGTTGGGGAATCCTAGTTGCAAGGAGTTCTATTTTAAGTTGTTGTTAAATAAGCTGGAGTTTCTGATTCCTGAGTTAGTTAGTTTTTACGGGAATCCTTTTGTAATCCAGCAGTAAAGAAAAATATAATCTTTTTGCTACATTTTGTATCTATTTTTTATGAATGAATAAATGAGATCTTTAGTTCTTAATCTCTGAGTTTTGTTTCATTCACTCTTTCGTGGGGGCCATGCAGGAGATGAACTTAGTTCATGGTTCAATAGGAATTAGTCTTAAGTTCATTTGAAGTATTTAGGACTCTGTTGCTCCTGTAGCCATTTGGTAATAGAGCTGTTGGTTGTTCCTGCAACATAAGCAAGTAGTTTTTTTGTTGTCATGGCATGTTCTCAACGCTTTAGATTAAACTGTTGATTTCATTTCCTAGTTTAGTTTCTCTTTTAGAATTTTTCATTGCGTAAGTGGTAATGACACCTAAGATGGATTAAAGCATATACTTTATCAATACTATTTCAAGCTTACGTCCCTGGTAGATAATTCAATGAGTTTAGTATGTTATTTCTAGTATGATAATTGGCGTTGTCTTGTTACAATTTTTTCTTTATTCAGTTTACATATTTGCGATCGTAAGGGAGTTTATTTATTATGCTATTGTGCATTGGAAAATAATTTTGTTCATGGAATTTGGATTCAAAGCTTTACGGGCTCTACGTTTGGAAGATTTACGAATTCCTCCTGCTTATTCAAAAACTTTTCAAGGCCCACCACATGGTATTCAAGTAGAAAGAGATAAATTAAACAAATATGGTTGTCCTTTATTGGGATGTACTTTAATAACAATGCAATCTTAAATATATGAAAAATACTAGTATAGGCCACAGACCCTTATAGTAAAGTTCCAAAGCTTAACTACATAATTTAGCTATTATGTATTCACAGTTCTCTTACTAGTTTGAGAATTGTCACCTAGTTCACTGTAAGAAGGATGTCCAATCCTTATTTACAAGGGTATTATACTGACCAGTCATTTTTGGTGCCACTACCGAGGATGGTGTCAATATAATCCAGACCAGAGTCATTGTCTTAGTTTTAAGTTATCCATTATTCTGTATGCATAGAAGAAGAGATCATCTTGGGAGATTCCTTCCTCACAATAATCAGGCTGAACCTTTTGATATCTTTAACCCTGATCTTGAGGAACCCCAAGTTGTGAATGTAGAAATTGAAGAACCATTTGAAAACCCATTCGCTGACACACACGAATAACTACCTTCACCATCATCTTCTAACTTGTCCCTTCATTTGAATGAACTTTTTTCTGAACCTGAATATCAGCCCCAATAGCCATACCCTCCTCCAAGGATGGCACAACCTAACTTTCCTTTTCCCATTCCTCCTCAATAGGGTAACCAAAATCTAAAAAACATACCAGCCTCCGTACTTCCCAAATTTTATGGCCTTATTATTGAAGACCCAGAGACCTTCCTCTTTGAGTTTGATATCCTCTGTAGGAGTTATGACTATACAACTGACACCCATAAGCTGAAATTATTTCCCTCAACTCTTAGAGAGGCTGATCTAAGATGGTTCATGGAGCTAGGGCTAATGCTATAGTAGATTGGGATGCAATGAGAAAAATGTTCCTTTCCAAATACAAGGATTACTGTAGGGATTGATATTTGAAAGGAGATGGCATTTTCAAAAAGTCCCAAAAGGAGGATGAGACCTTGGAATATTATGTCTCAAGGTTTATGTTCAACCTGCAGTGGAATGCCCAGCATCAGTTGAATGAGGAGTCCCAAAAGCATCTTTTTCTAAAAGGTGTAAATGATGGAAGTATAGAAGCTTTGGACCTTATGGCTGGTGGAGACATCACTCAAAAGAGCTAGGTGGATATAAAGAATATATGTCTGAACTATTCAATGGCTATTTTTAAGAAGGGTAGAGGAATCAGAGATTTACCTCATAAGTCCAATAGCTTAGGAGTATCAAAGATAGAGTTGTCCAATCCTCTGTCTGATTTCAAGAAAGACAACATTAATGATGTTGCTACTCAGCTGGACAACATGTAGGCAAGAAGGAAGAAGGAAGATGGTGATGCTATGTTGGTTGAATATTGTCCATATTGTTGAGAAAGGAAGAGAAATTTCAAGTGCAAGTTTGGAGTCTCAGTCGATGGCTACTGAATTCAAAGTTGTTGATGAAAATGGATAAGTGCTCTATGTTTCTCAACGTAGGCCATGGGCCAAAAGACCAAGTATGCCACAAGACCCTCTCCAAAATTATAGTAATAACAATCAATGGAAAAAAATTCAGAATATGGGTCCCCAAGGATTTATTGGGCATAATAATTGGCAACAACCTCAGCAGGGTTGGCAACAACCTCAGCAAGGTTGGCAGCAACCTCAGTAGGGTTGGTTGCAACCTCAGCCAATCCAATCAGCAGGCTTTAATTCCTCCACCTCAACAACAAGATATAATGCATCCTCCTATAGCCAATAGCAATCTACCTAAGAAAACCCAGCTTCCAGCACAGCCTAATCCTAATCCTAATAACAAGCCACTAGCTCAACAACAAAGCTATGCCATCTCATTAAATGATATCCATCTAAGGTTAGGAACCACTCTTGCTTCTCCTCAAATGCCTATAATAATAGAAGTTGAAGAGCCCCCTTCTGAGAATGTGGATGTGCCAACTCCACAGACCTCTCCTGTAGTTAAAGGACCCTCATTTCCTCAAAGGTTAGTAGACCAAGCTAAGCCCACTGTGAACTAAGTAGTAGTCAATTTTCTCGACCAACTGAAGCATATGATAGTAAAAATACCATTACTTTATGTTATCAAAGAAGTTCCTATTTATACTAAGGCCATCTGAGAAGCTTTCATCAAACAACCAGGGAGAAAGAAGAAAGATTGTAAAACTATTCATGTTGTAGGGAAGTTGTCTGATCTTATGTTGGAAAAGTTAACTATTCCCAACTATTCTGACGTAGGGAGTCCTGTAGTTACTGTCACCATTCATGTAATGCAAGTTCAAAATGTCTTAGTTGATTTGGGTGCATCTATAAATGTCATGACCAAAGAGGTATTGCCTCAATTGAATATTGTTGGTCTCAGAGATACACCAACCATCCTCTAGCTTGTCGATAGCTCTACTATTAAACCAGACGGGATGATAGAGGATGTCATAGTTACATTGCACTCTTGGGAGTATCCAGTAGATTTTGTTGTTCTCTCATCTGCTGATATGGGGGGTATCCTCTAATCCTAGGGAGACCATGGTTAGCCACTATTGATGCCTTCATAGCCTGTAGGTTAGGGAAGATGACAATATCTAATGGTATCCATACTAAGAACTTGAATCTATATTCCCCTGCTCAACCCATGTTGCAAGATGATGATGTAGTATGGCCAAAATTAGAAGATGTTGAATCAAAAGCCAACTCAATCCATCAAATCATGATGATAGGTAGAGATCCATTTGTAGCCTCTAGGGAAGATGATGAGATAATTTCATCCATTGTCACAAATGAATATGGCATAGATTCTTAGTTGTGTTCATAACCAAAGTGTATCTTGGAAACTATTCTGCCATCTCCAAATGCACCTCTATACTCACCATCCTCTCACTTTCTTCATTCATTACTACCCCATGAGATGGATTATCCTACATTTTCTCAAATATCCATGTTGCATAAGGTAATTAAAATTGAAGTTAGTCCAGGGAAAGAGTTGAATGTCAACAGTGCCTTGTCACTACCACAGCAGAAAGATATCCTAAAGTTGCTACAGGAAAATCAGCAGGAATTTGCCTGGGATTATAAAAACATGAAGGGGTTGGATCCTAAAATTTGTACTCATCAGATCTACTTCAGTCCAGAATATAAACCTGTAAGGCAGCCTCAGAGGAGAGTTAATCTTGTCTTAAGACACATAGTCAAGACTGAGCTTCAAAAGTTGTTAAATGTCAAGGTTTCATCTACCCCATCTCTGATAGCCAGTGGGTTTCACCCTTAGTTATAGTACCCAAGAAAGAGGGTAAATGGAGAGTTTGTGTGGACTATAGGGAACTAAATATAGCCACTAAGAAGGACCATTTTCCATTACCATGTATAGACCAAGTCCTTGATAATTTAGCTGGCAAGAAATATTTATCTTTCCTGGACGGGTTTAGTGGCTACAATCAAATCAAAATAGCTCCAGAGGACCAGGACAAAACCAAATTTACCTATCCATGGGGAACCTTTGCATACTATATCTTACCTTTTGTCTTGTGCAATGCTCCAGCCACTTTCCAATGAGCTTTCATAAGTATCTTTTCAGAGATTTATGTTGACTGTATGGAAATTTACATGGACAACTTTACTACCTATGGGAACACTTTTGATGAAGCTAAATACAATCTAGAAAAATTACTCAGGAGATGTCAGGACTAAAATCTTTCTCTAAATGGTGAGAAATGCTTCATGCTAATGGAGAAAGGTTTTTTTTAAGGACATTTCATCTCCTCACATGGAATTCAGGTAGATCCAGCAAAGATTGTAGAAAATCAGCACCCTGTCTACACTGGAAAAGGAAAAGGATGTCAGGAGTTTTCTTGGGCATGATGGATATTATAGGAGGTTTATTAAGTATTTTAGTCAAATTGTAGCACCCCTTTATAACTTAATGAAAAAGGATTGTGAATTCTCTTGGAATTTTGAGTGTGAAAAGTCCTTCTTTCAGCTTAAGGACGTTCTCACAACAACACCAGTGTTGAGAGTTCCAAATTGGGGATTGTCATTCCATTTTTCACACAGATTCCTTCGACTATGCCATTGGAGCATTACTTGGCCAGAAAGAAGATGCAGGAGAGCATGCCATTTATTTCATCAGTAAGAACCTACAAGGAGTAGAATTCAATTATACTGTGACAGAGAGGGAATTGCTTGCGGTAATCTATCCACTGAATAAGTTCAGGCATTATATTACCGATTATGAGATATTTGTCCATACTGACCATTCAACTATCAAGTACTTGATGAATAATCCAGCCATATTCAGGAGGTTGGCTCGATGGTTGCTACTAATGCAAGAGTTTGATATTACTATTGTGGACAAGCCGGGGAAAGCCAATATAGTGGCTGAATTTCTCTCCTGCTTACATGTTCCTGATGATCCTGCAGCCATTGATGACAGTTTTCTAGATGAGAATATTTTCCTATTATCAACACAAAACCCATGGCACGCTGACATTGAAAACTATCTCACCACAGGTAGGACACCAACTCACTTCTCTTCCAAAGAACATAAATTTCTAGCTGAGAAAAGTTCTAAATTTTCTTGGATTTTTGGATTCATGTTTTACACTTATCTAGATCAGATTATGCGAAGATGCTTTAGAGAATATGAAACTTATGATATCCTTTGGGTATGTCATGATGAGCCATGTGGTGGCCACTTTGCAGCAAAGAGAACAACATTCAAAATTTTGACCACTGGATACTATTGGCCAACTCTCCACAAAGATGCAGCTAAGTATACCAAGAAATGTGATCGGTGCCAACAAATGGGAAGGCCTACTAAAACTGATGATATTCCCCTGCAGCCTCAGGTAGTTGTGATACCATTTGACAAATGGGGAATTGACTTTTTGGGACCAATTGAACCTTCTTCTCAAGGTAAGTCTTATATGTTAGTCTGCACCGATTATGCCACCAAGTGGTCTGAGGCTAAACCTATGAAGCATCCTAGGGATAACAATGTTGCCAAATTATTATAGGAATTCAATTTTACAATATTTGGTTTCCCTAGGGAGTTAGTGTCTGATCAGGGATCTCAATTCACTTCCAAACTCATACCTTCTTTAATTGAAGAGTATAAGATTCAACATGGCAAGTCATCTCCTTACCATCTGCAAGAAAATGGATAGGTAGAGGTCACCAATTGGGAACTGGAGGCCATCCTTACCAAGACAGTCTCTGTTCACAAGAAATATTGGGTAGCCAAGATTCTTGAAGCACTGTGGGCTTCTAGGACTACTTGGAAAACTACTACGGGATTTACCCTGTTTCAGTTAGTTTATGGTAAGTCTGCTATGATGCCAGTAGAATTCAAGCATAAAACCTTATGGACAACATTGGAACTCAATCTAGATTTTACTGAATCCTAAAAGGAGCGCATACTCAACCTAAATAGTCTTGATGAGTGGAGGAAATTTTCTTTTTCTAACATAGAGTTGGTGCAGCAACAGTGGAAGCAGTGGCATGATAAATTTATTAAGGATAAGACATTTGTAGTTGGTGACTAGGCCTTCTTGTATGATTCCAGATACCAAAACACTCCTGGTAAGTTTCAAATGTTCTAGTTGTGGCCCTATGAAATTGTTGTTGTTTTTCCCAATGGTGTTGTTCAATTGTCGACTATTAATCTTGTCCGCTTCAAATTGTTGGTCAATGGTCAATGGCTTAAATTGTACCATAAGCCTTAGAGAAAAGAGGAGTTCCTACAGCAATTTCAATTTGATAATGGTCAACGATCTCCTGTAGCAAATGGATATGAGCAACCCGCTCATATTCATTCTTCTCTTTAGCAACATTCGCATTGCTCCATAATAAATACCTTCGTCAGGAAAGTACTTTCTCCACAATAAATTCCATCTCATTATTTGTTGTCTTTCACCCATCCACCTCATCATTCTCCACCAATGGATGACAATTTCACGTCGCCACCAGTGCTTTATCAGGTTCATGTACACTATCCCTTATATTTAATTCATTAATTGGTTTTTAATTGGATGTGTTCTTGTCACATGTGCAATTGTGGGACCAATTGCTCACTTACGTTGGGGGAAATTTGAGATTTGTTTTATATGTCTATGTATGTATTATGTGCTATTATTTTTAAACTTTTTAAATGATTTTCACTTTTGCATGAATTTTGCCAAATTTAGCTTTTTTGATATGACAACCTTGAAAAGAGCGATTTATTTCGCACAAAAATAGAAAAGGTGCCTATTATAGACATCTGCAAAGTAATTATGAATAGTTAACTCTTGATATCCTTTAGATTTGCACTCATATTCTCATGCAGAGCCTAAATTATTGAAACTCCAGAACTTTCCACCTTTGAATTACCTGCAGCTTCGTACTCTTGGCATTCTTTGAAATTCCTTGTTGTAGCTTTCTTGTACTCTCTGCAAATTTTTTGTGTCCTTTAATAATTTGTGAAGATGGGTGGTGGTTTGGTTCAGTGTAAACCTATGATTCATGATCTTTTGTTTAATGATCAAGCTTGCATGTTGTGTTTTCAAGCCAGGGGTTGGCTTGATTACATTCTAAAGCTCACCAGCTGGGATGGAGAAGTGGCATTGCAGTTTTTAGACACACTGCATGATGGAGTGGCCATCGTCAAAGGGTTAAGGGTTCTATTTTCATAGAAAGTTGTGGCAGAGATCTTGGGATTGCCACAGGAAGGAGAGGTATTCTCAGAGAGATTTGACTTGGCAACTGCTAGAGCATAATTTACTCTGCATGCAGACCCACCACTGGATGTTGACAAGAAGCAGGGTACCAGCAGGTTATCTCTACCAGAACCTTACAAGCAATGTGCAGTATATTTTATAAAGTATTTCACTTGTGAGGGCCATCAATCATACCTACATGTTGTTCATTTCAAATTCTTAAGCTTCTTATGGTATGATAATCGGCCCATAAACGTACCCAGTTTATTGTTCAATATCCTGAAGAAGAGGGCTTCGCTAGTGCAAGAAGGTAAGCCTAATATTGTCTCCCACCATTGTCTAATTAAGTTAATTGTTGAAAAATACTTAAGAGAATTGTCAGACATGTCGAGGGAAGATTTTCTTTTGGGGGAGTTTGAGAAGAAAACCCTAAGTCCTTTAAGGCATAGAGTTGGGAGAAGCGTCCAAACTAAACATGGGGTTTTCAAGATTATTGAAGAATTAGAACTCAGGTCTTCTTCAAGAACAAAACCTAGGTCTAAGAACCCTGAGCATTCTCCTAGAGCCGCTGCATCTAGGTCAACCCAGAATAAGGGTAAGAAGAAAGTTTCTGAAGAAAATACTTCCTCCCCATCTGACAAAACTAGGGCTCCTATAAGGAGAGAAAAGGAGGGAAAACAATTTGCCTCTGTTTCTTGTAAAAAAGAAAAGGAAAAAGATCTTGTATCCCCATCTGCTTCTAAGAAGCAAAATATTGATGATAAAAAGGAGGAAACCCTATTGAGGAGAATTTGTAGGAGGAAGCAGAGTGCAACCACAGATACACCACCGGCAAGGTCAGCTGTTGACCTTGACATTTCTAAATCAGGGGAGCCAAAAATAGATGAACTAAGAGACAATCAGTAGGAATTTCTTGGTGTGTTTCCTAAAGCTGAAAGAGAGCAGTCCCCTAAAGATAGAACAAATGTAGAATGTATAATAATTGGGGATGATTCATGTTCCGATGAACAAACCTTTAGGTTTCAGAGGAGGGGTTCATCTTCCCATGGATTTCAAGTTGATGAAGACCTCAATGATTTATACAATGATGTCATATCAGAGGAATGCTTTGCAATAGAGGAAGATATGCCAGACTCACCTCCTGCAGTAGCAGGGAGGAATTTGTTTGAAGAAAATTCTCATGTTGATATGAGCTTTGTAAATGTAGTAGCCAAACATATTTAAGTCAAGGATTGGATGCATTAGCCACAGTTTCCCAGCAGTGTGATAATTCTAAGTGGTCCATAATAGTATGGAAGGACCCCCCAAAGGATACACATCCAGGTAATGAAAATTTAGTTGATGCACAAGCAACAAGGGAAAACCCTGGAGAGGATACTTTGTCAAATGCCTCCTGCCCTGTGACATTATTTTTTGTTATTTTTCAGTTATACAATCAATTATTTATGGAGAGAGAGAAATGGAGACAACAAAAGAAGGTTTTGAACCAAGTCATTGATCAGACTTATCAAGAATTCCTGGAAAAAGAGGAAGAAGTGGAGAAACTTCATGCAAAATTAACTAAGGTAACTTCAGTTATACCTGATTTGATGAGCTGTAGGTATCCATCTCCTGTTTATGCCATATTTCTTAAGGAGTAGTTTTTAAATTATCAATTTAATAGTGTAATGAGAGATAGGTCTCCACTGTTAGATGAGTCCCATGATTTTTTCCAAGCTTTCCATAGTTCTCCTACAGCAATGCAGAATCTGTTATGTGAACTTTTCCTCCACAACCTAGCAGTACCCAACAATAGGAACTAGAACCCCTTGTTGTATGTTGGGGATATCTAGTTAAGAGCCCTTATGCCATGGATTTAGAATGAGATAAGTAGGGAATCCCAAGCCAAAGCTTATATGGAGTTAGAGGAAGAAATTCCTCTCTACCTGAGGCTAGAAGCCAAAGATCCCAGGACTTATTACTATGAATAGATGAAAGTGGGTCAGTCAAAAGCAAGAATTAAAATTATTGATCCCCTAAGGAAAGCAGCTTTTGATGAGTATGCTCATATGGCTGAAACTAAGTTGCCTGAAGCAACAAAATCAATTCAATGGTGCTGGATCAGCATGACTAGGGACTTAAGAAACAAGGAGTTGCATTCACCCCTCAAATTCACAATGACAAATAGGCGAGCTCCATGGTATGTTACATTGGGCAGAGTAAGGTAGAGTTATTGGGTTCCACTTACATTTCATCCACCCTTGCTTATTTCCCCTTTATTAGCCAATTCAGAGAATTTGGAAGACTATGATATGGTAGGGGAAGTGAGAAGGTGGGAATCACACAGGGACACTAAAGGATTCTACTGGAGCTTGGCAGGGGGAGGTATTGGTTAGAGTACAACTGCAGATCATAAAATGGCAATGAGGGCAAAGAACTACATATTTGCTAGAGGAACAGCAAAATGCAAAGCTGGGGGGAAATGATGAGGCCAATTTAAGTCCTATCTGGTTTATAATTTCATATGTTTTTACGCTTAGGACTTGAGAACTTCATGAGTTTTTCATAATACTTCTTCAGATTGCTTATACTTATATTTCAAAATTGTTGTTGTTGTTGTTGTTGTTTTTTTTTATTTTTATTTTTTTGTGTGTGTGTGTGTGCATTTTAAGTTTATGAATATGCTATCTATATGTTACATGGTTATATGGAATGAAATCTTGTATATTTTTGTCCTACATTAAGTTGGGTGGTTTTTCCTATAGCCATGTGATAAGAGAAAGCTAATGAAGAAAACTTATTATGGATTCTATCTTGGATATGTATGCATGCTAATCTCTTGCAGGAAATGGCAGGTCAACGAAAAAAGAAGAATTCAACATCGGAAGAGGAAGTGGTGCCATAAAGTGAATAACTATTTGGGACTCATAATGATCCCACCACTCTTGGTCGATAGTGGTTTCTATTGCAGAATGAGTCAATGAGGATTAACAGCCATTACAGAGTAAATCCAGCAGTGGTGCATTCCTAGAATCATGTGCAATTGAATACATGTTGTTCCTACATTTAATGATGTTGATCGTGTATCTTAAAGATTGTCATATCCCTGATGTTGGGGAATCCTAGTTGCAAGGATTTTTGCTTTAAGTTGTTAAATAAGCTGGAGGTTCTGATTCTTGAGTTAGTTAGTTTTTACGGGAATCCTTTTGTAATCCAACAGTAGAGAAAAATACAATCTTGTTCCTACATTTTGTATCTATGTTTTATGAATGAATAAATGAGATCTTCAATTCTTAATCTCTGAGTTTTGTTTCATTCACTCTTCTGTGGGGGCCCACACGGGAGGTGAACTTAGTTCATAGTTTAGTAGGAATTAGTCTTAAGTTCATTTGAAGTATTTAGGACTCTGTTTCTCTTGCAGCCATTCGGTAACAGAATTGTTGGTTGTTCCTGTAGCATAAGCAAGTAGTTAGTTTGTTGTCAGAGCATGTTCTCAAAGCTTTAGATTAAACTGTTGATTTCATTTCCTAGTATAGTATCTCTTTCAGTATTTTTCATTATGTAAGTGGTAATGACATCTAAGATGGATTAGAGCATATACTTTGTCGATACCATTTCAAGCTTACATCCCTGGTTGATAATTCAATGATTTCAGTATTTTATTTCTAGTATGATAATTGGTGTTGTCTTCTTACAAAGTCACTATAAGAAGGATTCCCAATCCTTAGTTACGAGGGTATTATATTGACCAGTCAATGAGGAAGCCAAGTAAAGGATAAAAATTGGCTTAGTTGTGAAGAAAATTGATAGAAAGAAAGTGAAAATGGTTAAAACACTAAAGAAAAATCTATTGGTAAATGAAGAGGAAACAAAATAGAAAGAAGAAACCAAGGGTCAATCACCCGTCAGTGAAGTGGAAAAGGTGAGTGACTCAGAATCTATAGAGTCTGATGCACCACCCCTGAAGAAGCCTAGAACAACTGTTGCATAGAGGACAAGGATTCAAACTGCTAAGGTAGACTCACCACCTATCAAGAAAGGTCAAGTGAGGACCTATAAAAGAAAGCCTCAAACTGAGAAGACAACTGAACCTAAGAGGAGAAGGAGACTTATCAGAAGCAAAGAAGATAAGGAATACACTAAGTGAGATGAAAGAGAAAAAAGGAAATAATCAATAAAAGACCAATTTCCTACTACAATTGATGAGGTATCGGCAGCTACCATCAAGTCAGGTTCTATGACAGACACTAAGATTAGGAAATGGCTAACATTGGATCCCGAGGATCAGAATAAGATAAAAGAGGCAATTATTACAATAATGTGTATATTCAAATATGTTCCAATACAATTTGAAGACAAAATTCCTAAAGAACTTATATAAATACTCTTAGCAAGATGGACATATGCACTAAAAGAAGAAAAATAGATAAGGGAAAGAGCCCTAGTTTCTTTTATGCCACCCGAGTCTAAAATGGAGGATATCGAAGAAATGATGAAGTTCCACTCCAAGAGGTTCTCACCTAAATTAAGAGCCTATAAAGTGCTACAGGGAGATCTAATTGATCTTGACAGGAAAAATTAGGATGAATGGAGAAAGATACTTGATGTGCCTAAAAAGGACACAAGCCCCAAGCCACAATTATCTCTTACCGACAAGCCACACAATGAAGAAGATCAGGCTAAACCGAGCCCATAGCATATCATTATAAATGATAGTGAGGATTTCAATGAAGAAGCACTAAAAATAGAAGCAAACAAGGATATGGACATTGCAGATGAAACATGACCCGATAATACTATCATTGATATTACCGAAGAAGATCCTGTAGATAAGGTAAAGAAAGGTGAAGATGTTACTGTTGCCCCAAACCAAACTAAGGAACAGGACACAACAACAAATACTACTCAAGTAGATACACGAGGACAAATACCACTATTGATACAAGCTATCAATATTATCTTGAAGAAGGAGAAATCACCTGAGCTAGATGCAAGCATACCCAAAGATAAGGGTAATGATGAACAAAAAGATACAACTAATGAGCAACACAAAGCTAAAGACAAGAAAAAAGATACAACTAATGACCAAAATGTCATCGATGGAGCACAATAAGAAACAGATGAAGGGAAGAAAGAAAAAGGTGAAGAAGAGAAGAAAGAAGATGATACTCCTAAGGATACTGAAGGAGATGCTGCAGATAAATTGAAGGTTGATGTGGAGCCATCCACTCCCAACTGATAGGAAAATAACGAGCAGCAGGAAAAAGACACAACACCACAAAAGCCTTCATCCAGCACGTCAGACCAAGAAAAGGATCTTGCTTTGGTACTACATTCAAGTGCTTCCCACTCAACATCCAAGAAGAAGAAGAAGACCAAGAAGACCAAGCTGTAGGTAACACTCAATGAAATCAGTGAGATACCAAAGTGTGATCCTTCTACATTGGATTTTGAATCTGTCCAAGAGTATGGGGAAATATGTCAAAGAAAAGCTATGCAAGAAAAGATAAGGAAGGAGCATAAAGAATCCCTAGTGTTAGAAACAATAAGGGATATATTGACACAAATAGTTCCTGACATAGATGTTGATCAAGATTCCCCCATCCTTGATCAACTTGTCATTCTAACCGAGGCCATCACATCTTAGAATGTGGATGTAGAAAAATCAATTGAAGAACGAGAAAAACAAAAATATCAATACAAATTGACAGAAAATATCAGCCAAGAAGTGGTAGAGAACAAGGTAAAGCTCTAAGAACTTGAAAATGAATTAGATCCAATAATTTTTGAAGTTATTTTCATAATACAAAAGTTGTGCGCTTTAGAGAAATTCACTAAGGAAAAAAGTGAAAAGATTGCACAAATAGATTTTGATCTAAATGCAAGTACACACAGTCTAACCACAAATGAAAATGCAATCAAGATGCATTTGGAAAATATTATGAAATCCAAAAGGTTGAGACAGGAAATTCTAGAGGCAGAAACCAAGTTTAGAGATGAGGTTACCGAGCTACAGGCTCTAATGCTACCAAATCTTACACTTCTACAACAACACATGACTTCAACAAGATAGTTAATTGCCACCCAAAGATGTATGTAGTAGAAAACATCTATGATATGCATGCCTAAATCACACTAGAGAAAATGGCTCTTGAATACCTAAAGGAGAAATGGGAGAAACTGATGGAAGACGTGAATAATTCCCATTCCCATATTTTTGATAAGTTGAAGTATAGACTTTTTCCCTTACTATCAAAAAAGGGGGAAAATGATATGTACAGTACATATAGCACAAGGGGAAAATGATATGATAAAAGGGGGAAGATAAGGTGAAAAGGAGCATAGTATAAAGGCAAGTGTACATACATATACTTATACTATAACGACATATACATAGGGGGGTCATAAATGATAAGGTAAACACATGGTGTACATACTATACAGTTTAGTATTTTGCACATATTAGTTTTTGATACTAATGTCAAAGGGGGAGATTGATGACACATTTTTCCATTAGTATGCAAGGGAAAATAGTTTTTGAACCATCAGTAACACCTACACCGAAAGACAGGCTTTCAGTACAAATAACAAAGGTCACCAAAAGTGTTAAGTTCAAGAGAAACCCGATAGACTGTTCACAGAAGGAACACCGACAGTGTAAACTGAAAGTGTAAACCTGACAAAGGAACCCGACAAGTAGAATACAGTGCAACCTGATAGAAAAAAAGATAGAGCAACCTGAGCACCAGTCTACCAAGAGGAAGTTAAATCCCGAGAAATGTGGATTTGACTTCCACGTTAGATAAAACACTTATGTTTTATATTTAGCATTTTGATTTGATTTAAAACCATTTTTTGAGGGAAAAGCAATGTAATTGCAATTATTTTAATCAGTCTAACTGATTAAAAACATGCAAACTGATTGAAAACATGCAAACTAGGAGAAACTAACCTTTGATCATAGAGTTACCTTTGTAATATGTGAAACTAAAATAGGTCAATCTATTGTATAAATAGATGTATAATCATTCATTTCACGTGTGTGTGAATTATAGTAGCCAAGGAGAACATCTATGGATTAGACTAAGAGTTTAAAGAAGAAGAAGAACAAAAGATGAAATAGGTTATCAAGAACCAAGAATCAAGGCTACCGAGAAACAGAGGTATTAATCAATCACATTAGGTGATACATTGTACATGTGAATTTAATGGATCTGTAATCAGGAATTGTAGATTGCATACACTTAGGCCACTGAATATTTTTTACTACATTTTAACAAGTGTAGCAAATAGAAGAAATCCTTTCAAGAAAGGTGGATCTAACAATCCTTTGTAAATATTTTAACCGAGTGCACACTAAACAATGTTGCTAAAGCTCTTAATAGAGTAGAACTTAATCAGTCTCCACATAATACTCCTAGTAGGGTAGATCATCAGAAGTGACCAAAATTGTAAGCCTTGACCAGCCCCTTCCATTCAGTAGATAGTGATTTTTTGTGGGTTTCATCCCCACCGCATTTTTTACCTTCTAATAGGGGTTTTTGCGTTACCAAATCTTGTGTCATGTATCATTACATTTCATGAATGTTTTTATGCAATTAATTTTATGAATTGATATAACATGCACAAAGATAGAATAGCAAATATGAATGGTAATACAAGCAATTGATTACTAAAATGATTAAGGTTAAATAGATAAAAAAATTTAGAGGTACTGATTCACCCCTCCCCTCTCAGTACATACTTCCCATTATTTCCAACAGTTCAGTCTTCATTTGTCCCATCTGAATATTAGCATCCTTTAAAGTTTCTTCAATTTTGTTCTTAGCATCCTTTTCTTTTTGAATCTCTTTAGCCATATGTAGTGATGTATTTTCATAATAAAGATTTAAGGTATCTTTCTCTTTCTCAAGTTGTATTATCTGATCTGAATTCTCATTGTCTGAGTCCTCTTTTATTTTAACCATAAGATTTTTTCTCTAACTTATGGAAAGTTCAAGTTGTTCTTTTAGCTTCTTAATGAATCCCTTTGCTCTTCTCAATTTAAATTTCAAGTCACCATTCTCTGCTTTAGCTTTGTCAAGATCTTCAAGTGTTGCTTCAAAGTTTTCCTCTAAACTTTCAGAATCCATCTTGATCTCCCTTAAGTTGTTAAACTTTCTCTCCAAGGGCCAAAAGCTCTAATACCAATTGTTAGGATTAATTAATATTGAGAGGGGGGGTGAATCAATATTACATCACTTTAAACATGAACTTAATAAATTCCAACATAACCATATAATTACTGAAATGAAAAGAACATAAGCACATAACACATAACTCATAACACCATGAATTATTGTTGAGAAAACCCTGGCCAAGGGAAAACCCTGGTGGGGATGGTACCCACAAATATGTACTAAAATTATAGTGTCCCTGCTAGGAGACCTAGCCCTATTAGGAGCTGAATATTACATTAGCACATTTCCCTATTAGAGGAATACAAAACCCTGTTAAAGGCATACTGAGCACACTTCTCTTACAATCAGAAATAGTTCTATTATAGTCAATCTCAAAAATGAACAACACAAGCATCAACTATGCTTAGATAGTTCTATTTGTATCTCGCATCTTCTTGACATCATAATGTATCCATGAATTCCATTTTCTTCATATCATCTCATCACTATCACACTTCGCTTTACAAAAATCTCTTCATATATATATATATCCAGTCGACTCTCTAATACATTACAAAATAGAATTAATACTTATGCAAAGAGTAAATACAAAGTCGGAAACCTTATACTACCAAAGCATAGGTAATCCACAATCCCAATACAGCTTAGCATGATTAGATTCCATGTCATACTCCCTTAATCATCATGACTGTTCATCTGCCCTGTATCTCTGTTACTTTGTCTTTGCATGTCTTCAAAATACTGTAACTCACTGCAATCAACACCAAAACTTAAGAGACCTTAAAAAAAGGTCATACATACCCAAAAATTTCTTCCTCTAAGCTCTCATGTCATCATTCATTATATACTAACTTCGATGTCCAAAACTATACTACTATACTTTGTATTTCTGCTCTCAGTACTTAGTCATTTTACAATCTACATCTCCAAAACTGTAAACAAATTCAAGTGATCATCATACTAGACGCATTTCCATAAATGACAACCCTCAAGTGTCCCATATCACTCCAAAATGCATCACTTCCCAACAACAACAACCATGAGAGAATCATGTTAATCTTGTATTTCCTTAGGAGGCATCTCATCTTGAGAAAACACAATTGGAGCTTTGTTATTGGTCGCATTCATGCATTCTAATATGGAAGTTATATTTTCTTTCCTAGGAGGTGGGATAGTCACATTTATTAAGGATTTTTGTAATGCTTCATGATATGTAGGTGAATTTTGAAGAATCTCCCAAAGGGCTGTCTTGGCAAGATTAGCACAAATTTGTTCTACTAAATCATACTGTTATCCAAGATTTTGAGTGAGATGAGGATGAGGTGGAAGAATTTGTTGAGAAGTGGGAAGAGAAGAGGGAACAATTAAACTTTTAGGTTGTCTATTTTTTTGTGTGTTATATGTGTGAGCAACCACATGATAGTTAGTTTTTTTACCACATTTCACCATAATAACTAGTTTATTTTGAGGTGGAGGTTTATCTTAATGAAGATGGACAACAAACTTAGGTTTTTCACTAACTAAAATATTGACAACATTGACTTGATCAAGCTTTTGATTGTTTAAGGTTTTATCACTAGAAGAGAGAGCATCAAGGAATGATATTATTCTCTTCTTCCAAGGTATCCTCATGGGTAGGAAAATCTTTAGAATAGGGATTAGGGACTTCCATCAATGCTTCATTTCTAAAATGGATGTCAAATGAAGGTAAGGTGATATTAAGAAATGTATTTATAATGTCCTCTTATCGCTCCAAAATATCCTCATAATGGGGGGACATTCTAGAAAAAGGATCAATATCACACATATATGTGTCATCTCTAGAGTGAGTAGAAGAAATATCCACCACAAAATTATATTATTTTATCGAGGTTGCTTCATGAGGAGAGAATAATTGACATTATTTTCTAGTGGTTCATCCCAAATAGGCAGATCATTAAGTAGAAATAGAACACACTTTAGGAGAGGAATTCGCTAAATATTCATTCCCAAAGGGGAAGTCATGGAAATGAATAAAATATAAGCTATCATAAGGGGAACTATCATCTTTCACCAAGGTATCCTCAAGGGGGAGGCACATATCAAGAGAAGAGTTAACATCAATCTTCAACACTTCTTCTGAAAGAGAGACTATTGAAAGAAGGGTTAAAAACATCTTCTTGTATTAATATGTCCTCATGGAGAGAAGGGTCCTTAGGAGAGGGATAAAGTGATAAAAGGGAGGCTACGCCACTATCACCTTGAGAAAATGTATGCTTTATAAAATTAATCTAATGGAAAACAAAATGAAAACATCAAATTTTATTTTTGTCTTTTTTATCAATGCAAATGCATAAACAAGATATTTATATTTATATTTATATGATAACACTAAATGCAATAATGTAATGCATACAAATCAGATCTAGACACCAAATAAGAATAGGAAATGTTATGAGTTGGGTTCACCAAAATGTACAATGGAAAAGGGGGATGACCTAATAGGATCCAAGTTCTCCCCAATTTCATAAGGTACATTAGAATACAAAGCCTCGTCAAGTCAAATCAGATCAACACCAAAAGAAGATACGAAGTGATGCTAATACCAGATTTGGGTCAAAAGAGGCCTGTATTCCTTTGTTGCTTAGAATTCTAAAAGAAGATGAATGAAAGAGAGCTAAAAAATGATTAAGATATCTAAATATGGAAATCAAATATGCTAAAGATTAAATAGAAATGAAATGTATGCACCTAGAAGTGAACTTAGGATGATAGAGCTTCATATCTGATTTTTGGACTAACACTGTCTCGCAAGAACCTGTAATTGCATATATGGGATCCCGAAGCTGTAACTTTTTGACCCTAAAATTTTCACTGATTTTTCGAGGGTACAAAATGTTTGGAACATTATGAACCTAGTGTTTTAGCCTGAAACTTTACGGGGGTCTATGTCAAGGTCTACGGAGTTCAATACTAAAAACATAACTTTCTACCCTATACCTACACACAAAAAATGGGGAAGAAGGTTGGCTAAAGGGGTTTTCTCTTGTTTAGGAATAAAACTTGAAAATGAAAGAAATTTGCATAAGGAAATATGAAATAGAAGTAATATTAGAATTGTAAATCACCTTATACCTTGATGACACAATGCTTCTTTGGATGTGATCACAAGTGTTAATGTAATACCTTGAACTCAACAAAAACCCAAAAGGAAATCATGAAAAACATGTCTTACACCTTGAATGTTTTAGTTTTCCACAATGCTTGATGATGATTAAAAACAAGAATTCTTTGAAGGATTGAATACTTGGATGCTTGAATTGATATGATCTCCTTGCATTATGATTGTGTTAATTGCCGATTATTTTATTAATTCTTGAATGAATGGAAAGAGAAGCCTTTATATAGAGATCTCAAAGTAAAATCACCTTTAGGCTAACTTAGAAAACTGATAATTACCTATGGGGGATGACCTAATAGGATCCAAGTTCTCCCCAATTTCATAAGGTACATTAGAATACGAAGCCTCGTCAAGTCAAATTGGATCAACACCACAAGAAGATACGAAGTGATGCTAATACTAGATTTGGGTCAAAAGAGGCCTATATTCCTTTGTTGCTTAGAATTCTGAAAGAAGATGAATGAAAGAGAGCTAAAAAATGATTAAGATATCTAAATATGGAAATCAAATATGCTAAAGATTAAATAGAAATGAAATGTATGCACCTAGAAGTGAAATTAGGATAATAGAGCTTCATATTTGATTTTTGGACTGACACTGTCTCGTAGGAACCTGTAATTGAATATATGGGATCCCGAAGCTGTAACTTTTTGACCCTAAAATTTTCACTAATTTTTTGAGGGTACAAAATGTTTGGAACATTATGAACCTAGTGTTTTAGCCTGAAACTTTACGGGGGTCTATGTCAAGGTCTACAGAGTTCAAAACTAAAAACATAACTTTCTACCCTATACCTACACACAAAAAAATGGGGAAGAAGGTTGGCTAAAGGGGTTTGCTCTTGTTTAGGAATAAACCTTTAAAATGAAAGAAATTTGCATAAGGAAATATGAAATAAAAGTAATATTAGAATTGTAAATCACCTTATACCTTGATGACACAATGCTTCTTTGGATGTGATCACAAGTGTTAATGTAATACCTTGAACTCAACAAAAACCCAAAAGGAAATCATGCAAAAACATGTCTTACACCTTGAATGTTTTAGTTTTCCATAATGCTTGATGATGATTAAAAACAAGAATTCTTTGAAGGATTGAATACTTGGATGCTTGAATTGATATGATCTCCTTGTATTGTGATTGTGTTAATTGCCAATTATTTTATTAATTCCTGAATGAATGGAAAGAGAATCCTTTATATAGAGATCTCAAAGTAAAATCAGCTTTAGGCTAACTTAGAAAACTGATAATTACCTATGGGGCATACCTTTGGAGAGTTAAAACCATAAAATTCTACTCCTAAAATTTTAATGAAAAATGTTAGGTGTAGAACATGTATGAGGGTGCATTTTTGCGTTCACAAAACCCTTGTAGTTGTTATGCACCCATCAAAAAGAAAATTCATGTGCAAAATGGGTATGAGGGTGCATAACAGGTATGATGGTGCATATTCATGTTCACAAATATGCACCCCTGGAGTTGTTATGAACCCACAAAAATTTAATGAAATTTTAATGGGAGAGAGATAATAGGTTCTAGCTTCCAAAAGATAAAATACATGTAGCTATATGAGATCAATAGATGTGGAAAATATTCTTCAAACTTTAAAATGAGGTAAGACCCATCTTAGAGTGAGTAAATGAAATAATTTGGTGAAAATACATTAAGAGAGGACTCATAATATTAATTTAAATTAATAAAGGTCCAATGAGTGTTAGGATAACATGAAACCAATGTAAGAACCCATACATACTAAAATAGGGTTAAATTGAGCACCTAATTATGAGTGATTACTTTTTAGGATGGTACACTTGGTTAAGCTTGTTATTAATATTCAAACATTTGCCTGGTGAGAGTTCCACTTGCCTGGTCAACTCAACCATGGTTGCTTCACTGATGTATGAAAATTTTATTTCATGTGGTAAAAGTTTATGAAGCATGTTTGTTGTTGTAGGACATTCAGCTATATCCGAAGTCGGAAGCAACATGTGTAATGGCCATTTAAGGAAAGATCTATAAACAATTGGTTCCTCATCTCCTTCATAGTGGTTTTCAATAATCTGACAGAGTACTTCGTCATCTTCTTGAAGCTACATGAAAGGATTCCATTCAAGAATCATTAGTTGGGAAATGGAGTTAACTTATCCAAATTAGAGTGTGGTTTAGCAAGAGGATATAGAAAAAGTTTCTTAGTACTGATCCCATCAGAGATAGTCATATTATCTAATTTTCATCTAATATAGGCATCTGTTGTGGCTAATCATGGTCTTCCTAGAATAATGGGATACCCTCCTAATGTATCCTTGGGAGAAAAAATCATAACATTTGTTGGATATTCATAAAAGTCAATGGTAACAACTAGGTCTTCTACCATCTCATCTGGCTTGACAATAGAACTATCTACTAATTGTAAGAAAATGGGAGTGGGTCTCAAGTTTGTAACATTTAGTTGGTTCATGATATGTTTAGTCATAACATTCATAGCTTCTCCTAATTCTATTGGATCACTCTTTACTTGGATTTCATTCCTAATGGCTCCAACTACAAAACCATCAGGGTCAGAATACTTTAGGAAAATCACTTTCCCTCACATGATGTCTACCAATTGTCCCACTACATGCACTGTTTGTAGGTCCTTCTTTCTACCTAGATTTTTGAGACAAGCATCCCTAATGGATTTTTTGTAGATTGGAACATCCTTTATATCTTGAAATAAAGTTATTTTGGCACACATGTGCTTTAAATGATCCAAGAAATCAAAGGTTGGTTCTTTTTTTGGTTTTACATCTTCTAACCTTTGAGGAAATGGGGATTTTGGACCAAGACTTTGAACTTGTTCAAGGTTATTTTTTTGACCTTATTGCATGGGTGCATTAGACATATTAATTTGTTCTTCTTCTTCTATAGGCATCTCAATTATAATAGGAGAAGAAGGTTTTGGCAAGGTAGTTCCTGGATGTAGGTAGATATCACTTATATTCACAACATATCCATGATATAAAGTAGGGTCTTGGAATAAACTAGTTGTTGTTGTGGTTTGTTTTTGGATTAGGTGTAGGCCAATCTGGAAACTGAGTAGGCTCAAGTGCATTAGTATTTGGATTAGGAGGAGGTAATATTTTTGGTTTCTAAGGTTGTGGAGGTGGTTGCAGGTAACTAGATACTTAGTTTGTCCACTACTAACCTCCCCTCCATTAGGGTGTTGGCTACAAGTTCCCTTTAGGTGGTTGTTAGTTTCCTTGAGGTTTCTACACATTCCCCTGGGGTTGTTGCCACTAATGTTGAGATTTTTAGTAATTTGGACAAGTGTTATGAGGATTTTTCAAAGGCTGAGGTTGATAACTCCCAAAGTTTGATGGGTACAATGGTTGTCATTGATTACCAGATGCATAAGAATTCAAATAAGGTCCATTTAAAGATAATGGCTTAGGTGGCATACCTTGTCTTGGAGCCCATGGCCTTCTTTGTGTAAAGTAGAAAATATGATCATCGTCATCTTTAATTAACTTGAACTCTAGTGGAATTTTCTTGTTGTCAATGTTGGCTACCATTTTTCATTTGTACTCCTTTTTCCTGCAATGGGGGCACAATTCTACCAACAGTGCTTTTTCTTTCTCAAATTTCTTCTTTTCTTGAAGTGTATCTAGCTGAGTAGCCATATTTTTTATGATGTCTTTCTTGAATTATGATAGAAAATGAGTGATTTCCATCCTTAAAACTCCATTATTGGAATTTTTACCCATACCATCTTGGTAATTCCTTCCTTTCTTCATGGTTACATGGGAGTAATTCTAACATATTTTCTTAATGTCATCCCAAGGAGCTTGAGTGATGTCTCCTCCTCCCATGAGGTCTATGGAATCCATAAAATTATCATTATTCTTGTTACCCCTATATTTTTTTCTCATGCTTAATGCCCCTAAATCAGAAAAAACTAGCTATTACTAGTATTCTAATATTTAAAAGATTGGTTATATCTGTTGAGGACCCTCATGGACCTCTCCTACCTGCCAAAACAATTAAATATTATTTAGTGTGTGTTCTATGCTAAAAATATTTTTGGGTTATGCTCTACATGACTCATTTATCCTATGGTTAAAATTTCATGAGAAACAAAGCTATCAACAAAAAGTTATGCAATTTTTGTCATTTTGAACTTTCCATTTGAACTCCGAAGTCCAAATTTCAAAAGTTCAAAGTTCAATGTTCAAAAATGCATATTCATGTTCAAAGTTGCAAGCAGCCCGTTGGTTTTGTTTCAAATAGTTCAAAATTCCAAATGCATGTTCAAATCATGCATGGAAGAACAAGGAAAAAGTGATGAATGAAGGGAAGACAAATTTTGTCATTTTGAAACTTTCCATTTGAACTCTGAAGTTCAAATTTCAAAAGTTCAAAATGCAATCACAGAGTGGCATCATTGGTTGTGTGGACCCGATTTCCAATTCAAAAATAGGTGATGAAATTTGATTTATTGGTTCCACTAAGAAAAATTGTGGAGATAAACTATTATTAAATAATTGGAAACCTCATTGGAAGCTACAGAATTGAGCAGCTTGATGCATAAGTAGTTTGTGACCATAAATTTGTAGAGTTTGTTTTCAATAGAAAATCAGTCTTAGTGTGGGGGGCATAAATTTGTATTGCACCATTGGATTTGGATCATTTTTTGATATATTTTGCGCAATCTAGTATTCTAAATCCTCACTGGAGAGATTTAAAAATACAATCAGGTTCAAAAGTTACAGTTGAGTGAGTATGGGTCTATCAAAAAGTTGCGAGTTGTAATAGAAAAGGTTAAACATTATATTTTTTATTATCTCTACTCATTAATTTTTTATTATAAAGTTGTATTTGTTTAAAAACAACATTATAATAAAGATAATTCATAAAAAGGAGAAAGCCATGGGAGTAAAAAGAAGGAAAATAATTTCCAAGAATCAGTTATGCTTCAATAACTGAAAAGTTATGGGAAGGAGGATTTTCCAGAATTCTCTATAAAAGAGAAGGCTTTTCAAAGAAAAGGGGTTCTTCTTTTTCTAGAAGTTAGTTGGCCATTGGGGGAAGAGAATATGTTTTTCTGAGTTCTGCAATTGTAACAGAGAGAGGAGAGAATTATATTTATTTTGTTTTCGATGTTGCAAACTTGTTTATGATGCAGGGATGAAATGATATGTTGATCATTTTATTATGTATTTAAAAAAAAAGAGGAATATACATATCAAGTCTGTTGGTTTGAATATATTTCTCAGATTGAAATCAGTCTATTGGGTTTCTTCATTTTGTTTCTAGATATTGTCCTATTTTATTCTATCAAGTGTATGCATGTATTATAAATCTACAGGTTTTGTGCATTCATATATGCAAAATGAAATGATAAATCTTTTCTTTGTTTCTCTGTTATGGGAAGATTAAATAGGTGGTTTGTAGGCTATTTTTTTATTCTTCTCTTAGTCTTTTAATCTGAAATTGCATTTATGCCATGTTGATGGGTGAATGTTACTCTGCCTTAGTGTCTTCTAGTTAAAGACATAGTCAATAGTTAATTAAATGTATATCTTAAAAGAGGGAGTTGTACCTCATAATTCAGAGGAAGATTATCAATTTAATGATAATTTATCCAGATGTTAGTGCTCTTTTTCCTTCGTTCTGGGCATTTGGAGTTAATTTTTATTTTTATTTTTGAAGGACAAATCTGTTCACTAACAATTCCTCTAAGGAATAATAGTTTTTGGGATTCTTCACTAAGTTGATGGTGGTGAGATTTCTAGATACTGAACACGAATCTCCCTATATAGTTCTCCAGACTTTCATCCTCCTTCTACTACATTATGAAGATATCATTTTGTCTCATATCACTACCTATAGTGTATTCTTTATACCTCTCAAGAAACTTTTCTTTCATCTCATTCCAAGTATCAACAAAATTCCATCCTAGGCTCATGAGCCATCTTAGAACCATCTTAGTGCAAATTCCTTCAATTTGGTAGGAAACAATTTAAGCCTATGGTAAATAGCAATATAGTCATAACTTCTATAGAGGATGTCGAATTCAAATAGAAAAGTATATGGGTCCTCTATTACTAGCCCATAAAATTTAGGAAGAATTGAAGCAAGGATGTTCTTGAGGTTGTCAACTTCATTTTGGTCAGTGATAGGAAATAGAAAGGTGGGATGATTAGGCTGATTATGGGCATCTATCCTTGCTTGGTATACTATGAGGGCAAGGGGATTCTCAACAAGTGGTTGAATCAAAGGATATTTAGAGGATGATGATCTATTCAATTGTGCAAACACATCAAAAAAAATATTTATCTTAGCTTCATTAGGTAACTCAAGGGGTTGGTTTTAAAAGTTTGGTTCATTAGGAAGGAATATTCCAAAAGCATCCATTCTCCTACCCCTATGCATATAGTTTTTTTCACTCAATTTCAAATAGATTCATCTACAAGATGATAATAGTGATAGAACTGATAAACAAATAACTCTAAAGAAATAAAAACTTAGAACAAAAGGCAATAATTTAAATTTTATGACTTCAACAAGTTCTCAATTGGACATTATCGCCAACAATGACGCTAAAAATGTTGGTCTACTCTAATGATTAAATAACTAGGCCCTAAAGACATAGCTTGGAGATTAGATATTTGTAGAAATTAGCTATATTACTCATCCTGAGCATTCATTTCTTTATTAACCTAGGGACACAAACTTGAAATGGGTCAACACTTTATGTACACTAGGACTCAATTGTAGCTATTCTATCCTATAGCTAGAAAGGAAACAATACTGAAAGTCAAGTGATTGAAAGAAAGTGACATAAATACTCAGCATGAATAAAAAATATAGACTAAACTAATATATATATA
>MU227326.1:1043581-1059813 GCA_018584345.1 Thuja plicata | reverse complement strand
TGTCCCATGAAGGGACATGTCTCTCCTAGCCTCATTCCTAATATAAATGAAAGAGAGATTGTTGCATTTGAAAAACACATACAAAATAGAGTGTTATTACATTTGCAGCTATCCTAAAACTTAACATATTTGGCATCCTAAATTCCATAAGTTGGGGTACTATTGCAACTACATTGTCTAACTTAGTTTTCAATGCTGCAATGTCCTCTTCTTTTCTATCAATTTCCTTCTACAACTGCAACATTTCGCTTTCCCATTATGCTTCTCAATCCATAATATCATGATACAAGTACAAGGCTATAGATTCCCATGAAAAAGAAGGGGGTCTATGCTTTGACACTCAAATCTTCCTTTGATTAGGATGGAATTGGGAAAATACTAAAATCTTTTTTTTTTGGATTTTCTATGTTTCAGTAAACTACATTTTTGAAGGTCTTCGGGGATTTTTGGGGCCTATCTTCTGTGACCTTCCAAATTTGGTTCGAGATTTATTGAAGACCTTTCCAATAGAGTAAACGGTTCGCAATTCAGAGCTAGGACAAGAAAGTTATGCCTTCTCCAAGTGGGCCTATTTTTATATATAGTTTTAAAAAAAAATTATTTGGTAGCTTATAATGTTTATTACAAATAAAATATTATAAACTTCCAAAAATATTTTTAAAAAACTATATATAAAAATAGGCCCATTTGGAGAAGGCATAACTTTCTAGTCCTAGCTCCAAATTGCGAACCGTTTACTCTGTTGGAAAGGTCTTCAATAAATCTTGAACCAAATTTGGGAGGTCACAGAAGATAGGCCCCAAAATTCCCCGAAGACCTTCAAAAATGTAGTTTACTGAAATATAGAAAATACCAAAAAATTGGATTTCAGTATTTTCCCAATTCTATCCTGATCATCCTTTTATTTGTCTTACTTGTGCTTGGTACTTGTTTTGATATATTTTCTGTAGTAGCAATAAGTTCAACAAGCCCTTGAAAACCTTGGCTTTCCTATAGCTAATCCTCCTCCATAAATAAATTATGTTCTTCCTGAGGAAATTATCCTCCTACTCCTTGTGACTCACCCTCATCTATAGATTTATCTTTTGTTCAACATGTATGGAAGGTGGTAAAATTTACCTCAGATGATTACTAGAAGTTTGTTTTTCTTTTTTGGAGGAGGTATGAAGATATTTTGATAATTCAATATGAAAACTATCACTTGGCTTCCCAAGTTGTGTACCTTCCTAGGTTTTCCTCTATGCAGGTGGCTTCTCTACTGTGATATTTCCTCTATAGCCCTAAGAGGTTTGGATTTACTTGGCTTTCTGATGGATTTTTCTCCCTATGTAGTGGCTATAGGAGAATCTTTCACCTTAATCTTTTGCTTCTTAGGACTAGGGGAAGTCTATTTACTTTCATGTTTCTTTTCTTTCTCTCCCCTAACCTCAGTTTCATTATCTTTTCTTTTTTTCCTTTCTAGATACAACCCTAGTTCTCATTAGGGTTTGCAATGAGGTGTCAACACTAGGGTATTTGAGGGATTATTATTAGTACTAGAGGATGAAGGTTTAGGAAAGCTTGGCTTGACTGTAGGAAACTCTATAGTAGGAGACGCCCTAGATGATGAGGCTTCCATAGTCAATTTGACAACCCCTTCTGGTCTATAAATTCTCTGGGTTAATGGCTGACCTATTGTCCCACATTCTCAATTCTAAACCTTCTAAATTTAACAAATTCATCCCATAGAATTTGAGAAACATCACTTAAATATTTTTCCACTAACAATCCAAGTGATGGGACACAAAATCTCGCCTACCTTTCTGGGTTTTTGCTACACAAGATGGAAAGTAAATTGTAGAGAACATTTGACATGTTCATTCTTCTTCCATGCCACATACAGCTCAAAATATTGAAATGGACTGAGTGCAAATAGGACTACCTCCCTTAACATGTCAGATACTTCATAATATGCACAACCACCTAATACCATTTAGGAGGTAGAGAAACCCTCCTGGTTTCTTGTTTATCCACAATGAGTTGGGGATCACCGGGATGGGTGAATTGAGCCCTTACACTTTAAGCATCTTTATTCATAGGAAATTACTCTCCATTTGTAGGCAACCCAGTCACCTCTTCTATTCATTATTTTGTAGCAATGACTTTTATTCCTTTCACTTTTGCCTCTCCATCAAAAAAAGTCTTAGAAAATTATGTGGCAATCTCATCATTATAACCATTCAACCATACGAAGTTGTCCAACCACCTATAATTCCAAAATTCTAGGTCACAAAGGGGGTCTTGAAGAAGAATATCATGAAATTTGGGCTCATGGTGAACCGGTGGACCACCATATTGATATTGAGCTCTTGTAACTCAGAATTTGTCAAAAAATGGCATAAAAATCCTTCTAAAATCAACAATTTTGGAAAAAACCCAAAGTTTCACTCTCCATCCTACAAATTACCTTCCCGCAACCAAGAACATCTGAACAGACCCTTGTATCTTCCATTTTTTTCACACAATAGGAAATTAAATATACAAATATATGACACCTTGAATAAAGACACTCAATTTGAAATGGTGGTAGCAGGAAACATAATGAGAAGTACAGAAGAATATGAAAGCAAAATATTTCATATGCATGAATGATCACATCAAAATTCAAACCAAAAAAAAATTAAAACATGAAGTGATGTTTCAATAATATGTTGGCACAAAAAAATTCCCATTATCTGATGTGGATATGACACGCAATCATACCTCCCCCCAACTTAAAGAGACACACGTGTCCACACATGCAGAGGTGAAAGTAGGAGACCGAAAAGATTGCTATGCAATTTATTCATGTTAAGGAAATGAAGGAAAAATAAATGAATATAAAAGTTAAAGAATACACATAAGTTGAGTGCGCGTACCTGAATTCTTTCCATAAATGTGCATTAATTATAGCATGACATCAAGCAGTTAATGTAAAGAACCATCATATCAGATATTAGCATGGTGGAATAATGAAATGAAGTGAATGTTGGATGAGGTGGAAGACAGGTGGAGTGGTATGAAGGTGAAAATTTTATTGTAAAGAAATGTACACCCATGGAATGTGAGAGTATTTATTATGATTTCATGCAGATAAAGAACTAGGAAGAAGGTGGGACATTAAGTCCCCCTACTTTTGCTACAAGAACTTTGGAATTTTGTTGATCTGTGAACTATTGCAAGAACTCCTCTTTCATGGTTGGCATATGATATAATCTTAACCTATGACCATTGACCAATAATTTAAATGTGATAGGATCAATTGTGGAGAGTTGCATAGCACCAGTCTACAAGACCTTTGTAATTTCATATGGACCCAACCAATGACTTTAGAACTCCCCATATTGTCTTTGTACCTAGAATCATGTAAAAGTGTCCAATTACCAGCATTGAATTTCTTCTCTTTGATGTATTTATCATGTCATTTCATGCGTTGATTTTGTACCACTTATCTTTGCTGCAAGGCAGATTTTGTGAGTTCATATAGAGTGTTCAAGTGTGGGATCATTTCTTTCTAAGATATAGAGAGATCCATACCCAGTTTTAGTATTGTCCTAAGTATCTTGTGTTCAAATTCAACATACATCATTGCTATTTTTCCATACAACATTTCAAATGGGGTAAAACTAGTTGAGGTTTTCCATGTTTTTGTATAGGCCCAAACTGCTTTAGGCAATCCATTGGCCCAATCTTTCATATGAACTGCCACTATTTTAGCTAAGATGGACTCAATTTATTTATTTCTATTTCAGTCTATCCACTTTCCTGTGGATGATAAGGACTGGATTTCCTATGACTTATGTTGTACTCATTGACTGAGGCTGTGATCAAAGTAGAAGTGAATTATTCACCCTGATAAGTCACAATACCCATTGGAACCCCATAGTGGGTAAAGGTTTCCCCTTAAAGAAACTTTGCAATTTTTTTTATCCCAAGCATGCTTCATTGGTTTGACCAAAAATCCACTTAGTTACATAATCAATACATACCAAGATATATGTTTTTCCATTTGAGGGAGGATCAATAGGTACAACAAAGTCCAATCCCCATTTGTCAAATTGTGTAACAATCACATGGGGATACAATGACATCTCATTTGATTTAGTGAGTCTACCCATCCTTTGGCACCTATCAAACTTTCTAGTGTACTTGGTTGCATCCTTGTGTAGAGTAGGCCACTAGTAACCTGTATTCCAGATCTTCATTGTTGTCCTTTTAGATGCAAAATGCCCTCCATGGGACTCATCATGACATGCATGCAAAATGTTATAAGTCTCATCCTCTCTAACACATTGTCTCATGACTTGGTTTGGCCCTGTATAGAACAAACAACTAGTTATCCAAGAAAAGTTGAACCTCTTTTTAACAAGCAACATTTTCTCCTTTGGGGAGAAATGAGTAGGGATTCTGTTAACAACTAAATAGTTATCTATATCTGCATACCAAGGTGTATGAATAGTAATAAAAAATGTATGCTCATCTGTAAAAGAATCATCAATAGTCTCAAAATCTCCCTTAGTTTGCAGTCTATAAAGAAAATCTACCACCATATTGGCTTTACCTGGCTTGTCAATTATGGTAATGTCAAATTCTTGTATCAAAAGTAACCATCTTGCCAATCTACTTTAATTGCAGGTTCGTTCATAAGATACTTAATGGATGCATGATCTGTATGAACAAAAATTGGATAACTAGTGATGTAGTGTCTGAATTTGTTAAGTACATAGATAACTACTAACAATTATTTCTCTGTGACAGTATAATTTAGCTCTGGTCCTTGCAAATTTTTGTTGAAGAAGTAAATAACACTTTCCACAATACCTTCTTTTTGGCCCAAAACTGCTCCAATAGCATGGTCTGATGAATCTGTGTGAATATGAAAAGGTGTCAACCAGTTAGGTCCTTTAAGCATAGGGGCTTGAGTTATAACTGCCTTAAGTTGAGAAAAATCCTCTTCATAGGTTGATGTCCATTCAAAATATGCATCTTTTACTAAAAAAGTATATATTTTTGAAGTATATAATGGTCCTACCATTTTTCTAAAATCCTTGATAAATCTCCTATAATGGCTTACATGTCCCAAAAAGCTTCTTACATCCTTTTGTTTAGTAGGGATAGGAAGATTTAGAATCACCTTAATTTTGATAGATCAACTTGAATACCAACTTGAGAAATATAGTGTCCCAACACTACCCCTTCCTGAATCATCATGAAACACTTTTCACTATTCAAAGACATATTGTGATCTTCATACCTCTATAGTACCTTTCCTAAATTGATCAATGCTTCCTCAAAGGTACTACCATATGCAGTCAACTCATCCATATAAATTTCCATACAGTCGTGTGAAATTTTTGAATATATACTAATAACTTCCCTTTGGAAAGTGACTAGAGCATTGCACAGGCCAAAAGGGAGAACAAAATAGGTATAAGTTCCCCAAGGAAAAGTAAAATTTGTCTTTTTCTGATCTTTTGGTGCAATTATGATCTGGTTGTATCCACTAAAACCATCCAAGAATGAGAAATATTGCTTCCCTACTAAAGAGTCTAAGACTTTATCTATAAAGGGAAGGGGAAAATGATCCATTTTAGTTGTAGTATTTAACTCCCTATAATCTACACAAACCCTCCACTTTCCTCCCTTCTTAGAAGCTATGACAAGGGGTGACACCCATTAACTGTTAGAAATGGGATAAATAAACCCTGCATCTAGCATTTTTTGCAAATTTCCTCTCTCTCTCTCTCTCTCTCTCTCTCTCTCTCTCTCTCTCTCTCTCTCTCTCTCTCTCTCTTAATGCATGGTTAATTCTTCTTTGTGACTATCTTAATGACATACTATCCTCCTTGATATAGATTCTATGGGTACACAAATTAGGGTCCAAACCCTTCATATCATTATAATCCCATGCAAATGCCTGCTTGTGAGATTTAAGAAATTTTGTCAAAGACATTTTTCTACTCTTGAGTGAGTTTTTTTTATTAATGTTCAAGCATCTACCCAATGAGACTTTAACTTGATTAGTTAATTCTATCATAGATGCCTCACTGAGGTATGGCATTGGCACTCCATGTGACAATAATGTATGAAGTATATCTGTGGTTGCAGGAAAGTCTGAAGAACTAGGTGCAAGGAGGATGGTTTACAATGAACATGCACGATGTGATGAACATCCAGAAGGTTGCTCACCCACTCCATAATAATTTTGGATAATGTTGGAGAGTACTTCATCCTCATCTTGAAGCTCCAAGAAAGGATCCCCATCTATCATCATAAGTTGCACAACTAAATTAACTTCTTCTATTTCTTCCCCTATATATTTGGCCATATTGGTTGTGCTAAATTAGGCTAAGGCTATGTTGGTGAATAAAGAGAGTGTTTTTTCACGGTCAGACTTAACAATAGAACTGTTAGCTAGCTATAGGGCGGTTGATGTAGGTATGAGATTGATGATCTTAAGATGGTGCATGATATCTTTTTCATCACATTAATGGCTACCCCTAAATCTATTAAGGCATTTTAAACTTGAATACCATTAATAATAACCCCAACTACGGGACTACCAAGATCAAAATATTTAGGTATTGTCACCTTTCCAGGCATAACATATACTAACTAACCCAGGACATGCACCGTTGGTGGGTCCTTCTTGCTCCCAGGTTTCTTTAGACAGGATTCCTTAATGGCTTTACCATAAATAGGGACATCTTTTATAGCTTAGAGGAGAGGTATCTTAATACATATATGCTTCAATTGGTCTATAATATCAAAGGTTGACTCCTCTCTTTTTTTTTCTCACTTCTCCTTCTAAACTTTGGGAAAATGGAGGCATTGCATCATATTGTTTTAGAACTTCTATTTCTTTCATCAAATTGGGTTGTACAGGTGGATTAGGAAAACTTTCTTGTTTTAATTCCTCTATAGAAAACTCAGTTATAACTAGTGGAGCTGGTGCTATTAAGGTTATCTTGGATCTAAGATGTATATCACTTATATTTACAACATATGCAGGGTATTGGTTTGGATCTATAGAATAAACAGGTTGTTTTGTGGCTTTTTTTTAGAATTAGGAATGGGTAGTGGTGGTAACTGAGTACGCTTTAAGGAAATTAGTGTTGGTTGTAGGAGGTGGCATTAAGGCTGGTTGCTAAGGTGGTTGTAAATAACCAACATGTTGATTTGGTCGTTGTTTACCTCCTCTCCATTGTGATATTTGTTTCCAATTACCCTGAGGTGGTTTTCATGAACCTTGAGGTTGTGACCAACTTCCTTGAGGTTTCTTCCAGTTCCCTTGAGGAGGCTACCATTGGGGTACATGATTTTGATAATTTGGCCAAGCATGAAACTCCTAGGGTGAGAATTGCTAGAAGTTTGTTCTTATTTATGGAGAGATTCTAATAATTCAATATGAACATTGGAAATAGGCTTCTTAGGTTGTGTTACCTTCCTAAGTTTTCCTCTAATCTGGTGGCTTCTCCACTATGGTATTTCCTCTATAACCCTAAGAGGTTTGGATTTACTTAGTTTTTTGGTGGATTTTTTTGCCCACATAGTGGCTACAGGAGAATCTTTCACCTTAATTTTCCACTTCTTATAACTATGGGAAATCTGTTCACTTCCCTTATTCTTTTCTTAAAGAGTGTCCAAGTAGGTGGATATGTTGTTTATGATGTCCTCCTTAAAATCCTTGAGAAGATGGGTTATCTCTACCCTCGATACTCCATTAATAAATGTTTTTCTCATATTAGGTTTGGTAACCTATTCATTTCTTTAGGGATGCTCTAGAGTAATTCAGTTATATTTTCTGGAGATCATCCCAAGATGCTTGAGTGATATCTCCTCCCCCCGTCAAGTCTAAAGCATCAATACAACTTTTATTGATTCCCCTTAGAAAGAGCAATTTATGAGATTCTTCATTAAGTGCATGGTGTGGGGATTTTTGCAGACTGAGAAAAAACCTTGAAATATAGTTCTCCAAAATCTCATCCTCCTTCTACTACATTCTAAAGATATCAGTCCCTCTATCTCCTTTACAATATTCTTTTCAAGGAACAATGTTTTCATTTGGTTCCAAGTGTCCACAACATTTCTTCCTAGGCCCATGAACCTCCTTAGTGTAGACTCCTTAAGAGTAGTAGGAAACAATTTAAGCTTATGGGAATTGGTGGTATGACTATAGCTCCTACAGAGGATATCAAATTTAGGAAGGAATGTATCAAGTTCCTCTGTCACTAGGACATATAAATTAGGAACATATGAAGTAGGGATATTCTTGATATTGTCCACATCATTCAGGTTAGTGATGGGAAATGGGAAGGTAGGAGGTGGAGGTCCAACCATCCTTGGTTGATAAAGTACCAAGGGAAGTTCAATATCAAATGGATCTTGGACAACCAAGTCTTCAGAAGAGGTTTTAGAACTACTCAGATGGGAAAATGCATCAATAAAAAGATTTATTTCATCATTTTCTTCTTTAGGCAAATTGTGGAGCTCAACTAGTTGATTGGCAGGGTAAGGGTAATCATGAAGAAATCTCCCTAAGGCATCTCTTCTCCTATCTCTATGCATGTAGAATGTAATGAATTTAAACCAAATTGAGTTGGAATATAACTTAACATTGATTGGATCTAAGGAAAGCTAAAGACAACATGAAAGGAACTAAAAACAACTAAAACTCATGGTTGCAACAGGTCCTAACTTGACACCATCCCCGAAAATCAAACTAAAAAGGTTGGACTTCCTAATTAGATCAATAACTAGGTTATAAAACTTCAACTTGGGGATTGAGAATCCATGTAAGTAGTTATCTCTCTTATGGTGAAGGATCATTTACTTGTCAACCCAAGCACGTGTACCTAAAATGGGTCAACACTGTATGTGCACTAAGTCCCAGCTAAAGCCATGCTATCCTACAACATAAAGAAAATTACACGAGATGAAATAATTTAAATTCTCAATAGAATCTACTACTAGAATTGAACTTAATAAAATAACAACATTGTTTAGGACAATCAGATAGGAAACTACTTTGTCTGGCTTCGTTGTAGGAATAATCATAGGAAACTGTCTCTAGTGACTGCAGGAACAAACGAGTGCCAAAACAATAACTATGAACTGAAGGAAAATTAACTATTGAATAGAAATAGGGAAATCCTCACCAAGTGGGCCCCCTTAGATGAGTATTTCCAAAACTAGCAAAGATGCTTACAAACTCAAAAGTGTTGTTACATAAGATGAAACTAAAACTATTATTTATATGTTGAAAAATGGAAAATCTACATCTAGAGTTCTTAACCTTTTTTGAAGAGGCATTATAACTTATTTAAAGAGAACTACTAACCAACTCTAACAACTAACTATTCCACTCCCAAAAGATAAACATACTCAAATTATTACATTGCAAGAAAGAAGGAAATATATGCAACAAATAAGTAACAATTAACTATTCAACTATAATGAAGATATAGCATAACCACTTCTTCCTAGATTTAATCTTTATTAGGAATGATCATTAAAGCCCCATAAAATTCTCCATATGAGCTTTTGTCAATCAGACATTGACTTCTTCAATCTTGGTCCTTGCTTAACCAATTTGACTTGGTCCTTTCTTGAATGCATGGCATGAATTTCCTTGTACGCATGCTTGACTGGTTCTGCTTCTTAATTTTGTTAGGATTAGGTAATACTGAGAGGGGGGGTGAATCAATATTACATCACTTATTAAAAATTTCAACCAATTGAGCATTAACCATATGCATGCAGAAATGAAAAGAACATAAGAAAATAACATAGTACTCATAACACCATAATTTTGTTTTTGAGGAAACCTTGGCCAAGGGAAAACCTCGGTGGGGATGGTACCCACAAGCATGCACTAAATTATAGTGTCCCTGTTAGGATTTGAATATCACATAGTACATTTCCTTGTTAAAGGAACAACAACCCTGTTAAAGGTATACAACACCCTGTTAGGGGCCAACTGAGCTGACAACTCTTACAATGTAATTCTGTTACAAAATGTTCTTAGTAATGAACAAAACAAGCATCTCTAATGCTTAGATAGTTCCAGTCATAGCTCATCAATGATCTCTGTCATCCTCTGCTCTACCATTCTTATCTCCTCAAAACATATCATCCATCTATCTGTCAATCTGTCAATGTATTCGCTCAACAAAAAGATCTCCATATATATATATATATATATATATATATATATATATATCTTTTCTCTTTACCAAGTCGGCTCTCTATTACAAATATTACATAGTCAGCTCTCAATACAAATACATTTAATAAAACAAATATCAAATACATAGTAGGCGCTCTTACATAATCAAAGTATAGGTTATCAGCAACCATAATCTAACTCCGATTGTCAGGAGTCCACGTCATACTCTCTGAATCATCACTTCTGTCTAGCTGCTCTGTATCATTGTTCTGCTGCTGTCTGTCTGTCTTCAAATCTCTCTAACTTGTTGTAAAAATTACCAAAACAAAATCAATCTTAGGTGGAGGTCACACATACCCCATACTATCTTCCTCTAATCTCTCTTGCCTCAACTCATCGATCTCTATCTTCAATACCCAAAATACCTATGTATCTCTGCTTCTGTACTTAGTCAATTTCAAAGTCACCAAAACTCAACTTTATAAGAATCGATATGTAACCCAGATGTGTTGCCATAAATGAAAACCAAAAAGTGAATCACATTATACAAAATTGATCACTTTCCAACAATCTCTCCCTTTGGCATTGATGGCAACACTTAACAAAAAAAATGACTAAGTGTTCCAACAAAAAAAAACTCTCTCCTTTCTCTATTTTATTTTTCTCTTCTTTCGTTATACATTTTTCTCCTTCTCCTTATTCATTTTACTCTTCTCTCTTCTCCCATCAATTTTTCTTCTCTTCACCCCCTTTGACAACAATGACAAAGGTGCATACAAAGTAATAAAATTAGTGCTTGCTCACCGGTTTCAGAATATCTTGAAAGGATCTTCCAAGGTCTTCACTTATGTACTCCATGAATTAAGAAATAGTTGATTAACATGAATTAGTCCATTCAATGCAAATGATGTAGTCTCTGCATCCTTCAACTCTGTAGCCATAGAGTTAGTCAATGAATCTGCAGTCTTCTCCAAGTCTGATAAGTGTGCTTCAATTATAGATAGCTTAGGAGTGATTAAACTCTTCAGCAAATTGAATCTGGTCAGTACTCTCCCTTTCTCAATATCCAATACATCTAGTTTTTCCAAAATTCTTGTTACTTCCTTGTCCAATTCTGTTACAGATTGTGAAGAGGTTTCACAGCTGTCCATCATACTATTCAAAGTTGCCCTATCCTTGGCAATAATATCTTCAATGTTCTGAACATGCCTGATAGGATTCATGCAGTAACTAAACAATTTCCTTCCATGTCCAATGCAACTCTTAGCATTTGTAGTAGTGGTTTTCAAAATGCTCAAGTCCCATGAGATAGACTTGCAAACTTCAGATAGCTTCTTCTCTAAATAGTTCTTTTCTGCCTTCTCTTCTGCAATCTTTATCAAACTCTCATAATAACCATCAAATTCATCAAGTGTTATCTTTAGGTTTTCAATATCATCTCTATGTTGGAAAAAAATAGGTACTAGAAGCAATTTGTTCACAGTATCAATTGCTCTAGTTATTACCCTAGCCTGTTTGTCACCTTTTTGCTTTTATCTCTCCTTGGCTTTAGTAAGGGCAGTGAAAGCCAATTTTACTAGTTCATCTTCATCCATGCAATCAACATCAACATCTGTTGGATTGTCTTTCCTTGCCAAAAATGAGATAGAAGATGTGTTTACCTAAGTTTGGGTTTCATCTTTTTCTTCATGTTCTTTCTATCCTTCATCCTGTACTGCTTCACTCTGTTCTTTCTTTTTCTCTTCTTCCTCTTTCTGCTCTGCTTCCTCAACAATTGTGTTGTCCATACTTTCTGCAAATGGGTCCTTATCATCATTGGAGGTGTCAAGTGTAATAGGTACACCAAAAACATAGAAATATGGTTGTGTATCAACTTCTCTCTTCTCAGCACTTGCCTCAGCTAGTTTCGAGCTCTCCCCCATTCCTAAGGATGTAGGCAAAGTAGTTTCAGGAAGTGGATTCTCCTCAGGAGTAGTGTTCATTAGTATTTTCTCCAGTGATTTCTGAGCCTCCTCAGTGATTTAATCATATTGTCTTGCCATAATTTTCAGTAGTCTAATCTTAGTTCTCAGTAAAGGTTTCAATTCTTTGAGTATTCTTTCCCTTCCTTGTAAAGATATCACAGGTAGCATATTGTCAATTTCCTGATTTCTGATTGTTTCATCCTCGATATGTGCTAGATGTTTCCTAGTCTCCAATCTCCCATATAAATCTTCAGGTACACTTCCCTCAATTTCCAATAGTCTTCTTGAAAGAAAGTAAATGATTAACCACAATATATTCAATCTTGAGTTTATCTGTCTCCTCATACCTGTCATAATACTTGTCTATTGTAACTAGCTTACCTTTCTCTATAGCTCTCTTCTCTATCATATTCAAGTCAGGTTTCCATATGTGGTTCTCACTTACAGTTTACTTCCCTTCTCTCTCAGTGTTTGGTTCCTTAGGTGGTGTCTGCCTACTAGATCTAGTGCTTACTCTAGGAGTAATCTTTTCATCTTGCGATGTCTGTTGTAATGGAGAGGAGGTGTCTACATTAATGTCTATAGTAGGTGAAATAGTTGTCATCAAAACTTCAAGATGTGGGAGGGCTAAAGTACTAGCACCTACCAATCCAGAAGATTGTTCTTCCATTTTCCTTTTCACTTCCTTCAACTCTTCCTCTGTCAGTCTGCCTTAACACCACATTCATGCACAATGTTGTCAATTTTCCTTTTCCTCAGTCCTCTGGTCTGTTCCTCTCTTACCTTAGCAGATTTATCCTCATAGGTTCCCCATCTTTCTTCAGATGTATCAATCTCAGATGCAAGAACATGTTCAACTTGCATAATAAGTACTTCTAAACTTACCTCATATCCCATAGGATAACATCATTTCTTCCTTGGTGTGTCTGCCTCAAAGAATACATAGTCAGTTTCAACCATGAAACAAATTATATCCTTGTACTTCTCAACTATGTCATCAGGTATCCTGTATCTATTTTTCATTTGCCTCTAAAGGATTTTGATCATTCCAAATAATTCGCCATCAACCCATGTCATGTTCTGTCTTCTATAGCTCTATGAAATATGGATACCAGTAGGTATCCCTATTTTCCAACCACTAGGGTGCATGCCTAAGAATTTGTGTTCTATGTGTATGAACATATGCACCAATAGTGAGCCAAATCTGAAGGTCTTCTATTTATCTTTCTTTATTAGTTTTACATTCTCCAGAAATTGTTGTGCTAACACTTCGCATAGGTTGTATTTGAGATTTTCTTTCACCATTCTCCATTCCATCATGATAACTCCTGCTGATGCTGAATTAGGTCTACTGCTATTGTAGAATTTATAGCCAAGTATCATAGAATTTAGTCTCACATCTTTTTGAAAGATGTCATTCACAGTCATTGCTTGCCTGTCCCATTTAGAGTGAGTTAGGGTTTTGACTTGCTTCTTCACATGTTTTTCTGCAACAAGAATGATTCCTGTATTGTCCAATCCAGTAATCTCATGAATCAAATCACTACAAATCTTCACAGGTTGCTCACCTATCCAAATGAACTGATCATGTACTCTGCTCAATAATATCTTAAACTATTCTTCTTCGTTGAATTCATACAAACCCAAAATTTTCATAATGTTCAACTAATCAATATGTTTGTATTCATCTCTCATAATTCCTTTGTCAGTCATATACTCCATCTCAGTAGAAATTTCATTAGTACCTAGTATATCATACTTACAATGAATGTAAGCCCTAATATCTTCTACGTGTAAAGCTCTGTAGGGTGTTTGAGAAAAAGCTCCTTCGGGGTCTTCTTCACAAGACTTGAATGGATGTTTCTTGAACTTATACCTAGGTCGATCTACAACATCAGAAATAACAGGTGCATCCATAGCTAGATGATGTAAATACCTCTTTCATGCTGAATTCTGAGCTTTCACTTCAATCGATCATGCAAGGCAAATGTAGGATTGACTGAATCTCTTTGCTCTCTGATCTCCTTAGGTCACTCTTCATCAAATGGTAAGGAAATAGATCATCATATGGTGCTTTATACATTGTTAAGTTATAAAAGTTCACTTTACCCAATACTGTCTAGTCGGTTGTAGATCTCGCGATCAAAATATATGCGTCGGTTGATGTTGCGCTCTTAACTGTATACTCCATGATGTCATCCATGCTTATAACTAATCTCACAAGAGCTCAATCCACAAGACACAGGGTGAGATATATTCTGATGTTTTTATCCAATGCTCCCCCTAAGGCCATGATCGACCAATTAGGTCGATTCTTCTTTACTACCATCAGGCAAAGATCCAGTAGCATCTATTGTCTCTCCCTGAACCAATGTCTCACTTGTTTCTTTGATCTTCCATATCTTACCACTGTTGTTATCTTCTGCTTTCTTAAAAAAACTGTCAAAATCATTCTTCAAATCTACAACACTTTTACCAATATCACTTCCATTCTTCTGTGTATTCATGGGAGGTGGTACTCTTCTGTTGTTTGCTCCATTATACCTACAAAACTTCGCTATATACCTGGATTATTGCATTTGTAATATATAGGAGGTATTCTTTCCCGATTTACTTGCAGCTTACAATACTTCGCAATGTGTCCAATGTTATTACATTTGTAGCATGTAGGTTTCACTGTAGGTTCTCTTCCATTCTCTTGTCTATATCTAGATTGATTAGGTTTCCTACATTCTGCTTTCTTGTGCCCATATCCATTACAATTAAAACAATAACTAGAAAAGGTATTAAAAGGGGCATTACCTCTGCAATCTCTTTTCATGTGTCCAAACTTGTTACAACCAAAGCATCTACCTTTGAAAGGTCTGATGTGCTCTCTAGGTTCTTCAATAATAGGCTTTTCAACATTAATCTTTGCATCAGATTTCTCTTCCTGATTCTTTGAGCATTCAACTTCATTGTAGCCAATACCAGCCATATCACCTTTAGGTTTCTGTGTATCTCTTTGTTCATTGATCAAATCACTGCTGGTGTGAAGTTTCTCAATGTGTTTCTTTGCCTCAGCAAGTTCACATTTTATAATTTGATTGTATTTCTCCAGTTCTAGATACTTGCTCTTGTAGCTGTCAGCCTCATTCTTCATTTGTTCTAATGCACTATTCAAAGTTTCTTCAATCTTCTTCTTAGCATCTTTTTGTAACTAAATATCTTTAGTCATAGCTTCATTCTCAAGTTTCAAAGTTTCATTTTCTTCTTCAAGTTGCTTCATATGATCTGAATTGTCTTTGTCTGAAACTTATTTCATCTGAAACACAAGATCATGTCTCTGACTTCTGGAAAGTTCAAGCTGGTCTCTGAGTTTTCTTATAAATTTCTCAGCTCTTTGCATGTTGAATCTTAATTCTCCATTCTCTGCTTTTTCTTTATCAAGGTCTTCTAGTGCTGCATCAAAGTTTTCTTGCAAACTATCCAAATCCATTCTGATCTCCCTTAAGCTGTTAGACGTTCTCTCCAAGGGCCAAAAGCTCTGATACCAATTATTAGGATTAGGTAATACTGGGAGGGGGGGAATCAATATTACAACACTTATTAAAACTTTTCAACCAATTGAACATTAACCATACGGATGCAGAAATGAAAAGAACATAAGAAAATAACATAATACTCATAACACCATAATTTTATTGTCGAGGAAACCCTGGCCAAGGGAAAACCCCAGTGGGGATGGTACCCACAAGCATGCACTAAAGTATAGTGTCCCTGTTAGGAGACCTAGCCATGTTAGGAGCTGAATATTACATAGTACATTTCCTTGTTAAAGGAATAACAACCCTGTTAAAGGTATACAACACCATGTTAGTGGCCAACTAAGCTTACAGCTCTTACAATGTAATTCTGTTACAAAATGTTCTCAGTAATGAAAAAAACAGACATCTCTAATGCTTAGATAGTTCCAGTCATAGCTCATTAATGATCTCTGTCATCCTCTGCTATGGCATTCGTATCTCCTCAAAACATATCATCCATCTATCTGTCAATCTGTCAATGTATTTTCTCAACAAAAAGATCTCCATATATATATA
>MU227326.1:1009992-1043531 GCA_018584345.1 Thuja plicata | reverse complement strand
TATATATATTCTCTTTACCAAGTCGGATCTCTATTACAAATATTACATAGTTGACTCTCAATACAAATACATCTAATAAAACAAATATCAAATGCATAGTCGACGCTCTTACATAATCAAATTATAGGATATCAACAACCATAATCCAACTTTGATTGTCAGGAGTCCAGGCCATACTCTCTGAATCATTGCTTCTGTCTAGCTGCTCTGTATCACTGTTCTGCTGTCTGTCTGTCTGTCTTCAAATCTCTCTAACTTGCTGTAAACATTACCAAAACAAAATCGATCTTAGGTGGAGGTCACACATACCCCATACTATCTTCCTCTAAGATCGCTTGCCTTAACTCATCGATCTTGATCTTTGATACCCAAAATACCTCTGTATCTTTGCTTTTGTACTTAGTCGATTTCAGAGTCACCAAAACTCAACTTTATAAGAATCGATATGTAACCTAGATGTGTTGCCATAAATGACAACCAAAAAGTGAATCACATTATACAAAATTGATCACTTGCCAACAAATTTCTCTTACATCATAACGTTAGTGTGCACAACAACATAGGTATATCCATTTAATATTAAGATAAAATTCATTAAACCATAACCATGATTAATATGGATGAATTGCATAGCTATAACCCATTTAGGAGTTCTTATCATTTAAAAGGGAGTTTAAAGATTTAAGTTCATAGCCATGATATCAAGTTTAGCTAAACATCAGAAAATACTTAATAACCAAGTCCTAGACTCTTTAACCATGATTAGACACTTAACAGAGACAACAAAAATATAGCAGACATTGACAAAATGGAGCCATTACTTTGGCTCATCACTGGTCTTGTAAATTCTTCTCCTTGTTGCAAATGTGCTCATCCAAGCAAACCTCAGGAACATGGGATGAATGATGGATAGGGAGTGGGTTACTTAGGTTGGTATTCACAACAATATAAGAAATGGTGGAAGTAGGGAGCTTAGTGAGCCTTGGGCAGAGGCAACTAGACCCTAGCCAAAGAGGAAACTTGTGCACCAACCACATGCTAGAGCGAGGGTTTCAAACAGAAGAGGCTGCAAGCGCGGAAAAATGAGTGACAACCCAACCTATCACCACTACATGAGGTCCGAGCACCATAAACAAGAACCTCTTTAAAACCACATAGATTAGTCGAAGGCAAAGAAACCTTTCTAACAATGCATCACATACAAGTGCAAAGCTATGCAAAGATGTTGATGTAGAGTAGAAGCTTTAACTCTTTATTTTTTATCCAAAGTTTAAATTACTTTTTATATTTAAAATAACTAATAACTTATTTATAAATTGAATTAATCATTAATAAATTTAATTAAATAATATTTATATTTTAACAATTTGAATTTAAATTCTCTACATTTTTATAAAGAATAAAATTACTATGAAATTTTATGTTCCAAGTAGGTAAGGGAAGATATATAACTTCCTCTAATTTATCTTATTACTTCTTTTGTGATCTTTAGTCATTAATTGGATAAATACATAATTTGATATATAGTGAATAATTTTGATATTTTCTATTTTGTGATATACATTTTAATGATATGTTTTGAATGTTTTTTAAGTGCAATTTTTTTAATATATATAAGTAGAGATTTAACTCTAAAGATATTAAAATACAATAATATATTTAATGTGTCAAATTATATACATTAAATTAACAATTATAATTTAAAAGTATTAGTTCGATAAATTTTTATTCATAATTATATTGGAAATGAAGAACTATATGTATCATTGACTTTGATGATAAAAAGATAATTTCATTAATACATTACCATTTAAGGACACCTTTTCCTATTTAAATAATCTTTTTTTATAATAAACACCACAATTTCATTAAGTTTTTAAAGAAAGACCATTCAACATTTTATATTTAAATTATGTGTTTGATCATCTATATCATAATAATAATAATAACAAGAAGATATTTAGAAACATTGACATATAAAATGACATTTCATGTATTTTCAAATTTATTATATGTGAATATGACATTTTATATACTTACAAATATAATTATATATGAATATGACATTTTATGTGCTAGCAAATATATTTAAGCATGTGCAAGTTATAAAGTCAAGCCAATATCATATCAATGACCTAAGTTGTAGAGACCTTATTTCCTCACCTTTGTAAAACTCTAAGAAACATCATCTACTATATACATATATATGAACAAAAGCAAAGGTGAAATAAGTCCACAAATAAAATAATTCATTTTTGTCGATAAAAAAAAATCAACTTGGGAATAGAGGGTCTCTACCTTGTGCATTGGAGGGGTTGTAGAAATTAAAAAACACTTTATTCTAGATTGTAAAGCATACAATGAAGTTAGGGTCAGCTACAAAAAATAGATAATTAGGAGAATTTTTTCGGAAGTAGTCAAATTGTTATATTGTTATCATGATTGAATTGTGTAGTTTTCGAGTCAAACTCATTACCCATGCTTCATGAGTAGCGGTTGACAATAACCCATCTCTCATGAGAATGAATGAAGCACCTAACACTCCTTGCATCTGGGTGATGCTCATAGAGATGAAGTATCGAGCATTCCCGAGAGGTCACCCATTCCCGTATGACTCAAACTCAAGCGCACTTAACCATGAAGTTTCCTTCAAGGTTAAACTCACTTAGCTTGCTACCCCATTTGCAAAACCTTCAACAAGTGTTGCCCCTTATGAAAATAGTTTAACAACTTCTTTTCAAGATCTATTCAACAAAGATAGAATGGAAAGAATGGAAGAGCTCGTTACTAAACTAAATAATAGACACTTCACTGCTAAAACAACAAAATCTACAGTTGATCTCACATGCCTTATAAAGTGTTATATTCAATTTTATATCCTCACCATGAAATACCACCTCATTACCACCTCATCTAGATAATTCTTCTTTTGCAATAATAAACTAATATAACTTATTTATTGTTTATTGATAGAAAATCTAAGATTACACCCTAAATAAAGTAATTCCTAATCAAATTTTATAAAAAAATTGAATTATTTTTAAAGTCTACTTACAATAAAATAACTTAAATATACATTGACACATCATATTTTTATCCATTTAAAACATAAAGTAATCTCTATATCTATCCCAATTATTTATTTAAAGAAGTCTCTCAAATTTAACTACCGAACAAAACCCACGTGAAAACATAAACTCCTAAACCATTCCACTCGAACATGTCAGCATTTCTCCCATGAACTAAACGGGTTCTCGGCAAGTGGTCCAGGATGCCCAAGCGTCCACGTGGCAGTTAATCAGGCTAAGGGCCCTGCATTTGAATCTTTGAAAAATCGAATCTTTCGGCAAATATAAATATCCCTTTTTTTACGCTTGTGTGTTTTATTCTTCTTTCTTCTCTTCTTCTTCTTCTCGCTTCTTCCTCTTGTTTTTATTCTTCAAACCCTACAACGTATTTCCTCTTTCACAGTGAACTCATGGGGGAAGAATTTTCTGAAATTTGTGACAGAAGGAAGAATTGTTTGATGTTGATTTCAACAGAAGTGGAAATCTCTGACGGTTGTTTAGTACATGCTATTCATTTTATTTTTTGTAATAATAGTTCTCAGTGGACAAAATAATAGCAGAATTCGGTATATTGCCTGGTCTGCTGTGGGCTTCTTTGTTTTGGTAAACCCCCTTTTTTGCGTTCGAATTGCTGGTGCTAATTTTATGCATTCCAGAAGGGCGATTTCAGTGAATGTCTTGCGAGGGGATTTTTGCAGTTAGTTTTGGTCTTTTGGCTTCGGTTGCAGGTTCCATGTTGGATTGGAGAGAGCCGATTTTTGTGTATCTGAGGTTTTTGCAATTTTGGGATATATTTTGGTTTCGTTTCTTGTTTAAAGTTTCTGCAACTGAAGGGTTTGTTGGGATTTCTTGAGTTTTGAAGTTGGTAATTTGGGTGGCGGTTTTACTTTTGTTTGGAGTGTTTGCATTGTTGATTGTCACTAATTGTGGATCCGGTGGCCGTTGAGTTTGTTTTAGCCGCTGAGCGAGGTAGTGAATTAGATTCGCTGGGGGTATTTTTGTTTTTTTTGACGGTCCGTTACGTGTTCAATTTATGCAAAGTGAGTAGATTGGCAAAAACTGAGCAAAATTTGATGATCTGAGTAGTGCTGGACTTGGGGTTTTCAGCAGTTTTTGTTTCTGTAGACCATTTTCTCAGTAACTTGGGATTTTAGATCTCCACTTTGAGTAAAGATCAGAGGGATGGGAAGTTTGTTTGTAGCTGCTTGTAGTCGGATGTTTCTTCGTCCAGAGATTATTTTTGTTGTTTTTTTGCTATTGGCTGAGGACAGTGCAGATTACTGTCAAGCATGCTGATTTGAAAAACTGAACAGGGCTTAAGGATTCGGCAGGGCTGGAGATTGTAATATAATTGAAGTTTTTATTAGAAGGCTTTCAATTGTTGATTGGTGAACAGTAAATCTTATTATTTGAGCTAGTGCATCTGACCATGGGGGAGCCTGAAAAAATTCAGCACATTATTTTTGAATTCTTTCGTAAGGTGATGCAGGTAATTTTGGAATCTAGAATTCACTCTGTGTTGAAATCATCCTTATCTTCAGATTCTTATTCAAAGCCTTCTTCATCAATGAGGGATGGGGACAAATGGTTCAATTTGAATTTAGGTCTAATAGACAACGCAAAGCCGGCCATCTTAGAGCCATGGAGTAAAACCCCTACAACAGAGCCAATGTTTGTGGAGATACTTTTGGCTGGGTCTGATGGAGCTTCCATATCGCGGCCAGGAGGGCAATCTTCCAGGGGCTTGATATTGGAGAGATGGACTGTGCAATATGCGTTGAATGCATCTTCCTCTGCTCTCCATGCAGATATGCAAAGGTCATTGCTTTACAAGAAGGCAGTGATACTTCTTCGGTCTCTGTACTGCACAGCAAGGCTGTTACCTGCATATAGGGTATATAGAAACCTGCAGAAGAGCCCTTCGAGTCACAATACAAGGAAACTTACGTACAGAATTTCAGCCTCTCCAATGACCCTACCAAAGGGCATAATGGGAAATCATAATTTTACCCCTGTGGAGACACAGTGTGGTAAGCTTTGTCTTTCTGTATCGTACTTAGCAAACCTGATTTGCAGACCTGGCAGCGAGGTTGATAGACTGGATAGCCCTATGACACAGCTAATTCCGGATTATTGTGGGAGCCCTGGTTCTGAGAGGAGGTTTCATGGCACTTCCAGAAGCAAGCACAATGTTTTGTCTGCGCCAAGCTCCCCTGGATTTAGAGCTACGGGATTCGGAAGATGTCATAGCTGGAGTGGGGGTATCAACAAAATTTTGCTTCCATCCACAGCGCCACAGCAATCCCCGTCGCGTCGTTTTAGCATGATCCCAACGAGCCCTAACCCCAATTACCATGGCACCTCAATCAACTCTCGTACACCACCGCTCCCTGTTGCGCCTCAAAGAAGCCATAGCATTGTCGATCGCTTTGCTTCACCTTCTCCCTCACCTCCTATGCGTAGTCGCTTTTCAAATGAAAGTGTGCCCCGAGGGCTTCTACGAACTGGAAGTCTTCCTCAGAATATGGATCAAAGCAGAAATACTCTCCCTCATCATATCAACTGGACTAGGGAGGCTTATGCTTTGTCTCGAGTAGTTTCTGCTAATTCTAAATTTATGGCTGTTTACTCTCATAGTGCTCTCAGTTCAACATCAACATCTGGGAATTCGGTTGTTCCACGACAAGCTCACTCGGGCCACAAGGTGGGCAAGATAATTTTATTGATTGTTGATTAATTTTCATTTTCAATGAAGAATGGAGCTCAAAATTTAAAGTTTATTTATATGCCCTATTGGATCTCCAGTGTAGCAATCATTCAGTATCAACAAATGACGTGCTATCACATTTCGGGAACTAGTAGCATTTTTTTTGTGATAATAATTTAAGGCTCTGATCTATTGCATTTTGGTATTTAGATTGGCTGGGTCTTAGTTTACATTTTGTACAATGTTACTCGTCATTGTTAATATTCAATATTTTCTTTGCTTAGTTCCTTAAGCTATTTGTACAATGTTTCTTTTGCTTGTATCCTGTATCTTTGAAGAAAATAAACTCTGTTGATATAGAGTTGAATCTCCTCATGTTTTGTGAATGTCATGATATTATTTTAAACTTAACTCTGCAAAGAATTTAAAGTTCCCTTTTGCAAATTCAAAAAATAGAATTTTAAGTTCCCTTAGCTGATATAATATTATAAATTTTATCATTACTTTTCTGACAAAAAGAGAATAATTAATTTTGGTTTGCAAGGATGAGAAAGATGACAATGTCTCACTGCGGGGTACACTTTCTAGAGGATCAAGCAGACGTTCTTATACTAATGAAGTTGAAGATGAAGACTTGCCTTGCCTCTTTGCGCTGGATGGTGATGAGAGTGATGGCTATAGAAGCAGGTAGTTTCAATAGAATTCTAGCATGCCTTTTGGATTCCTCATCTTTCAGCTATCATACAGGATGAAACCTTTTTCTAATGCTCCATGACAAACGGCCGAGTGCCAAAGGCATTGATTATTGAAATACTAAACCTTTGTTAAGTAACAGTCTAAATCAACTCTAGCTGATTTTGAATTCTTTAATAGGGCATTTTTCAAATCTAAATCACGGATGGCTAGAGTGCTATATCAATAGTAAATCAATATTGAAGTCAACAATATTTCATTGGATTTTATATTAGGGTATTTAGGAAATCCTAGTTCAGCCTTTTCCTTTTGATAATTTAGTAGCAGTTCTATTGGGGGCCCGCCTAGGAAAAAGATACATTCTTACTTATGTGTTGTTTACACATGCTACACACTTGCACTTTTGAAGAGATCAAGCATGGGAAGCTTTGTGAAAGTGGGATGCAATTCGCAGAACAACCTCCAGGATGGAGAAGCCTACTCTCTGTATGATTTTCAGTGAGCTCTAAAAAACACTTTACAGGGAAAAGGGAAGAGAACTGAAGAAAATACTGATGAACAAAAAGTTTAAGTGAATGATCAGAGACCATTCACTGTATAAAATGGCTACATTGTCCTAGCAATGTGCACAATGATAGTTAACATTGAACAAAGAATACAGCTTAAATCCTCACAGAACAATGAAAGACCAGTTATTTGAACAAGTGAAAGGAGGAGAAAATCAATACAGCCTCATGTATTGATCCAGTAATTAGTACAATTTTTGCTCATGAAGATTATAGCATCTTAGGATCCACAGGCTGCGATATTGCTATCAGGATTCAACTGTGTAGTTTTTTGAGTCAAACTCATTGACCCATGTTTCATGAGTAGTTACTAGTGGTTGTTCACAAGAACCCATCTCTCATGAGAATGAATGGAACACTTAGCACTCATTGCATCTAGGTGATGCTCACAGAGGTGAAGCACCAGGACTTCCTAGGAGGTCACCCATCCCAGTACTACTCCAGCTCGAGTCCGCTTAATTACAGAGTTTCCTCCATGGTTAAGCCGACTCTGCTTGCAACCCCATTTGCAAACAGCAAGTGTTGTGCCTTATGATCCATTCATTAGAAAGCCTCTTAAGCTCATCAATTGATAAGAATGAGATATTTTCCACAGCAAGTCAAATTGTGATATTGCTATCAGGATTCAACTGTGTTTTTTTTAGTCAAATTCATTGACCCATGTTTCATGCGTTGTGGTTCACAAGAACCAGCACAAAGGCTACCAAAACAAAAGGAATTAGAGAAAATAACAGTTTCAAGAAATTAAAACATGCACAAGCAAATATGTTACATTCTTGATCTGAGTGAAGAAAAGATAAATACAAGTAGAGCTCGACTAGCATGGGTGCTCAACAATCCTTTCTAAGTCGCTCCCTTGTGCAAATGTAACAACTGCATACCATTTATAGAGTACAGAGAGGAAAAGAGAAAACAATTGAAGAAATCATTAGGGCATTATCATGTGCAAAAACCAGTGGGGATTCCAAATCTCTCCATGAAGAACCCCTCTCTTTACTTGCCATCCCTGCCAACATCTTTTGGCTCATCAATACTACTTGAAATGGCTGATAAATGAGTTAGAAGATAAATGCCTCTATATTCTCTATATGGTGTTTATTGCCTTCAGTTTTTTGCATTCCCAATGTCTTTACATTCTGAAATATCTCCTTTCCGTTCTCAATGCCTAACACATTTTCTTTTTCTCTTCCTACTCATTCTTTGTCACGAGCTCTCAAAATGACTTTTAGGGCACAAATAGAAGGAGCTTTTGCTTTATGATATCTTAGGATAACTTGAGCAAGTTTCACCTTATATTTATATTCTTGTCGCTTGTGTTGACAAGATCTCAGGGCAAACATTGAAGTGAATATAATATTTGCAGTGGATTTATTATAAAGCTTTCACTTTATAATATTAAAAATTTGCCCATTTGTAAATATTATTAATGGGATTCACTTTATCGTCTATCATGATTGTTTCACAGCAAGGGTCAATAGAATATATTTCACTTTGGTATTATTACTGTGACATTCACTGGATATCCTTCATATATGAAATTGATAAAATCACGTCCTTTTGTTTTTTCATTGGATGTTTTTTTTAATCAAATCATTTTGTTAATTAAACTAGGGCTCACCTTCGTTTTGGTGTATGAAATGTTTTTTATTGTTACTACACTCCTGTGAAATGATTTTGTTTTAATCCTTTGTTGTAGCGAAATTCCCTTCTCAGGCCCCACCAATGACACACCAAACCACTTAAGTCCTATAGCCCACCCTTTTTATTGACATCAAAGGAATTCATTTGAATTTAATCTGGCCATGAATTTCCTTTTCATCAGACGTTTCCAAATATGGTGGCAGCTCTGATAGTTTTTCCTCTCCAAGCCAATGATGCACAACTCTTTCTGACATATAGACTGACACTCTTCTGCATTGTGCTGTTCATAGATATGTTTCTAATAAATGGTGGCAGCTTTCTTCATTGTTGTGGACTCCATTTGTATTGCACTGGATGTAATTCCAATATGTATTGTTGTGCCATGTTTTAAGAATGATGTGCCTTCCTATTCAAATGTTTTCACAACACATCAGATGTCTGCACTGACCTTGTGCTTGGCATTGTAGATGTAGTGCCATATTTCACTACGGCTGCACTCTTGTTTGGAGCTAAATTGGATTCACTATGGCTGCACTCTTGTTTGGAGCTAAATTGGAAGTCCTTGCAAGGCAATTTCTATGCTGTGCATTGTTTGAAATGATGCACCATATTTGGTCTTGGCCTTTGCTGCTCATTAAAAGGTTGCTTAATTTATGCACTGTGTAATGTGTTTGTTTACTGATATATATAGCTGCACAATGATTTGGAGGATGTCACATTGTATTGGTGATCGTTAAACTCATACTCAAAGCTTTTCCCTTTGATTGTTTGCATGGCTGCACCAGGTGCCTCCATGCTGGAATTTGTATGGCTATTTTGACTTGTTTTATGTGATGTCAGCCTTTTTCTAAAATGAGATTATTTAATAGTAAATTCAAATATCAAAACACTTTGATTGTTTTGCATGGCTGCACTAGGTTCCTCCATGCTGGATTTTGTATTGCTATATGATCTGTTTTATGTAATTTCCCCTTTTAAAAATGAGATTATAATACTAATAAATTAAAATATCAAAAGATTAAAATATAAAAAATGAAATTACTGTTTAATTAAATCAGAAGTCAAGGGGCATTTGAAAATTCACGACCATTGGAGGAAAAAGATATATAAGAAACACCAAACAAGGAGAAGTGAGTACCATATGAGGAATACATCTTTATTTATTTGATTATCACTCCTTTGGAGCATGTAGCTGCAGTTGATTTAATCTAAGGACAAAACCCCTCAAAGACCAGAGATTTAAGGAAAAAAAGTCAAAAACCCTTAATTTCTCTTGTCAAGTTAGTGGATGAAAACCCCTAACTTTACAGCTGCAGATTGGAGGAAAGATTACTGCAGAATATAAGCTTAATATATTCAAATTTGTATTAAACTTTAAATTTGAAGTTAATAATTATAAATTAATATTTACAATTAATTATAAATAGCACTATTGTGAGCCTCAAATATTTATTAAGGCAAACAAAAGGAAAAATAAAAAGGAGACATTGCAAATGTTATAAGAGCAGCAGTCCTGCCAGTTTGCCGGTCTAAATCTAGTTTATGTATTGGAGAGAAAAGACTAGAGGCAGTATTACAAGAGGCTAGCAACTAAACTAGAGAGAATAAGATGGCTGATCGAGAGGAAGAATGAAAGAACGAGTGGAATGCTTCTATGTAAAGACATGAACTAATAACACAATTGCTCCTTAAAATGCTTCAAGAAATGAACAATACAATCAATCCCCTCAGGCTTGCCATAACTAATGGAGAAGATAGTAATCCAAATCATTCAAGATCAAAACAAAACAATAGAACTCTACTTGGATCACCACCCACAATCACACAGCCCGCATTCTACCTAGAGATGAGTAGCCATGTGAAGAGGAAGAGCCAAAACATGACAGAAAATGACTTTGATGAGTGCATAGATGCATACTCAAGACTTGATCCAGATATAAAAAAATAGATTCCATTTATACAATCATATAATGCAAGATCAAGGAATATTTGAAAAGGAGAAAAAATACAATCCATAAAGATCTGAAAAGGAATGTCTTTCACAAATTTAATGAATATGAAGAGTGGTAGTTTAATAGGAAGCCATAGAAATGAGAGTGTAGATGACCTTGGTGAGGATTCTTGTAGCACACCAAATGGTATTGAGATCTCAATAGTTGGACCTTCAAGTCAGAGGAAGACAGTAATGGCCAAGAATGGTAACAACACAAGCCCTGGCAATAAGAAGTGGACAGCAAAAGAAATCAGGCATTGGTGTGAAAACTTTGAACACGACAATAGTTCATTTGAGAGAAAAGATGGTGAGGAACCTCAGATTTTAGAGTTTAAGGAGACATTAAATGTTAGTCATGATAGACACGGAGAAGAAGAAGAAATTAGGAAAATCTAGTATTTATCTGTAAAGAAATTTTCACATCTACAACTATTGTTGGTATTAAAGAGATGGAAGAGAGATTAGATTCACAAGCACATGCAAATGATGGAATTTTTTTTGAAAAAGATTCTTCAACTATGGCCTTTGAAAAGAAAACTTTAAAAAAAAATTAAAGAGAAGAAACATACGGAGTTGTTGGAGAAACCTTTAAAAAAGTTGAAGAGTATTGTAATGTCTCGCTTTTGGGATTGCCCTAATCTTTGCCCTAGAATCACAAATTTCATTGAAATAAGAATGGTAAGACAGTTAGAGATATAACCTTACCAATAAAAATGCCATTTAACAAGGTAAATCCTGATTTAGGTCCAGCAATCACCAAATGAAGGACAAGTGGATATACATATATACAAGACTAATTAAATTGTTAGTATCTCATAAGTAAATAAAAATATATGCAGATCTATCTTGGAGTTTAGATAACATAATCATAGTATACTTAAGCATATGGTAAGAAAATATTTATAGCATCTCAATTTTATGGGCCATAACCATAGTGATAGGTGAACAAGAAGACATGATGAGGTGCTCTTTTTGTCACTCTCCTAGGCCCAAGAGCGGATACTCTGTCCCCCTTGGCACCATACCTTATGGGGTTGGCGTACCTAGTGGAATCTTATGCCATTCTCCTTCATCATTCTATCTTATTCTGTTCACATGGTTAAGGTCCTTTAACTATCATATAACTCTACCATATGAGTTGGGGGGAAAGACTACAATAGAGTGTCCTAACTCAACCCTAGGCCCAAGAGCGGAATCTCTTGTCCCTCTTGGCCTCATACCTTATGAGGTGGTGTACTTAGTGAGGCCTCACTGTTCTCCCATATTACCCTTTCCTCCCAACCCATAAAGTTGATTAATGTCATTGAGCTATGGCTGTTCGATAAATATACTTCATATGCAAATCTAGGTTACAAATATATTTTCTAATTAATGTATATCTGACCTCATATATAACACAAAGTCATTATTATAAATTTGATTACAGTATGTGTATTATATGATCTTTCTGTATTTTATAATACCAGTCTTCTGTTAACGTATGTCCATTTATCTTCCAAATATATATATATATATATGTATATATTTCATTTGATTATTATGCAGACACATTAATATATGTACAGTTTATCCAGATTTATATCAGACCTAGAGCAGTAATTTACACACAGTTTATCCAGATTTATGTCAGACTTAGTGCAGTAATTTACACATAAGATATTATAATGTGCAACACACACACACACAAACACACACACACACACACACAAACACACACACACACACACACACACACACATAATTAGCAATATAAATATGAGTGGATGAATTCAGGAATCGATGATTTTTCTTATCTTCCCTTCTAAGCGGTGTTACCTTTGAGTAATCTTCCTCAGATTTCCTTATTGTCTCTTGCCGTGGGTCTGCTGCTGCTGCTATATATTCTTCAAGTTGCTGTAGAAGGTTGTGATTTGTATTTCATTTTTTCCTCTTTTCTTATCCTGCTATTCGATATAATTACTAAGTCTTCTTATATTAATCTTGACTCTGCCGTATATATTCAGATCGCTGGCAGGCAAACTGATATTATAGCTTATCTGTTCCACTGATCTTTAGTCCCCAATGATGGTGGAATATCCACAAACCCCCCTGTAGCCTCCTTATTTATATGTTTATGTTTATGTGGGATTCTTCCTTCCGTCGGTGAAGAGACGCCTATTTCTCCATCTATGGATTGCTAATCAAGATTTTATATTTGTTTGCATCTTATGTAAAAGATGCCTTGACCGTCAACTATCTAGTGTATTCCATGTTAATTTATGACATTCGCATTATGTCTTTTGTAACGTTATATTATTTATTTGAAATATGTTTTATTATATATTTGATATAATAATTTATTTATATAATTGATTAATATTAATTTAAAGAAGTGTATGTATTTATTACATATTATTATTTATAATCATATTATTTATTTGTTTATCTATTTCAATATTAGTATTTATTTAGAAAACCTTATTGTTTAATTATTATTTATTATTAATTCTTATTCCAAAAACGGGGACATCACAAGCATCTAAAAAGATAGGAGCAAAGGACATTTTTTGTTGATCAAGATCAAGGAAGATAATCTGCTTTTTGAAATAAAGGGAGAGACATATTTTGGTTCAATTTCCACAACTTGTGATTATATCAAAGTAGCACAGCAGAAGATGAATTGTGAAATGTTTTTTCATAAAGAATAGCCCTTGAGAAAGAAGTTGTATGGATAGAGAAATTAATAGAGCTGGGTGTGACTCAGGAAACTTTGCAGCACAATATGAATCATCAAGCAAAATTGTTTGAAGACAAAAAATAAAAAGTTGTTCAACAAGACATTGTATTATTAGAGATATTCGTAATATTTTTTAAGATTTATTTGGGATCCTGGTATCTCCAAGAAAGACTTGGTCAAGTGAAGAAGAAATTCTGAGAGTGTCCTAGTATGTGATTGCTTGAGGACAAACAATCTTGAGAAGGGCAAACTGTAATGCCCTCTTCTTTTAACTGAGTTTATAATATTAATAAATCAAAATATCAAAAAGCTTAAATATAAAATATAGCATAATTATAAAATAGTATAAAATGGGGTTCACCACTTAGTGTGTTGGTTAAGTGGTGGTGTTGCTGTTGTCCCCATCCAGGTTCAAACCCCTGTTGGGCCATTGTGATCTCGAGCTTGTGCTTTCGCTGATCCAATGTGCACGCGGGTTGGGCCTCAGCTTTGTAATAAGGGGATGAGGTCCCCCATTTGTGGCCTCACTGGTTCATAGCTCCAAGTTAAAAGCATTTCACATGGGGCTGGAGGGTGTGTCGTGCCAGTGTCACCGGTCACCTTAAAAAGTTTACCAGACACTTATTAAAAAAATAACATTATAAAATTAATGTTTAATGATTAATCTAATAAAAAGTCAAGGGGCATGTGAACAATCACAATCACTGAAGGAAAAAGATATGTAAGAGACACCAAACAAGGAGAAGTGAGTACCATGTGAAGAACACATCTTTTTTTATTGGTCCATAGGATTATTACTCCTCTAGAACATGGAACTGCGGTTTATTTCTGAGGATGAAACACCTCATAGCAGAAATTAAAGGACGGAAACCAATTCTTTTCCTTGTTGAGTTTGTGGACGAAAATTGCTTACAAGAGGAATCAAACTGGTATAGACCTGAAGAAAACTGATAATACTACAGAAAATAATACCTGATATAAATCTGGACAGATTTCAGAGCATCCAAGCAATTTAATAAATTTAATCTTAGCAGTAATTATCTAGTCAACTAGTTGAAAGTCAGGAATTCTTATTAATAATTAATTGTTCAAAGATAACTGTGAGTTAGCTTTTATAATTTAAAATTTAAAATTAAGGAAAATAAAAAAGGGACTTAACATTTTATGCACTGGGCTTCTTAGTGAAGGCTGTGTATTTATCTGAAGTTCCGTGTTTTAACAGTTGTTTCAAAGGTTTCCATCACATTCTGCTTTCTTTATTGGGTGCTGCAATTCTACACAAACTCATCAAATGTACCAAATTCTATACAGATTGGGCTGCACAATGCATAACCGACTCATTTTGTAAAGTCTGTTCATCTTCATTGGCGATACTTTATCTTCTGCTATACTTGCCAGCAAACTTTATGTAGTTGTCTGAGCTTGATGTTCTAACATGCTACACAGAGCTTTAGTTCTTGAGCACATATGCTAGCCTTTTAAAACAAACAGGAATATATGCATGAGCTTCGGCCACCAGCTCAATATGCCCCTGTTTAACATAGTTCCTGAATTTCAAGCTGTATGGAATGCTCTGTAAGTTCTGAGAACTAACATTGTATTTTATGTGCTTGTAAATTTGCATAGCTTTAGAGAATGCTCAGCTGGTGTATGTGGCTGCAATTATTTGAATTTGCCCACATTTATGCAGAGGATGATCTAAACTCTCTGAAATGCATTCAAATGCTCTATTAGCATGGCAGTGAATTTTATATGCTGGCTTTAGCTGCAACAGAGCATGACCATTGGCTTGTTTGGCCTCAAAGAATGCATTTTCTTCTTCAATCTTCATTAAAGAATATAGCCGTCTAGCCCTTCTAATAGAGTTTGCAAAGAACTGTAATCTAAGTTGCCGGTTTGGGTTCGAGAATCCGGTTTGTGGATTCGTGAATTTTTTTTTTCCCATTATGATTTGTATGGGTCGTGTGTGTATATATATATATATATATTATATACAAAAAAATAAGAGAAATATACACAATTCTAAAACTAAATCATTTCATAGTATGAATCTATGATGCTCGATCATTGATCAATGCCAAATATCAAAGATAAACATTAAAAATTTAAGTAGTATACTTGACATTGATCTATGTTCACGATTCTAAAGATAATAAAAAGGGTCGCTTTAGGGCTAGAAGCAAAAAAATAATAAAAAAACATTTTTAAGTGGGTTGGACCCACTTTTTAACATGCCTGGCTGTGGGTCCCTGGGGATCCGCGCGGATCCGCATGGGATCCTTGAGGGTCCATGCTGGATCTCCATAGGTCCACGCTGGATCCGGGCAGGATCTGGATCTGGACCAGTGGGTCCGTCAGAATCCGCGGGTCTGCGGATCCAGATGGACCCACAGGTCCAGATCCGGACCCTGCCCGGATCCAGCACAGACCGGTCGGCGAATCTGGACCCGGATCAGACCTGGACCTGAATCGAGGGTCCAGGGTCCAAATCCGGTAACTTAGACTGTAATACAATATTTGTTGGCAACTATGCTTGAGGTCAGACTTACTGAAGTGAGCCCTATATTATCTTCATTTTCTGTGGCAGCCAAGTTTTGAATTGTTGTGCATAAAATGCACCACATTATGTTTTACCAGGTTTTGGGGATGGGGATGGCAAGGGGCAGAGGGTATATTTTTGGGCTGGCTTTTCTAGGAGGCCATTTTTTAGGGGATGGCAACTCAAAAATAGGGAATTTTTAAAAATAAAATAAATTTCAAATATTTATATAACAAGGCATTCACCATATACATTTTAGAAACTAATTACATAATATTAGTGTTGGACTGAGATTTAACATAACAGTCGAGACTAATTAACAAAAATTCATTTCTTTCATTGTCAATGTACATTTATATAATATAAAATTACAACAAAATGCCAAGGTGACATGTCTCAATTACAAAATTACAATGATATAGAAAATCTGCTGCTGTCCCTAATTTTTGTTTGCTAACACTAATCAATTTTAGTTCTGAGTTTGAATCATTGCCAATATAAGGGACTGCCTCATCCATTGGAATCCCAACCAATCCCTCTTTTGTCCTCTCCTTCCAATCTAGCATCTTTGGGATCAACCTTGGATTACCCCTTGAAGCCCCATTGAAGTTAAGTTTGATAAAACCTTTTATGTGACTCCTTTCTTGTTTGAACCTCACTATCTCCAAAGCTTGACGTGTTTTTAGTTTCATCTGACTGATTGCCTCTTAAGCTTTTAATGGGGCAGCTTATTTTATTTTACTATTTGTAGGTTCAATATATTTATTGGTGACTTGCCTTTATGGTACAATGGGGAATTTTATAGCATAATCAATTATGGATTGTTTATTTTCATCTACTGCTTCTGATAAGTACATGTAATCAATTTTTAATGGGTAGACAATCTACTTGGGGTGACTGATGATTCGTCAGTTAGGTAGTTTTGCTGCTATCTTAAATTACATGCTTAGCTGAGCAAGTGTTGTTTCTTCTGTTAGTAAGAAAAGAAAACACGATAAGAAGTGAGTGGTATTATTTTCTAGAAATATGCTTGTACAATGCATAAAGGCTACATGGTCATTTAAATATAAGAATTTAGGCAGTGTAAGTTTCTCAGAGAAAGTTTTTGGCGAGCTGGTATAAGATGCTGCTGTCATCATGTGAAGTCATATTTGAAATGAAGTGCAAGTACAATAAGAGATCTTCATTTTTAGGCAAATTTTATGTTTAATGTGATATCAAATCACGTTGTTTTTATGCTTCTTAGTTCTTATGTAGAGGGTCAATACGACTGGTTTTAATTCGAGCAGAGTATATTGTATTTGAGTGGTTTTAATTTGAGCAGGCTATATTGTATTTGAGTGGTTTTAATTTGAGCAGGCTATATTGTATTTGAGTATTTATCTGGTATATGTTGTGAGTTTTTCTAATGTTCTTGGAAGTTCCATAACTACTTTGGACAAAATGATGATTAACATTATCAGATATCAACAATCCATTTTTAATGCAACTTTATTTCTGGATTCGATTGTGTTTTTTTAGCATCAACGTTTCGGATCACACTCCGTGATCCATCATCAGGGTGAGAGTGCAAGAATTGAAAAGTAAAATATTTTACTTTTCAATTCTTGCACTCTCTCTCATCCATATTTTACTTTTCAATTCTTGCACTCTCTCATCCTGATGATGGATCACGGATTGTGATCCGAAACGTTGATGCTAAAAACACACAATCGATTCTAGAAATAAAGTTGCATTAAAAATGATGATTGTCAAATATTTCTCCATCTAGATTGTTTCTCATTGATTTCTTTTAAAAGATGGTGAACTGGTGCATGATTGATTCGCAGCTGATTATATCATTATACACTAATCCTATTCATATGATTTTATGTTTAGTGATAGGGCTGATACTCTTGATGAGAAATTATGCCTGCAAGAGGTTATGGAAGTGCCAGGCCAGACTGTCTCAACACCAAGAAGATCACAGAATGCTGCTTTAGGCGAACTTGTTGAGATGTTCAACTCAGCACCACCGTTGCAGAAGCATATTGGAAATGCTTTAGATTTTTCACAAGCCAGTGCTGATATATGGAGGGATGATTCTTCAAGAGAAAATTTTCAGTGTCCTAGCAAAGAAAATCAATGTGGTGTGCCAAGCAGTTCAACTGTTTACTCCAATTGTAGTAGGGCCTCCATTAAGACAGTTAATGACGGATTAGAAGAACTTCAAAATTACAAGGAAATTAAAGATTGTTTTCTGAGGCAAAGTGGAGTTCCAGAAGGAGGCACCATTAAAGGCTGAATCTTGTTAAATGTGAAATACATCTTGGTCAGAACCTCATATGTTATTGTTTGCAAGGTTATTTTTTATTCAGACTAAGGTTTGGCAGTACTAACTTGCCCTCAAATTGTACAGTGTATAGTTTTTGTTGTTTAACACTCATCGATTGAAGCTGATAAACCGAGTCTTTGACTAAAGATTTTGAGATATCTAAATAGTAATTGGTAGAAGCATGATGAGATGAGAAACAAACTCATTTCTAGATAGCCATTTTGACTGATTTGACATTTTAGCAGTTTAAGAAAGGAATCATCTGAAATCAGATACTTGAAAGGAGGCATGTGTTGTAATTAGACCATAGAATGATGTTGCTGGCTGACGAGCTCTGGAAAATTAAAAAAAACAGGTTTTTTCTTGCATTAATGGGACTAGTCTCAACGAGGCTATCTGTAACTGATTCATAATTGGGGGATTACAGGTATAGATATTCGTTGGGGTTAAGTGATGCTATTATTCATCTAGGCTTACACCAGTCCAATTATAGTAACGCATCTCATGTATTATATACTCCATGGCAAATGGCCAATATTTTTTTTCATTTACTCAATCTGATGTAAAAATTGTAAACAGTAACCTCATTTCAGGTCCACTGTGTTAGATTCTTTGCTTGAAGGTTTATATACATTATAATGGTGTATTAGGGTTAAAAACCTAAAACATTGCTGTAATTTTTCTCCATATATGCCAATCTAATTACATTGGTGTACTCTATGTAATAATTTATTATATGCTCCTCCACACCAAATGGTCAATAGTTTTTCAATTTACCTAATCCGATGTAAAAATTGTAAATGGTAACCTGATTTCAGATTTTGTTGTTTTACATTCCTTGTTTGAGGATCTTAATATGTTGCAATTGGGTACTTTGATTGGTCACTTCACATATAGTTTGTTTCAGGTCAAAAGCTCTCGGGGCTAGAGTTTTACTATGACATCATTTGTTCACAATTTCAACAGGCTCAGGAATGTCATAATTAACCATTGCACTTGTATCAGATTCGACATTCACAGGGGGAACCATGGAAATTTGCGAAAGAGAAAAATGTTCACTGGCACTGTATTTGCTAGAAAATTGATAAAGGATTATCAAAGGGATTATTGATTTTGTATAAGAGATGTAATTTCAGTTTATTAGTTGTTTGAATTGAAGAATTTGAGATGTGTTGACAAAGGGTTAATGATTGAATATAAATTATGGCGGAATTATAAGAAATCAGAGACAACTCGTGATAAGGGACTGGTCCCGACAGAGACATGTCAGTAGTTGACACAAAGTAGAACATATTGTTCCGAACACTGAACAGTCTGAGAGCCATTTGTGAAGAAGATGAAGAAATTTGTCTACTGAAATTCTGTTTTAATTTATGATAATAACGTTATAAAAAATGGAGATTATGGAATACTGTTTTTGCATCATCATTTCAGATCTCCACTAAAGTACTCCGCTACCATCAACAAGATTAACATTCTATTTCCTGTATTTGGAAACTATTAGCAATCTAGGTGAAAATTGAGGTTCTGTTCTATTGCATTTACTTCAAAAGTCTGCTGTCTGTTTTTACTTCTATGGATGTTACAAATCACTGTTACATGCTTTAGGCTTTATTAGCTCTACTTTTTTGGTTCATTTCTTCTTATGGCTACCGTTATCCATTAATGGTACATATGAAACTTGATGCCACAGCAATAGAACACACAATGTCAAACAATTTTCTTATTCCTTAGCTGATATATATTTATATATTTTTTTATCAAAGTGGGTTCTAGTCGAGGGGTTATAGTTTCATATTAAAATCTAAGCAAAATGTACAAGGTCTAATATGTACAGACACCCATAAAACGGATAAAACCCACCAAAAGTCCAAAACCCACCTCAAACCAGAGAGTTTGTGAAGAAACCTACGAGTATAAACAAAAAGAGTCTGAAGAGAAAGGACAACTAAAGGCAGCCATAATAATGCTGCTACATCTTGAGTCCAAAATAGAGTTTAGACTAGAACATATCTGGCAAAATTAAACCGAAATCTTCAAGGCCGCCTTTCGTCTCCATCCTCGTTGAAGGACTTGCAAGCCACCCCGTTCTCAGGTATTCAATTCTCCCTCTCTATCTCCATGGTTGTGGAAGACCCTATCTCTTGATAAGCTAGTGCTGCATCCTTTGCCTCTACTGCTTCGTGGTCCCCCACATCCGAAGAGTCCTCACTGTCTAACCCATCAAGATTTTCATCATATTTGTAATTAAACACCCAGTCATCATCTTCATTGCTATGATCTCCAATTGGATCTTCCAAAACATCATTGATGCCCAAGACTCTTTTCAGAAACTTTAGACTTCTTTTCATTACATTCAACCTCAATTGCTTGAACTCCCTTTTGGGTGGTAATTCTTTGAAAACGAGCACCTATCGACTCTACTAGTCCAATAGTCACCTGCAAGAAAGAATGTTGCTTAAAAAAGCCCTGATATCATTAACTTTCTTTGTTCAATAAATCTTCTTACATATGCTAGCAACACTTCCAAAATTTAGTTGGATTTTGTGGAGTTTGAGGGCGAAGGTATGAAAGCCAACCACCACATGCAGTACTCGCGTCTCTATCCTGATATCTCATTTTGATTGCCAAGTCCCCCTGTGGTTTGCAAGAACATTTATTTTCTCTTGAGCGCTTTTGCAAAACGGTGGAGATGAAGGTCAATATCATCAAGACTAAAGTTATGGTTTTTTCTAATAATAAAAAACATTAACATGAGTTTTATTTTGGTGGCAGCGTTCTTGATGAATTTGCGGAGTATAAATATCTCGATATTGACTTCAACAAAAATCTAAGCTGGGAAGGCTGCAGAAATAAAAGGACATTAGGTGGATGGAAGACATTTTATGCTCTTCGAAACAAGTGTCGTGAAGCGAAGGTTTGGGATTGGAAAACTATTCAAACCTTGTTTGGTCTTCTTGTGTTGCCGATTGTTCTTTATGGGTGTGAATTATGGGCCAGCAACACTTCAATAGCACAATGGAAACAAATCGAGGGAATCCAAAAGTGTTTGATCACAAGCAAATTTAAAATCAAAAGCATTGTCCCATATGATATCCTGCTAAGTGAAATGAGGGCTGCCCCTATCGAGGCACTTGCTATGGTTCGCCTTATAAGCTATCTAAAAATAATCGAAAAAATGGAAAGAGATAGATGGCCTAACATTGTCTTTACAAGAGAAATTGGGGAAATGGGATTGGAAGGAAGAAAATATATTATATCAATGAGTTCAACCCTGCATGTGATCAACTCCAAAAAGTGTACATAGGGCCCAACATTTCTTGGAGAGCTAAAATTCTTATTGCTCAATTGGGAACCAACTCTCATCAACTCCGCTGTGAGATTGGGCGTTGGAAGAGGCCAAAAGAAGTTTGGGAAGAGAGAATTTGCATGTTTTGCAATTCTGGGAAAGTGGAAACCGAACATCACTTTATTTTAGAATGTGAAGCATACAAGGACAACAGGGACAAATTTGCGGATATTATATCTGATAGCTTTTGGGATAACCTATTCAATGAAGAGTACATTGAGAAGTTAGGTGTGCTCATCATCAACTTGCACAAGAAAAGAACAGAGTTATTGAATTCGGCTTACTTTGCCTAGCTGTCCCATAGGCTATGTTTAGCCTTGTGGACATTAAATTTTTATCTATCTTTATCCATATATCTATCCTTCTATATGTTGTCCAACTCAAACCTACCGGAGTCATGTCTCATAAATGCTTGAAGTGAAACAAATTTGCCACTTTTGCAAAATATTCTGCTATTTTAGTCTAACCTCTGTTTTGGCGGTTCCACCAAATCCCATTATGACTGACTAACTCCTTTTCTTCATCATGTCTTCTCCCAATTATATCCATAAAGTAATCTCCCAGTTTGATCTTTTTCAGAATTTTGAATTTTCCCTCCCACAGTAGCCTCCAACTCCAACTTCTCACTTCACTCCAACTTGTCACTTCTTATTATTTTAGTTTGATATCTTTTTAACTGTATCAATTGTTGTGAGGGACAATTCATACACTTGCTTGAATTGATGTATGACCGTTGCAACATATTTGAAAACTCTTAATTTAATATCTTTCTAATTGTATCAATTGTCATAAGGGACATTCCAACCACTTGCTTGAATAGATGTGTTGCAACAGATTTGAAAGATCCCACTCTCCATTTGAAACAATTATATCATCGCCAACTACATCATATGGGCTAGGTTTACATGTTGAGTTATTTGAATGCAAATGCTAATATTTTCACCACCAAATTCACAACTAAAAAACAAGTGGAGGATAAAACTGTTACCAACGTTTTCCTTAATAATTAAGTGAGGACCTGTCTAATGTTAATTCCCTCTGCACCTAAGTTTGCTAATTCATCTACCACTTTATTCCCTTCTCTATATATATGATTCATTGTTACACTCCAGTTTTCCCATTAATTCCAAAGCAATGTCTAGGAATGATTGTAATTTCTAATTAGGAGTCTTCGTTGTCATTATGACATTTATAGTGATGGTTGAATCCCCTTCGATTTTAACCCTTCTCAAGTTCAATTCCATGTAGAGGGATAATCTTTCTACTAAAGCTTTGAATTCTGCTATGTTGTTTGTGTCACTTTCCAGCAATTTGGATAAACTTGCTGCAATCTTGCCTTGACATGAGTGGATCACACACCTTGCCCCTGAGGATCTTGGGTTACCTTTGGAAGCTCCATCAAAGTTCAGTTTGAACCATCCTGGGATTGGAGGACACCATTTGCAATTTTCTCTGTCTTTTTTGTTTAACTTGCACCCTTTACCAATGACTTAAGGAGTCTTAGCCCAAACCAACTTTTATGAATTCTGTCATCCCAACTTGTGAAGTAGCTTGATTTATACCTTTGAGCACGTATTCTCGAATTCATTGTTTCTACAATCACTACGTCCATCTTATTTTTAAGCATATCCCATTCCATAAATTTCCCTTGAAAGATTCTTCTATCCCTTTCCTTCCAAATCTCCCAAGTTACAATTGAGTGATATTATCCAAATAGTAACAAACAAACTATTATTACTTATTCTTGACCAAGATTGGAATAATGTCAAAATATCATTTGGAAGTGTTGATAACCAACCTAGTTTGGCACATAGACATTGTCAACATTTTTGGGAGAAAGGGCATGTTAATAGCAAATGATTGACATCCTCTTCACTACTGTTGCATAAGAAACAAATTGAAGGACCCTAAAAACCAATCCTTTTGAACCAATTTGTTAGAATTTTGCTTTGCAAAACTACCCAAGTAAAGATGCATACCTTTGGCAAGCATAATTTATCCCAACATAAATGAATTGGCAATTGTGATTTGGCCCTTTCTTGCATTCACGATGCTACCTTATATCCATCCTTAGCATTGTATAATCCCGTGTTGGAGCCATTCCATATTATTTCATCATTAACTTGTTTGAAGGAAATAGGTATGTTCTTAAGAATTCCTCCGAGTATACCAATGTTTGCAGGTGGCAAATTAAGATTTTCAAAATTTCTCCATTCCCATCTGTGGCCAAGATTTGGACCTGTGAACACAATGTAATCTCTTACATGAATCCCCCAATTGAGCTCGCAAATGCGTCTGATTCTATTCACCTCCATTAGATCATTAATGATTGGGTAACCTCCGCAAGAATCCTGCCAAAAAGGGCTTTCTTTCCATCCTTTTTGTTCCATGATAGGTGGTTAAGTATGATATCACTACATTTGGAAATGAAATTCCAGATGCGGGCACCTCTTGGATAATTTGATAACCTTAAAATCTCTTCATTGCTTGAATTTGTAAGATATTTACCTTTAATGATCTTCACCCATTTAAGATGTGGCTCCTTGTGGATTTTTAAAACAATTTTTCCCCTAATGCTTTATTCTACCATAACTGATTCTTGATACTCGTTCCTCCAAACTTGATGAGGTTACATATCCTCTCACATGGGATCAAAGCATACTTTTTCTTCATATATGTGCCTTGTCAGAAGAATTTCCTTAGCTTCTTTACTAGATCAATATAAGCTCTAGTGGATAATGAAGTACATGACATTAGGTATATAGGAATTGCATATAACGTTGCCTTTATCATTACAATTTTGCTAGCCCATGTTAACCATTTGGATTTCCACGATTCCATTTTCCTATTCGATTTTTTTCCTATTGATTTCCAAACTGTAGTTGATCTTAAATTTTTTTCCAGTAGTATTCCTAAATACGAGCAAAGAAGTTTACCTTCCTTAAATCCCAACATTCTTAACCCATAGTTTTGGACTTTTTCTTTAACAAAAAAGAAGAATATTTTGAGATTTCTCTTGATTTACTAATTGTCCTGAAGCTTTAGAATATGTTTTAAGTACTCTTTTCAATTGTAGAGCTTCTCCCCTATGCCTTTTTCCAAATAACGTTGTGGTGTTTGCAAATTGTTGATGAGTCACTGGTTGAACTGAAGATGTCACTTCCACCCCATTTAGAATTCCATTTGTTTGAAGGTTGGATAACTTCCTTCTGAGAGCTTCAACCATAATGATAAAGAGAAAAGGTGACAATGGGTCTCCTTGTCGAATTCCTCTTGAACTATCAAAAAAACCTTGAGGATTCCCATTGATAAGAATAGAAAACCGCTGAGTGGATATGCAATAGAATATCATGTTAATCCATGGTTTGCAGAATCCAAACCTTTCCAAGCACTTAGCCAAGAACCTCCAATCCACTTTGTCATATGCTTTCTTTATATCTAGTTTAATAATCATACTTGGGGTCTTAGACTTTCGAATATAGTGAATAGCTTCTTGGGCAATGATTACTCCATCGAAAATAGATCTACCTAGTACAAAACCCATTTGTTCCTCTCCAATTATTTTTGAAAGAATATTTTTCAATCTGTTGGCAAGTGCTTTTGTCAAAACCTTATAAATGGTATTTTGCATAGAGAAATTGGTCTAAACTCATCTAAGCATGTTGATTTTTCTTTCTTTGGAATGAGAGCTATAAAAGTGTATTGATTTCTCTCATAAATCTTCCAGAAATTCTTGTTGCCTCTAATGCTTCGGTCATCTCCGATCCTAATATTGGCCAACATTCCTGTAAAAAGCCAACTAGGAATCCATCAAGACTTGGTGCTTTGTCTGGATGAAGCTGAAATAAGGCTTTATGTATTTCCTCCTCTGAGAATTTTTCCATTAACATTTTGTTATCCTCTTCTAACACAATCTGAGGGATGTCACTTAGCATCTCCTATTGGGCTATCAAATCTGAACCCTCAGAATTATTGACTAAACTTGAGTATAAACTCACTATCTTTTTTTTTGAATTTTCATTTGGTCTTCAATAATGCCACCATCTCCAACATTGATCTTATGGATTCTATTGACACTTCTTTGTTTTGTGCTATTGTGAAATTTTTTGTATTCTTATCCCCTTCTTCAAGCCAAACCTCTCTAAATTTTTAACGCCAAAAGATTTCTTCTTTAGCCAAAATATCCTCATATTCCTTTAATAACTCCTTTTCCTTATAGATTTTTTCCACATCCATACCCTGGAGTATTACTTGTTCATTAAGTTCCTTAATGTTTTTTTCAATTGTACTATTTGATTAAAAATTATTTTTAAAGTGGTCCTTGTTCCAACAAAGCAATTTTCTTTTAACTTCAATTTGAATATAAAGAAAAATGTTTTGGATCCTTCAAATTGAAATTCATTCCACCATTTATCTATCAATACCAAGAGTGCTTCATCTTTCATCCACATGTTTTCGAATTTAAAAGGGTAGTACATCGATTTATTTTCTCCTAATATGTCAACCTGGATGGGAAAGTGGTTGGATCCTGATATAGGAGAAATGGATGCCTTCAAATCAAAAGGAAAAGAAGTCAAGTCACCTTTGTATAAGAATCTGTCAAGTTTTTTGGCTATGTGACTAAAACCAAGTCTTCTATTATTCCATGTGAATGTTCCATTCTCCATCTCAACCTCCATGAGATTTTCATTTGTCACCCAACTTTCAAAGTCTATTTGTGGTTGAAATTCTTTTTGTATACCCCCTCTTTTTTATGATAGATGAAGAATGTCAATAAAGTCCCCGTAGTAATGAAATTATTTTATGTCCAGGATCTAAAGATGCTACTTATCTATACCCATACTTTCACTTTCTTCTTTGTTATTATTGTACCACAAATATTTATTAAGGAGAACTTCAGATTTCTAAACAGACTATAAACTAATCCTCTCAGCCAATTGAATCTTCCTTACAACTTCTGAAAAAGAACTCTGCCTCGGTTCCATAAAATTACCTAGCCCCCTTAGAGCCTATAGCCTCCATTGATTCTAACTCCCATTTTATTATTGATCTTTTGAATTTTTCTATTTCATATGCATTTAAATGTCTCTTAAAACATGATTGTATTTGCTTTGAATGAAAAATGCAATGTTTGATTAAACACTGCTTGTTAGGAGCATTCAAGCCCATAACATTCCATGAGATGATCTTCATTTCTCCTTGGGAAGGAACCCCCCCTTCCCTACATGCAAATAAGTTGTAATTTTGTTTTGGTCAGACTCTTCTCCTTCTTCACTTCTTAGATAGGAAAGGGATTTTCTGCCTTTCCCTTTCTTCTTTTTCTACTCGCAGTTTGGAGATGCTTTGGCTGGAAACATTCTTGTATTTCTAGGTTTAAATTTCTTGCTTCTGTCATCCCCAATAAATATGTATAGTGGCTTGCCACATTCTTTTGAATTTCAAAATCCTCTTTATCTTCTGTATGGACTAAACAAGAAGAATCCAATTCTATCTCTTCCTGCTCTCCAATCTCTGGCTCATGTATCCCTTCAGACTCATTAAAGATAACCTCCTCCTCTGGATAATCCAAATCCAAGAGCCTATTGACAAAGTCATATTTTCTTCTTTATATATTCTTGTTTCCAGTATCCAACAACCCTTGCTCAACTTTTCCAAAAATTTCATAGTATGCTTGAAGTCTTGGTGATATATTTGTGTTTTGATTAATTTCCTCTGAGTTGGTTCCCACTATATTTTTTCTTCCTTTCCAGTCATTGCTCTATTTTTTCTTTATGTATGTAAGTGGCAATAGTCCACCTCTAACTTGTGCTCTGTTATCCTTCCCGTGGGATTGGCTTCCTTCACTATGATTCCTTTCTAAATGCTCACACCTTTGTACTTCTCTAAGCTCTGAGACAAACCTTTACTCTTTATTATCAACTTGTCCGTAGTCATACTTCTATTATTATTCTCTTGTAAAGGATTAACATCCAATTCCAAACCCTTGTACCTATTCTTCCTTGTAGAACAACCTACATCCTCAAACCTCCTATCCTTATTCTTACTGTTTAATGGTACCAATTTTAACCTTGACACATTCTTCATTTCCATAAATCTTAAAGATTTTCTTCATCCTATTTTAAGGCTACTTGGTTCTGACAAGTTAAGATTTGAGTTTCACTGTCTGCTTTCTTCCATCTTACTAGAGTTCCCTAGGATACCTCTCTTTGGATTCTTTGGAATTTTTTCATTTTCTTCCCTTGAAATAAAATTTCCTTTTGTGGGGAATCTATCTTTGTTGATTAGATCTACTAATCTTACTTGTATAACTTCATCTACATCCTTAATGGTTTCATCGTCTTTATATGGTGAGAGTTCTTTTATAGAATAAAGTCTTCTTTGTTGATAATGTCAATGAGTCTTTCTTCTAATACCTCATCTTCGTCTTCCAAATTCGCGGACTCAACATTCTTCTGCATCTCCTTTACTGTAACCCCCTTCTCTGAATCTATCCATCCCTCCTTACTCAAATTCTTGGCCAAAACCTGATCTTCTATCTCTTCTATAATTTTGGTCTGGACTTCTTCCAAACATTCTTGAATAAATCTTTCCATTTCCTGACTACTTATGCCTGATATTTCTTTTTGAGTCCACTGTCTATCCAGTCTCACCATTGGGAACCGTCCTTCTCCTTCTAAAATACTAGGGGACAAAACAACATCCTCCCCCCTTGAGGTTTCTATAATCATGGTGTTGTATTCTTCTGGGGTTATTTATCTTGTTTTCCACAAAGATTTGTCCTAATTAAAATTTTTTAGTCATACACAAACTCCCAGGCGCTGCAATATGTAACATATTTTTAATCCATTTCTCCCTACAAAGTTTCCCCTTTTCTTGTAAAAAATACAACTCATTTCTTTGTGGGCCCTTGATATCTGATGTACTTAAGTCATTCGAGCAAATGAATTTTAATTCTATGTATGACTTAGAAAATTGGTATTTCTTCTCATCACACCGCCGGTGACCCACAATGTCATAGAAGCATTTATCTTCCCCTTCATTTTTACTATAGCGATTTTATTGCATTTTCCCACTTTCCTTATCAATTTCTAGGAATAGAGTGCTGGGATTTCCTTTGAGTTATCGCCAAAATTCCTTAGGACCAAACTTTTCTATTATTCTATGAGGTTCCATTCTACAAAGATCCTCTTCCCCTTGGACAACCCCAAAGAATTCCATTATTGAGATTGGAGGATCCTCAATCCGGTCTATATGATCATATGAAATCCTTTAATCCAAATTCCAAACTTTGAAATGGTTTTGAGGGATCTGGGGAATTCTTTTCCAATATCCATTATAATACATATGTTAGGGCTTCCTATATCCTTAGAAAATGTTGTTTTAAGAAAGATTCCTAATTTGTTTCCAAAAACCTCCAAGATATCTATGTTTCTGTATTTTAACAGAAGGTAGTTTAGCTTTATCCATATGGGAATCAATTTGATGCAACGATCTTTTTTGTTGAAGTTAGGACTCCAATGTTGCATGTGTAAGCCATAGGTTTTTAAAAACTGACATTTTTTTCTTAAAAACCTTGTCTCTACTATCTTTAGATTTGACTATCGCTATGAAAAACCCATTTACAGAATCTAGAAATCCAACTTCATCTAAATCATTCCACTTTTCATTCGTTCATTTATGTAAATCCAAGCATGAAATGGAGATGTTCAAGAACTTTAAAATTATGAATTTTTGTTGTAGTTGACTCGTCTGGTCTTTAAGGAACTCTAAGAATGTAATGAATGCTTATCCAACTGAATGTTTTATTAGAGTTACCATCTCCTTCACTCTTTAATTTTCCTTATCTTCTGCTTAAGACTCCTTGAATCTAATGACCTCTCCCTCTTCTATCTCCTTTCATTTCCATATTAGTCTTGTTCCATATTTTAGGGTTTGGGATCCTAATCTTTCACTTGCCCTAGCTGGTTTGATCATAGAAAAGGAACTACCTTTGTCCCGCTTTTGTCGTGCATTGGCTTCCAATGTTATAAACCCTTTCCTTAGCTTGCCACTTCTATTGCCCTGTAGAGTGGTCCATCTCTTGTTTTGCGATGCAATATTGTTCTTCCTCATCTCTACTTTGAATATCATTTCTCTTTTGTTAAAAATCGTTATGGTTTAGGCAGTTATGAGCAATAAATAGTATTAAGATAATGCAAAAAATAAGAGAAGACAGAAAAACAACAACACAAAAATTTGATGTGGTTCACCCAATATGGGATACATCCACCAAAGAAATAATTGTCCACTTATTTTATTATCCAACGAAGAGAAAATTACAATATGATTGATTTCACATTACACCACCACTTATTTATAGGCCTTTTAGGTGGTTTACCAATGTTGGTTAATAAATTAACCCTAAAAAATGTTTGACGAGTTAACCTAGGGAAATTATCGACAAGTTAACCTAGGGAAATTCTTGACAAGTTAACCAAAGAGTGTACAGTATAGCATGATCAGTCACCACACACCAAAAATATCTCACTTGGAGATTGATCAAGCTCCACACTAAAAAATCCCCCAATTGGATATTGATCCTGTAACAACATTGCTACACTTGAAGCTCTCACTGGATTGACGCACATGGACTGGACTATTTCTCATTTCCACTACGATTAAGCTTGAATACCAATAGAAACCAAACAAGAAGTCAATTTCTCTCGAGTTACTGCCTTTGTCAATATATTTTCAAGATTTTTACTAGTATGTATCTTCTCCAACTTTAACTATCCATCTTTAAAATTGAGCGTATGAAATGGTACCAAAGTTGTATGTTTTTGGTCTTAGAGTGAAGGTGAAAGGTTCTTTGCAAGGTGAATCACTCTCCGACTATCACTGTACAACCTACTAGTCTCTTGTGTCTTTCCCAATTACTTCATAAAATTTTGTAACCAAATGATCTCCTTACTAGCCTTTGTAGAAACAACATATTCTTCTTTTGTGGTTGAAAGTGATACAACCCTTTTCAATTTAGAAATCTAGCTGACCGACGTGCCACCTACAGTAAAAACATACCCTGTAGTGCTCCTTTTGATATCAATATCTCCTAATAAATATGAGTCAACATAGCCTTGTAAAGTGGAATGGGAGCCTCCAAAACATAAAGATGGAGCTTTTGTACCTCTCAAATACCTGAGAATCAACTTTACTACATTCCAATACTCTTTTCCAGGATATTTCATATACCTACTCACAACTCCCACTGCATGTGCAATATCTGGCCTTGTACACACAATGACATACATCAAGCTGCCAATTGCTAAAGAGTATGGAACCTTAGACATGTAATCCATCTCCTCTTGTGTCTTGGGGCTCATTTCTTTGGAGAATTTAAAATGAATAGGAAAATGTGTACTAAATGGTTTTGCATCTTGTATCTGAAATATTTTCAACACCTTTTCCATGTAATCACTTTGAGATAATGTCAATGTGTGATTTTTCTTGTCCCCAGTATTCTCATACCAAAGATTTGTTTTTCTGCACCCAAATCCCTCATATAAAATGATTGGGCTAATTTTTGTTTAAGGTCATTTATATGCTGCATATTAGACCCGACAACAAACATATCATCAACCTATAATAAAAATATAATATAGCTAGCATTATCCAATCTATTGAAATAAACACAATGATCATATTGAAATTTATTGTAACGTTGTTCAACCATAAAACTATCAAATTTCAAATACCATTTCCGGGGTGCTTTTTTCAACCCATACAAGTTCTTCTTCAACCTGCACACTAAATTTTTCTTAACTTTGACCTCATATCCTCGTGGTTGCTACATATAAATATCCTCCTCCAAATCTCCATGGAGAAAAGCTTTCTTGACATCTAAATATTCCAAATGCAAATATTTTGTGGCCACAAGAGTTAGAATAGTTTGAATTGAAGTCATTCAAACAACATGAGAAAATACCTCATCAAAATCAATACCTTTTTTTCTGTGCAAAACCCTTCACCACAAGTCTAGCCTTGTATCTTTTCTTGCCTCTATGTTGTTCCTTTAACCCGTAAATCCATTTGTTAGGAAATTCTCTTTTACCTTCAGGCAATTCAACTAACTCCCAAGTTTGATTTTGTATCAAGGAATCTATCTCCTCTTTCATTCTGTGCTCCCACATTTTCCTGGTTTCAACTTGCATTACTTCTGCATAACTTTATGATTCACTAGAATCAATTAATAAAACATAATATAATGGAGGAGAATATTGTTCATGAGGTCTACTTATCCTGAAAGATCTTCTTATTGGAGTGTGAGGAACCTATTGTGGGTTTGGTTGTTCAATGTTTTCTGGCACTGTTGGTGCTACATTTATTAGATTTCATCAAGCACCATGCATTCTATGTGTTCCTCTTCTTGCATCTTGCTTTGCATTTGATTCTTGTACATGCATTTTTCATTAAAGATGACATCTATACTCCTAATGATTTTGTGATTCTCAAAATCCCACAAATGATAACCAAAATAATTAACTCCATATCCAATCAAAGTACACTTCTTAGATTTTACCTCAAGCTTTGATCAATTTTGTATATCAATATGGACAAATGCTTCACAACCAAAAGTTTTCATAAATGAGAAGTTTAACTTTTTTCCTGTCCATGCCTCCTCTGTAATACCGCTATCGAAGGAACTTGAAGGCCCTCTATTTATCAATTAATCAAGAGTATTTGCAACATTTGCCCAAAACTACCAAGACAAACCTGCATGCAATCTCATTCTCCTTGCACGCTACATGATAGTTTTGTTCATCCTTTTAGACACATCATTTTCTTGTGGGTTCTAGAAACTACAATTATCTACGAAATCTGATGGTATGAACAATAACTATCAAACTCTCTGCTACAGTACTCATGAGACACTTCATCTTGTTTCCTGTCTTATTCTCAACCAAAGCTTTCCATTTCTTAAAGACTTCAAATACATCATAATTTTTTTTCAAGTTTTCCTAGTTTCATCATTAATAAAAGGAACATAATAATAAGACCCACCAAGAGATGGTACCTGGGCTGGTCCCCATACATCAAAATGCACAAGCTCTAAATTTTCACTTTTCTTTTCCTTCCCAACTCTAATAGATGTGACCCTCTTTTATTTTCCATAAACACTGTTTTCACAAAAATCCAAATCAACTTCTTTCAAACCTATCAATAAATTCTTTGAATGGAGAAGCTTCATCCCCTTCTCACTCATGTGCCCAAGTTGATTGTGTAAGGAAACTCAGGTGCGGAAACAACTTCCTACACTAATCTCTAAAGGAAAGTATTGTGCAAATTATTTTAAATCCTTACAATTTCAAATTCATTAACTACTTTAACAAAGATATTGCAACCATATACCATGCATACAGAAAATAGAGAATGACACAATGATTTACCCTGGGGAAAACCTTTCAGTAAAAAACCTCAGCACTCCAAAACCTCCACAATGTATTATCTTCAACACAACGGTTACAACACACTTGCAATGCAAGTTCTTTCAGGAGACAATCAACACACAGACAAATCCAGTAGCACCAGATTATACTAACAATACACTCTTTTTGTATCCTTTCCTGTAACCCTAAAAAATGCTTATATCATTGCGCTTTCCTTTTTAGGGCAACTCCCAAAGATAGCCGTATTAGGGTTTTACCATTCTCTGAGAAAATAGGAACCCTAAATTTTTTTCGGGCGATGCCCCGAACCCCACAGTTGGGATCAAGGATTGGAAGAGTGTACAATACTCAACTTTATCAGTTGCCACATGTCATTGCATGTCTTCACCTGTCATTGAAATCACCTAGAAATAACTCTTACGTGTCATAGGAATCTGTCATAACCGTTTCAGCCATGATCTCCTTACACACAATTCAAGATGCCGACACATCAAGTGGAGTGACACATCAACATGCCAACTAGACATGTA
>MU227326.1:985687-999468 GCA_018584345.1 Thuja plicata | reverse complement strand
CGAGACCTGATAAGGAGATGCATGAGGGAGATGACATAGGGGGAGATGTGGGAGACATATATGGGGTGTGGGGGAGTAGGGGGAAAGAGAGTATGCCAAAGGGTATAGAGGGCCTCAACAGTACATGGAGAAGGAGGGGGAGCACATGTACAACCTTCTCTAGGAAATGGACATGTACTACTGACATAGGCACAAAAAATACCACCAGTAGCACTACAGGTACATCTAGTACCACTAGGGATGGTGACACAAATAGTGCATGATGCATTACAAAGACAATTTGATGACCTGAGTATGGATAGGGATCATATCTAGATAGACTTGTAGAGGCTATGAAGGCATCTGGAGATAGAGAGAGGGGATCATGCCACCACTCAAGAGAAGAGAGATAGTCTCCAGGAAGAGGTATCGAGGTTATATGGGTTATTGGATATAGATAAATCTAGGAGTGCCAACCTTGAGACAATGCTAGGAGACCTATAGAGGAGGGTGAATTTAGGTGATTTTGCGGAGGCTACCATAGAGGTAGAGGAGGTGAAAAGGGAGATCTATGACAATAGGTTGCTATAATTAATTTAAAGAGGGATGCCTAGTAGAGGCATGATGAGACTTACAGAGAAAAGAAAGATATTTCTTGACAGGGAGCCACATTAGCAGGGGTGAAGAAGATGTTTTTTCCTGCATAAGAGAGGTAGGTAGAGAAGGGTGAGAGGATATGTACTACATGGGTCTTTACCACCAAAAAGTGCTAGAGGAGCAGGAAAAACCTCCATAAACCAAGAGGACACAATCACATAGCACATGTAGGGCATCCCAAGGTTTAGTGGGCCTGCCACCTAGACCACCTAGAGATGACGCCGAAGGAGGGCTATTCCAGCCAACTAAATGAGGGGCCTTGCAGTCACATTGATACACTTTTTTATTTTATGATGACATGAGATGTACAATGAAACTTAGGTGCATTTATGATGTATATTTTTATGTACCATTTGATGTACTTTTATATGATTCTACATGCTGTAAAACTTTGATGGACATTTATGGACTCTATGAACACTTTATTCTTTCATGATCTATACGATGATGCAGATGGTTCGGTATGATGATGGTTTATGGATGAATTTATATTTATGCATTATTTCTATGATGCACATGATGATGATACTAATGCTTGTGATTCAAGAGGTGTGTGTGTGTGATGTGGTTTATTTATGACATGATTATGTGTTTGATCCAGGTTGGCATGAATTATGGATATGATTATGATGAATATATGATGTAGATGTTATGGGATACATGTGATGTTGTATGTATGTATTATGTGATGTATATGCAGATGATGTCATGTTTTATGATGTATTTATGACTGTGTATGCAAGATAGATGAAGAGTTTACCATATGATGCATACAACATTTATTATGATGTGATTTATTCATGTGATTCTATTATGGACGTGATTAATGAAAAATAGATATGTGATGGATATTATGATACGATTTATTCCTATGATTTGATATGATGCAACTATATATGATGTGATTCTATATGAGATGGATTTATTTATGATGAGGATTTTAATATTTATGATATGATGGATATTTTTGAGGTGATGTTTAATGATTAATGATTAATGAAATGGATGGATAATACATGCAAATAAATTAATGAGTAATGATATGATGAATCTAATGTAATGGAGTGTGTTGGTTGTATTTCCAATTTTGAGTTTGCTCTGAAAATTTTGTTGTTCTCATGCCTATCCTTCCCCAGAAATTGAAATCCTATCTAAAATTGCAAAATATCCCTCTGCAAATTGTGTTTTCTAGGACAAAATCAAAGAGAGATGTCAAAAAACCCTAAGTCCTAGTTCATTCTTCTTGAAAATGGAAAAAGGCCTTAGTTCTCCAAAATTTGTTATGTTTTGAAGTTACTTTAGCGAGTAACTTGAAATCCCTTTTGGCATGTATGCATTTCATGTCTCATATTGTCGCTAAGTCTCCTAATGTTTTCAGAATATTCCAAACCTTCTCATGACATAGCGATTTTCCTTTAGTTGGGTTGTCTCCTTAGGAAAAGAATATGTTCTCAGTTTTCATGAGACTTGGTGACAACCATTCGATGCAATGTTAATCCTGCAGTGGTCGGGAAGTCTTGTGATGTAACCCAAGGTTAGAAAATTATCTCCCGACTTTGAGATTACTCAGTGGCTTGATTGTTGGATGGATCGAGGTGAAAGGTGGGTCAAGTCAGAGTTAGGGTTACAGATTGAAGACCAGTTAGTGATTGTGCAAGTTGTTCAAATTTGACGGCTATCATAATGCCTTAAAGACATAGATGTAGTTATTTAATGGATAAGGCATTACAACAGAGTGCCACATGTCCTTGTGGGCCCAGTTGCTGATCATCACTGGGGTCATTAAAGTTCAAGCAAGTTGGAAAATATCCAATGGTTGACTTGATTCCTTAAAGCAAAGATGCGCACGATCTATCTTGTAAGCCATTAAGTTTGAATGCCATGTGTTTCTGGTAGGCCCAGATGCAGTATAGGTGATCTTTTTAGTCACCAAGTCTCCAAATTGTCCATGGTAAATGGTGGGTTAGGTCAAAGGTCAGAGATGACATCAGTGTCGGAAGTGATGAGGAAGTTGTAGAAAAATGATAAGGGGACACGTGTCTTAATGGGCCTGTGCTTCATGTGATCAGTCTCCAAGTCTCTTGATAAAAATGGAATATTCCAAAGTGTTCAACGAGTATGAGTTTTCCTTGTTGCTGGGTCTCCAGTTGATATTGAATATTCTCTTTTTATTAAGAGACTTCTCGCTGACCATTTGAATAAGATCAGATCTAATGATAGTCGCCAAGTCTTGTGATGAGACCAGAGTTAAGGAAAATGTCCAGTGACTCAAAGACTAAAGGAAATATGGTAACTTGAGGTCAGAGGTTAAGTTATGATGCTGAGGTCAGTCCCCGGGTATAGATTAAAGATGGATTGGCAGCTGTGTTTTAAAAGGATTTTCAAATTAAAATTGGGGCCGTTGATTGAGCTATCTCGTGCCACCTGTGACCGTTATGGTTTAAATTCAAATATTTAAAAGGGGATTCCCTATCAGATTTCATGGTAGTGGTATGATTTTTCAAGATGCAGACATCATGCATGAATCTTCCATTTCTTTCTTATAAGAGTAATGACGATGGGAGTTGCTTCGAGAGCCGTGGATGATATTTTTGAGTGTTTCTCAAGAGCATTAATGAGAAGAAATTGATTGTAGATATGAGTGATGTGTCCTCAAAACATTGTTTCTAGTGATAAAAGGTTGAGATACAGAGAATTTAACAGCTGGTGGTGAGGGTTAGTGATAGATTTTTTTCAATATCGATAAAGAGAATGGTCAACTAGCACTCAGCCAAGTTTCAGCCACTAGTGATGAGATAGTTGTAGAAGTATGGGGCATTTGATTGCCTGATTACATCATGGGTTTTTATGACAAAGGCCAAAGAAGATGAAGACAACAGTTATGAGCTTAGATATTTTATCTATCTTTCTGTTTTAGAAGCAAATTGTGTTTTGTCTTCCAAGAGTTAGGTCAAAATCATCCAAAGCTTATTGCATTCTTATTTCATAAGAATTCCAAGATGATTTTGGGCTATATATAGGTCTGTTGTAACATTTTAAATGGTTTTTGAATTACTATTGCAAGGTAGGCTTCTAGTTTTGCATATTCTTTTAGCTTTCGGTCTGGATATATTGAAATAGGACGTATTATTGAAATACAGTGCAGTTTCCTATCTCATGTTATTGTTGTCTCTTTATATTTCTGTGCATGACTCTTGTATGTTTGGTTTGTAAGACATTCTAAATATACCGGTCACAAGGTAACTTGTCTAATTATTTATGAGTTTCTTTCAAGGAGAGAACTAAATTTCATAAATAATTTCACGGGGTTAAGAATTAATGTGAGGACTTAATACAGTAGTATGGAAATGACAAGGTAGTTTGTAAGGCATTCAATCTGAACTGCATATAGTTTGTAAGGCATTCTATAGTATTTACTTAATTTGTTTCTATGGATTTATGTTTTCATTTGACTCTTTTCCCAAGTAATAGGTACTGGTCTAGGGTTTGGTGAGCAGTTATTTATTCATCCAAATAAATCAATCAATCAATTACACTTGGTTACTAAGAACACATGAGATGAATTCAAGTGGATTTGTATTAGCCGGGTACAATTTAGTTTGTTGATTCCTTGAAGAGTGAATCACTAGGTTAAACCTCCTTAAAAGGAAGAAGGATGATAATCCTTGTCTCATTGATTTTTCTATTCTTACAATCATAGTTTATCTAGTTAAGCTCTGTATCCAGTTGATTTTGGTCATCTGCAGAGTGTTTTATAAGTTGATTCAATAAAGGGTAAATAGCAAATCAATGTCTACTATAACATATACTGAATAATCAGTAATCATTTAGAGGTAATACCTGCCTGAGCATGTGGAGCTCAAAAAATAAGGAGGATCTTATCCAATCCTCATCAATTAGGCATTTCTCTTGTCTGAATCAGTATTAGGAGTCATAGTGTTCAATCAATTATTCAACCACCATGGTTCATACAAGAAAAATCCCTAACAGAGTGAGCTTAATGAAATTATAATCACTAATGAACCTAAATAATGTATATGAATGAATTATGAAATGAACCTAAAGAGACGTATAATGAGAACAATAAAATGATTTAATGCGATCTGAAATTAATTAAATGCAATGAACTTAATGCAATGCAACATATGAATGTACCTAAGATAATGAACAATGCAAATAATTGTAATTAATGCAACCTAATTAAATTAATGATGTAACTAAATGCAATTGATGATGCCACTAAATGCAATTTAAGATGAAAGTGTAATGAAATATTATTAATAATGTAATGAAATATGATATGCAACCTAATACAATAAAATTATGCAATATGACAGTGTTACTAATGCAAGATAACCATGTGACTAATGTAAAGAGACATGTTTTTGTGTGTATCATCATAATGAGAGGGACATTTAGCTAGCTGAGATGGGGGGATAATGAATAAATATGAGCCTCACAATGCAAAAATGCATAATGAAGAAAATGAAACTATCAATGCAATTAACTAAATGCAAAGGGGAATTCTTGGGGATTATGTTGTGTTAATGTTGGAAAGAACACCCTAGTTTGATTTTGAAAAAGGAGGTATGAATCACATGTTATATAACATGGATGACATTGTTCCTTTTCGTGGACTAGACTATCAGAAAAAGGTAGATTTAGGAACATAGATGTAGATTAACAATCATGGTGGAACTATTGCAGTGACACTCGTGAGGAAGTCATAGTACACTGAAATATTGATTAGGGACTTGGTGGAAGTTAATGAGACTATTACCCCAGTGAGGCATGTATAACCATAACCACATGATAAACAAAATACTCTAAATTACTCATAGATAGATCATACCACAAAAAAATGTTTACCTATATACATCATTCAAGATACACCAAGATATTGAAGAAGGATGAAATCATGAGTAGGTTCTATTGAAACACAAAGATAAAATAAAGGAAAGGCCTTATGACTGAACGACCATTCAGTCCACAATTATTTACATGAACATGATCGTGTGATGATGGATTGTATAAGCCAACTCAGGAAGGATGCATCCTAAGGGAAAAGATTGATTGATTTAAAATGGGCATCTGAAGGCAATAGATGTGAAATAAAAAATATCTTGGAAAATTTATCTAAGAACTAATTTGGTTAAAAATCATACAGTCAAAGTGTCTGTGATAAGCCCAGTGTGATCGGGTTAAGCTCAGTTTTATGGGGTGAAGCTTAGTGTGTTGGGATGATGTGTACTGATGGTGGATCCTTATTGTGATCATGAACAAAACCTCACCATGGAGGGGTGATGAGGATGGTGGGGTGAATGAGGTGAACTGAGGTAAATTGTAGGATTAAAGTGGAAAAAAATTGGTAGGATTCTCACACAGATACAAGGCGGGGATGTGGAAATTCAAAAATGGGTGGGATGATAGAATGTGGAGTGAACTTGATAGATGGTGGATCCAAATTTTCTACGCATGATGCTTGAAGAAGGTTTTGACCATGATACTTTTCTAAGGCATTTGAATACCAAGTTTTCACCATTGGATACTTATTTCTCTTTACTTTTTTTTTGGTATTTTGTGATTTAATAGGAGGAACTCCCTAATATTCTATACATAAAAGAGTTTCAGATGTAATATGTTGACAAGATTAGGGATATGATCTCCCTCTAGTGTTTCCATTTTATAGGATCTAGATCCAAATTTACCTATGAGGAAAAATGTCCCCAACTAGTTAGGCTCAAATTTTACTTTCTTTTCACAGTTCTAGAGGTTCTTCATGTTGTGTTGTAGGACCAAGTCACCAACTTCAAACTAATGAGGTTTGATCTTCTTATTTAACTGTAAGCGCAACCAATTTTGATACACACAAAGGTGGTTTAGGACAAGTGAGAAACTCATTATTCTTTATCAGATATAATTTTTTTCAGGTAGATTATAAGGGAAGGAATCTCAATCTCATTGGAGAAAATGGCATCAGTACTGTAAATAAGGGAAAATGGAGTGGCTCTAATGGGAATGGTGATAGAAGTGTGGTAGGCCCAAAGGGTGAGGTTTAATTAGAGGTGCCAATCATGACAAATATCATCAACTATCTTCTTGAGTATTTTCAAGATGTTTTTATTTATAGCCTCTTATTTACCATTGCCTTGTGGGAAGTACCTGGAGGAACAATGTTGGGTAATTCCAAACTTCTTACAGAGGTATGTGACATCCTTGTTTTTCAATGGGGCCCATTATTAGTAATGATGTCTTGAGGAATGCCATAGCGATAGATAATGTAGTTTCGGTTGAACTTTGAAATATATTTTCCATTAGTGTATGTAAGGGGAATGTCCTTAACCATTTAGTGAATTAATCAGTGGTGATAATGATGTATTTGTGGCCATTGGATGACTTTGGAAATATCTAGCCAACAATGTCAAGTCCCCAATATGAGAAAGGCCAAGGTGTGATGGTGGGATGAAGAGCTTGGGATGGTGCATGCATCAAATTTCCATGCTGCTGAAAAGGCAAACATTTCTTCACATAATGATAGGCTCCATGCTCCATGGTCAACCAATAGTAACCTGTGCATAACAAATTATTTGCAAGAGTGAGTCCACTAGAGTGAGCCCCATAGATTCCTTGATGAACCTCTTATAATGTTGTTTTAGCTTCCTCTAAATCAAGGTACCTAAGGAGGGTTCCATTTAAGTGTTTTTGGAAGAGGGTATCACCCAGGATAGTGTATCGGGACATGTGGTGAATGAAGGTCTTGTTTTGGTTTGGTGTAAGGTGAAGCAGAATAATATCATCATGGAGGTAGGAGTAAATCTCTTGGTACTAAGGAGAATCAAGACCAACAATATCACACACCATTTTGGATTCCAACATGTCATAAGAAGGGACCATAAGGTTCTCAACAAAAAAATCGCACCAGTGACTGCATTTTGGTATAGATATCAATGACCTAATGGTGGCCATTACATCATCAAATTTTTTGTTTGTTCTAGAGATCTGCTGGAATGCAATTTCTTGGAAGTGTAGTTTCAAATCCTTGACTATTCTACGATAGGGGAGCAATTTGTATGATATTCATTGTTAACTTGTCTTCAATAACCAACTGAGATTCACCAAAGACAAGTAGACTAGTGATTTTCCATTGGATAGCTAAATGAAGTCATGTTACCAAAGCCTTATAATGTGTAATATTGTTTATGCATGTAAATGTTGACTTATAATATTTAGAGATGAGGTCTCCCTATGGTGTCAGAAACAAGATTCCTACCCCTGATATTTTCTATGCAAAAGATCCTTTGAAGTATAGTTTCCATTGTATACTCAAGGTGACAGTCATGATGGATTCATCTAGAAAATATGCAAATAGAGGATGGTCCCTGGGATAGGAGAATATCCTAACTAATTTATGATTACTGATCCTTTGATGGATTTTCTGTCTACATACACAATGTTGTATTCACTCAAGATCAAAACCCACTTAGTAGCTCAATCAGTAAGAGAAACCTTAGATAAAAAGTATTTCAGTGGATCAATCTTTGTGATGAGTTGGGTTTGAATCTTTGTGCAATACATGAGAGAAAGGATGAACCTTATCTGTGAGCAGTGACGCAAATATATGGATGGAATAAATTATTCCTTATAGGCTGAAAAGTTGTTTTAGTGTCTTGGGAGGTGACATCTCTAAGATTAAATTTACTTTCTTTAGGTCCACCTCAATTCCTTTGCGGGATACAAAGTAACCTAACACATTTCCTGATTGTACACCAAAGAAATACTTCTTAGGATTCAACTTAACATTATATTTATCTAACCTATCAACTATTTTTGTGAGGACAATGATGTGTGATTCTCTGGTCTTTGATTTTCCTAAAATGTCATCCACATATTCTTCCGTGATATCATGTAGGAGGTCATGAAAGATTGTTGTCATAGCATGTTGATAGGTAGCTCCAAATTTTTTATGTCCAAATAGCATGAATTGTAACATAAATTACCCCAAGGTGTGGTGAATGCAGTCTTGTGTTGATATTCTAATGCAATTTTGATATGATTGTAACCAGAAAACCCATCCATAAGTGATGACATTTCATTTCTTCTTGTTAAATCCATTATGATGCCTATTTTGGGTAGTGGAAAATCATCCTTCGGACATGCCAAGTTTAAGTCTCTAAAATTTGAACACATGTAGATGCCTCCAGTAGCTTTACATACTAGTAAAATATTGCAGACCCATTTAGGACAGTCTATAGGTGCGATAAATTCAACATCGAGCATCTTCTATAACTCTTCTTTCACCAACATTTCTATTTGTTGATGCATCTTGCATAGATTTTTTTTGAAAGGCTTTATTTTAGGGTCTACCACAAGATGGTGTACAAATAGCTTAGGGTTTAGTCCAGGAATATATTTGTAGGTCCTTGCAAAGTTATTTTGTGATTTACAAAGAAATGCAATCATGTAAGCTTTCTCTTTGTCACTTATGGATGTTTCTATAACTTGGTGATCTTAGGGTCCTCAACTATTCCAAGATTCACTTCAACTATATATTTAATGAGGATAGAAGACTTTTATAGTGGTAGAGACATGAGTGAAAAGTAAGCTTCTCCCTCTCCCGGCACCTTAGAAACATTTTCACCAAAAGACATGTCCTTTATTTTGTCTTTTTCTTTATCCAAAGGTGACTTAGAAAGGTTTTCATGAGGGGATGTTTTATTATCCTTTAGATTTGTATTTTTTTTTCACTTTTGCAACTAAGAGAGTTGAATTTGCTACCAATGTAGGCTTGATCATTGTAACATATTTATTATTCGTAGTCTTGGAGATCTCTTTAGGCCAAAGAGGGCTAATACTGCCTCATCTGAATTACATATATCCAAAGTTGGTGTCGAGTCCTGTGCTAGTAATAACTGAGAGGGGGGGGGGATGAATCAGTGGCCTCAAAAATTTATCCTTGAACTTAACCACTAATCAAATCAACCTCAGATTATTAAGTCCCTACAAGATGCATGCCATGAAATACTTATAATAATTAACTATCTAACAGTTTTCCCTGTCTGTCCTTATTCTCCTTGATTATCGATAAGCAATATAACTATTTACCAAAATACATTAAATATGCAGAGTATACCGATATATCCAGAATGGATTATGTAAGATACAAAACAATAAAGAAATGCATCATACACACATATAACACATGGATTTTAACATGGAAACCCTGTTAAGGTAAAAAACCACTGGGACCGGTACCCCAAATTTTCACTCTTCTGAAGTGAGCCTTGTTAGAACCCAAACTTGTTAAAGGTTACAAATACACTATTAGGTGTGACCTTGTTAGAGGATTTTACACATATAGGTTGTCACTTAGTATCAGGCATCTAATGCTGCCATCCTTGAACCAACCTCTCCCTTAGACTATCAATAGGCATTGGGCATATCCAATGATACTTTCATGAATCAACTTTTTTGGCACTCCTTGGGATGTACCTCAATATATAGAAGACTGTTAAGTCCTGCTCTATTAAGAGACTTGATGCTTCAATGGTTAAACTAAAATAATATGACCTGTTTATAATGCAACTTAAATTGAAGATTTTTAGATCTATTTAAGTACATTACCTCTTTGATCAATGTATCAATTCAATTCTTTTGTGCTCCACACTTTCTGCTCTATGATGCTATGCTCACTATTCGTCGGTGTCTGCAAAATTCCTTAGCTCTCCTTCAGCTTGATTGATCAGTACTACATGAAGTTGTTCTTCATCAGTTTCTCTTCAGCATCCTCTTTTTATTCACTCCCCTTAATCCCTTTTTGTGAATGTAATCTCTCTTGAAAATGAATTAAGCCTGTCTCCTATATAGACATAATATTCATTGCTTCTTGATTCTTGATTCTTGGCATGGAAAACAATCCAGCCAATTAGATTTAAAGCATAACTCCTAACTTGTCTCATAGTTATCTTCATTCCAACTATACAAATCATCTTTAAATCAATCACTTAACTTTGGTCAAATAAAACAAAGAAAACAACCAGTTAAGTCTATCTTTAGCTCTTGCCAGCTAGATATTTTGTTGTTTTCTGAACTCTTTGTTCCGTCGGTCAACTCTTCAGTTTTTTGTCGATGACAATTGATAGTTTCATTGGCGTGACTCCAGTTAGCTTCAGGATCTCCATCCATTGGGCATCATTGGATCTTTACTCGTCGAGAAACTCTATTTTTAGCTCATCAGGCATCCTGTGGTTTTGCTTCTTTGGGCAACACTGTCTTCTTCTCGTTGGGTATCATTGTGACTTTTCTTCTTTGCCTTTTCCAATGGTGTGCACTCCATTAGTGTTGTCTATCACTTAGTGAATACTTGACTTTTATGCATTGCTGAAAGCATAACCTTTGCTCCATTGATTCTCTGAAGTCTTTGGAATTATGTACATGATGGTATAGATGATATCAAGTTGACATCAATGACAATACAAACTATTAACTAATTTAATCCCTTCCATTATCTTCAACTTAATATTATGAAACATTCAATCAGTTACATGTCATCAATATCTCCCTTTGGCATTGATGGCAACATACTATATTATCACACTATCCTATTTCTAATACAATATGAAATACAATCATTGAGATCCATCAAACTACCAATATCTCCGTTTTGTCAACCGATAAATATCTGAACTCTGGTAAGCTTTGTTTTAGGTTAGATTTGATTCTTTTAGCTCTTTGTCTTTTGATGCATTGAGTCCTCTTCTTGTGTCAATTTCTCTCTTTTGACTATTTTCTCTCTTCTCTTGTGATGTCTTTTTCTCTTGTTATCAACTCTCCCTTTGTATAATCATCTTTCATACATTTTTCTCTCCCTTAGGATATAATAATCTTTCCCTGTTGGAGTAATTTGATGATGGATAATCTATCTCTCTTTTTCCTGAAGGATGTGATAATATGGATAATCTCTCTCCCTTTGACAGCAATGCCAAACAAATATTTTGCAAATATCTAACATTCATGTTAAGCAATCATTTTTCTTCTATCCATAATATATTCCTTGAATTTCCCTTATCCATCAGTAATACAACAATATGCTCTGGTGCTTGGTTCTGATATATACCTGTCTGTATATAGATTATCTTTTGAAGTTCATCTCTTTTATTGCATCAACACGAATGATATTCTGATAATATATAGGCTGATGCAGCCTTCAGTCATTTTACTGACTGGTAGACAAGGGTTTGACCCCTAGTCTCTTTCTTAAGTACTCAAATGTATCCTTGGGCAGTGGATTGGTGAAGATATCAACCAATTGTTCTTTTGATTGCACATACTCAAGTATCACCTCTTTTTCTTGAACTTGTTCTCTCAAATAATGATACTTGATGGCAATGTGTTTAGTCTTAGCATGCATGAATAGATTCTTGGAAATGTTTATTGCGCTAGTGTTATCACAATAGATAATCACTGGTTCTGAGATCTTCATATGCATACCTTCCAGCAACTATTTGACCCATGCAATGTTTGAGAAATTTGTAGCAACAAAAACATATTCTACTTTTGCAGTAGACTAAGAGTTGCATCCTTGCTTCTTGCTAATCCAGGTGACAAGTCTGTCACCCATAAAGAATGCTCCTCCAGTTGTTCTCTTTCGGTCATCAAGAATTCCATCCCAATCAGCATTGGTAAACACCTTGAGTTCAAATTTGCCTTCTCTTCTATACTATAACCCAAATTCCTCAGTATTCTTCAGATATCTTATAATTATTTTCACAACAGTCATATGTGATTCTCTGGGGTTAGCAAAAAATCTAGCAACAATTCCTACTACATGTGCAATATCTGGTCTAGTGTGTACAACATACATGAGTTTTCCAATCATTGATCTGTACATAGTCTGATTTACCTCTGTTATCTTGTCCTCCTTTGTTAACTTACATCCAATAGCCATCGGTGTTCCAACTGGTTTGGATTCTTCCATCTTGAATATTTTCAAGACCTCTTTGATGTACTTGGACTGTGTAATGAAAATACCTTCTCCTTGTTGCATGATCTGGAGACCAAGAAAGAACTTGATTTCTCCAAACATAGACATCTCAAACTCTTTTCTCATCTCATTTTCAAATGATTTGCATAGCATATCATTGCCTCCAAATATGATGTCATCAACAAATATTTCAGAAATCAAAGTGTTAGCATCAATATCTTCCTTTAAATAAAGATTACTGTTTTCACTAGTCCTTACAAATCCAATACTTATTAGATAGGAATTAAGTTGTTCATACCAGGCTCTTGGAGCTTGTTTCAATCCATACAAGGCTTTGTAAAGTCTACATACCATGTTCCTTTTGTCTGGATCAACAAACCCTTCTGGTTGTTCAATGTATACCTCTTCTTCAAGTATTCCTGTAATCACCTGAAAATGGTCTGATAAGCTCAAAAGCCCTAATCTACAAGTAAGTCCTCCAAGTCCTAACCAAGACTACCAATATCAAGATAATCACAATTATATAATTAAACTAGATCGGTTTAAGTATATAATTTGTCAAAAATCAATAATCTAAGATCACTCATCAAGATGCATCTATCAAAAGTCATTAATTCTTCAATTAACCTTGAATGAATTAAATCAAATAAAAAAATTAAATACATGGCTAAAAAAATCAATTAAAAGGAATTAGTTAAATCAAATAATTAATATTCCTTCAACATGCCTCAAGGATAAAAGCCTCTAACCAATAGGAGGTAATCACTTGGATCAAGCAAGTTTCCATCTCAACCACCCCTCATGGATGCATCTCAACCACTCAATTCAAATTCAAATTTGAATCTTTCCCTCCAATAATTCTCTATAAAAAGAAGCCATTCTAAGCTTATTTGATATAGGAGAATATAATTCAAGCATAGAGATAATGTCAATTTCATTTTAGCTCATCTAGTTCATCATTTTTAGCATGTTAATCTAGTTCATTTGTATAATTTGATCAAAATTGTGCATAATTGAACATGTTCTTGAGAATTTTACGCATTTTTACAATGAATCTTCCATTTCATGATTGTCATTCTATGATCTAACATGCTTAATCTGAGAGCAATTTACAATTTAGAGTAGAATCTTCATGACTAGGAAGCAATAATTTGATTTCTCAAGG
>MU227326.1:956121-982336 GCA_018584345.1 Thuja plicata | reverse complement strand
GATACCAATTGTTAGTAATAACTGAGAGGGGGGGGGGGGTGAATCAGTGGCCTCAAAAATTTATCCTTAAACTTAACCACTAATCAATTCAACCTCAGATTGTTAAGTCCCTACATGATGCATGCCATGAAATAATTATAATGATTAACTGTTTGTCAGTTTTCCTTGTCTGTCCTTATTCTCCTTGATTACCAATAAGCAGTATAACTATTTATCAAAATACAGTAAATATACAGAGTTTACCGATATTTCCAAAGTGAATTATGTAAGATACAAAACAATAAAGAAATGCATCATACACACATATAACACGTGGATTTTAATTTGGAAACCCTGTTAAGAGAAAAAACCACTGGGACTGGTACCCCAAATTTTTAGTCTTCTAAAGTGAGCCCTGTTAGGAGCCAACCCTATTAAAGGTTACAAACACACTGTTAGGTGTGACCTTGTTAGAGGATTTTACACATATAGGTTGTCACTTAGTATCGAGCATCTAATGCTGCCATCCTTGAATTAGCCTCTCTTAGACTATCAATAGGCATCGAGCATATCCAATGCTACTTTCATGAATCAACCTTTTTGGCACTCCTTGAGATGTACCTCAATATATAGAAGACTGTTAAGTCCTGCTCTGTTAAGAGACTTTATACTGCAATGGTTAAACTGAAACAATATGACCTATTTCTAATGCAACTTGAATTGCAGATTTTTAGATCTATTTAAGTACATTACCTCTCTGATCAATTTATCAATTCAATTCTTTTGTGCTCCACACTTTCTACTCTGTGATGCTGTGCTCACTGTTCATCGGTGTCTATAGAATTCCTTAGCTCTCCTTCAGCTTGATTGATCAGTACTGCATGAAGTTGTTCTTCATCAGTTTCTCTTCAACAACCTCTTTTTATTCACTCCCCTTAATCCATTTTCATGAATGTAATCTCTCTTGAAAATGAATTAAGCCTATCTCTTATATAGACATAATATTCATTGCTTCTTGATTCTTGATTCTTGGCATGAAAAAAATCTAGCCCATTAGATTTAAAGCATAACTCCTGATTTGTCTCATAGTTATCTTCATGCCAACTGTACAAATAATCTTTAAATCAATCACTTAACTCTGGTCGAATAAAACAAAGAAAACAACTAGTTAAGTCTATCTTTAGCTCTTGCCAGCTAGATATTTTGTCATTTTATGAAATCTCTATTCCGTCAGTCAACTCTTCAGTTTGTTTTCAGTGACAACTGATAGTTTTGTCAGCGTGACTCCAGTTAGCTTTGGGATCTCTATCTGTCGGGCATAATTAGATCTTTACTCGTCGGGCAACTCTATTTTTAGCTCATCGGGCATTCTGTGGTTTTGCTTCATCGGGTAACACTATCTTCTGCTCATCGGGTATCACTATGACTTTTCTTCTTTGCCTTTTCCGATGGTGTGCACTCCATCGGCGTTGTCTGTCACTTAGTGAATACTTGACTTTTATGCATTGCTGAAAGCATAACCTTTGTTCCATTGATTCTCTCAAGTCTTTGGAATTATGTAAATAACCATATAGATGATATCAAGTTGACATCAATGACAATATAAACCATTAACTGATTTAATGCCTTGCATTAGCTTCAACTTAATATTATCAAACATTCAATCAGCTACATGTCATCATCTTGTTGGTCCCAATCAATGAGTTTAGGGTGTTTGAGTGGGAGACTATATGATGAAAGGTCAACTTCAGTAATGGAAAGGACATGATTGGTATTGATGAGATATTTTTCTATATACTCAAAGGGAACTTCATATAATTCATCCCCATGTTTTGAATAAGAAGAAACTTCCTAAGTTTCTATTAAGGGCACCTTATCTTTTCGGGAGCCCAATCCTCTACCACAGGAGTAGCTGATTACTTTGATTGGATATTTTATACCTTGTTATTTTTCACCAACGTTGCATGATATCCCATAATTTCAAAAATGGGAGTGACCTTTACATATTTTTACCTTAGGTATATCTATAGGTTCATCTTCTCCATATTTATAGAGCCAGAATAGGATATCTAATTCCATATTTTCATCACCAAGGGTTCCCCAATGTTCAAAAGTGGTCTTCTTACATTCAATGATACCTTTATCTTTCTTAGGAAAGAGTTGTGAAGGTCTACCATGAGACTTTGGGGATAGAGGGAGTTGGATAATGCAAAAGGAATTCTCAAACTTGTATTCTCCCATACCTTGTTCAATGAATTTGAAAGGAAAGAATCAAGAGAAAAGAAATGAAAAATAATCCAAGAGAATTGTTTGTAGAGAATATTGTTACCATGCGAAATGCATAAACTTGGAGAAATCACCAAAAGAGCCAAGACAAGGAGACCATAAGTTTTGAAAGGGAAAAGAAAAGAAAAACACCTTGTGAATAATTAATGAGGCAAAGCCTAAGAATGAGAGAGAGAGAAAGAAGCTCATTTACAATAACATCATAATGTTGAAATGAGAAAGAGGAGTATCTCTTAAATAGAGATGAGGAGACGAGTTACAAAGTAACTCACAAATATATGAATTCCACGATTCATAATAGGTGTGTGCAAAGTGCCAACATCCTCTTAAGGAGGATAAGCTATTTTCCTTAATAATGGAATTGCAAATAAATGACACGTCCTCCTATTTTTACTAGAGGAAAAAATATATGTAGGATACCTTGGTCTATCTTAAATTAAATAAATACAACCAAGGAAAGATTAAATATTCTAACACCCCCCTTAATCTATACTTGGGGAGTTTAAATCAATGGGTATCAACCTTAATTTTTTAAAATGAAGTTGAAACTTCTCGTTAGAAAGAGGCAGTGTCAAAATATTAGCAACTTGATCTTCTCCCTTGAAATAGATGAGTAAAACTTTCTTGTTTTCAACTTGTTCTTTAATGAAGTGATGTTGGAGAAAAATATGCTTTGTCCTTGCATGAAAAATAGGATTAATTGCCAAGAAAATGGCACTTTAGTTGTCACAATACAAAGGTGTAGGCTCTTGTTGAGGTAGACCCAAATCTTCAAGCAATCTTCTAATCCATAAATATTCTTTAGAGGCATTAGTACATTATTCATATTTAGCTTCATTAGAACATAGAGAAATATAATGTTCCTTTTTACTTTTCCAAGAAATGGCACCTAAACCAACAAAGAAACACTATCCACAAGTAGATTGCCCATCATTGGGATCTCCTCCTAGATATGAATCAATACACCATTTTAAAGTAAAATCATAATTGGTATCATAAAATACACCAACATCAATAGTGCCTTTAATAGACCTTAAAATTACTTTTGAAACTCTGAAATGAGTTTGTTGAGGTTTAGACATAAATCTAGAAACTAAACCTACACTATAAGAAATATCAGGTCTAGTAAGAGTTATATAATTTAAACTTCCAAGTAGTTGTATATATAAAGTAACATCAACTAAATGAGTTTTCATATCAAGCATTAAATTAGTTCCTAATTCACATGGAATGGAAACATGGACAACATCATTCATCTTAAATTTTTCTAAAAGATCATGAGCATATTTACTTTGAGAGAAAAATACCCTTAGGGGTTTGCCAAATTTGTATTCCTAAGAAATAATGTAAAATCCCTAAATCAGTCATTTGGAATTTTTGATTAAGTTGAAACTTAATATAAAAAATTAAAGAGTTTGAACTTGAAGTAAGAATCAAATCATCTACACATAAAATGATAATAACAATGTCATCTTCACTATGTTTAATGTATAGATTAGGATTATTTTTACTTCTAATGAAACCTTCAGAAATAAAGAAAGCATTTATCTTGGAATACCATTCTCTAGGTGATTATTTTAAACCATAGGTAGATTTATGTAATTTGCAAACTAAATGTTCATTACCTTTATTAATAAAACTAGAAGGTTGAGCCATATAAATTTCCTCATGTAATTCACCATTGAGAAAAACACTTTTAACATCCATTTGGTGAATATGCCAATTCATTTTAGAAGCTAAAGAAAGAACAAGTTTAATATTAGGCTTTTTAGCAACAAGAGAAAATGTCTCCTTACAATCTAAACCTTAAATTTGAGAAAAACCTCTAGCAACTAATCTAGCTTTAAAATTACTAATTTCATTATTGGCATTTTATTTTATTTTTTATAACCATTTGCATCAAACCAAATTATTACCACGAGGTAAACTAACTAAATCCCAAATGTTATTAGAAATCAAAGTATCATATTATTCTTTCATAGCTTTTTGCTAATGAGGTTGTATGTTAGCTTGTTCAATTGATTTAGAATAATTAGTATTCATAATAGAAGACATAAAAGCATAATTTCAATAATGAACTCTCCTAGGTTTAAGTCCACCCATTCCAGCTATGTAATCGTCACTTTCATAAAGTAAATTTTTGAACTAAATAGGTTGTCTCTTAGAAGTAATAGAATAATCACTAGATGAAGAATCACGAGTGGTAGAGTTAGTATTATCATCATCACTATAACTAGAAGTAATAGAAATAGATGAATTAGAAGTAGGTTTTAGATAAGGAGGTTGGTACTCCACAAATACAAATTTACTTCCACTGACTTCAACATATTGCACATTAGAACAATCATGTACTCCATTTTCTGCAATACAAACATCTCTAGCAACTTGAACTTTGTTAGTAGTAGGATTATAAACTCTATATCCTTTAGTTTGTTCATCATACCCAACAAATATAAAATTAGAAGATTTAGCATCTAATTTATGCCTATTTTTTTTAGGTGTATGAATATAAGAGATTGAACCAAAAATTATTAAATTTTCCAAATTGGGCTTCCTACCATACCAAGCTTTGTCAGGAGTTTTATCTGTGTATAAAAATGTGTTTTATCTAATAGAAAAAACAATTCAATTAATCATTGCGTGATTTATTAAAATAAAGTAAACTAATTAAGTACAAATCAACCAAGGTGACTCATTGCCTTCTAGTAGACAGGAGTATGAATTCTCTCTCAGATCATCGCAAGATCCAGTGACTATAGACTCTATCTAAATGGAGGATTTGAAAGATTAAACTAAATGATATGCAAATTTAAGCTAATAATTTATCCATTATTTAAGAAAATGAAAGAAATGTGATTTCTAGATTATGCATGCAAATGCACTAAATGAAATAAATATGATAAGAAATTAATGATAATCTATAAATTCAACAACTCTCTCTCTCTCTCTCTCTCTCTCTCTCTCTAAATAAAGGCCTAATTATATATAAATCTTCTCAAAAATGGAAGGACAAGATCGATTAATGAAGAGCGGTTGAGATTCATTCTAAACTAGCAGAATCCATGTTCAAATGACTTGATTCGTCGAGAGAAATTGTTAACTCCAATAATTAATCAGTTATTTTGTAAAATTCCAAAGTTGAAAGGAAGTTTCTAAATCACAATATGAGTTAATAGAATTGATTTTCTAGTTAACTGGTTTGTTTTCAAAATGATAATCAATTAACTAATTGATGACTTACGATTGAATTTTTAGAATAATTAAATGTAAATGAATGTTCCTCCAAATTGTAATGACATAATTAATTTAATTTCTTTTTGTTATAAATTGACAATTCTTATTTATTTAATCAACATCCTAAGACATTAATTAAATAAATAGTATTAGGTTGATTTAATTGTCAACAACATTAGGATTTAGGAATTAATTAATTAAACAAAATCAAGTGCAATGATTGAATGAGATCTAGAGTTTAGGTCAAAATAAGATTAATAGGTCGAATTTCCTTAGATTATGACTTAGGGGATTTAATCAAGATTTGAATTTTCTTGATGAGCAATCTGGAATAGGGGCTTAGGGTTTTTTAGACCATTTTTAGGTGATTACATTTTCTCCTCTTTGAATTGATGTGCGATCAGTGCATTGATTCAAAGAATAGTTGGTGTCAAGACAAAGAAATTTTGATGTGAAGTGATGAAACTAATCACAAGTTGATTGATTCAAAGATACCAGATCCAAACTTGATTGGACTAGAACTATTGGAGATAGATTAGAATAGTCAGTTTGACATGAAGCGATGAAACTAAACACTTGGCTAATTGATCTATGATGATAGAGTGATGAAATTGATTAATGCCAGAAAGAATATTAAACCATTAGATTGATTTGAATGAATAACCAGTTTGATTTGATGTGATGAAAATGATTACCATTAAGAGATTGATTAGCGAAATTGACTTGATTTGATACAATGAAACCCATTGCTAAAGAGGAAAATATAAATTTGATTTGAAGTGATGAAACTGATATGTTCCTAGAGATTTTATGATGATAAAGAATCTCAGCTTGATGTGGTGTGATGAAGCTGAGATGCCACTTGTGATGGGGTCTTGTTTGATATGATGGTTTGATTTCTTGATTAAAGAATCATAGATTTCTCGATGTTTGATGATGTGATCATTGAATTGCTGGAAACACTGAGAGGGGGGGGTGAATCAGTTTTTGTCTATTAATTACTTTTCAGCAAATTAAACATAAATAAAAAATACATAGAATGAAGCATAACATGAGAAATCATAACACATGATATGATTACGGGAAAACCTTGATCAGAGGAAAACCCCGGTGGGAATTAGTACCCACAAATATTGTACTAGGTATAATGAACCTATTAAAGTTCCTTTTCCCTGTTAGAAGTAGTCTTTACAATATGAGTACAATGACCTGGTTAAAGGTTTGACCCTGTTAGGAGTCTTTTACAAAACCCTGTTAGAGGTATATGGCTCACTGCCCAATAGGATCAAGGCTACAACCTTTTGAAAGTTGATATACACTATATCAAAAGTGAACTGTTGTGATGACACTGTTGTCTGATCAGTTCCATGTATGCGTGAATTCTCTTACTCTCTTAAAGAGCTATATCATATACTGACTTCATTATACTACTCTTTTTTATCTTCCTCTTACATGATAATTGATGCTTGTAACATATCTTTACATTACATACTTATATGTTCATATCCGAATAGGCGTGACCCAAAACAAAACACTAGTCGGCCCTAAAACAAAATATACAATGCTTCCGAACAAGTCAGCTCAAGCATGTTTACTACAATGCTAATTACATTATTAAAAACATATAACCAAAGGTTCTTAGCCATTACATTCCAAAATAATTCACGCTGATCAAAATAGTAGTCAGCTTCCATGCTCTGTCTTCTAGACTGCTGGTCTACTGATCTGCCCGTAACTTTGCCATACTATTGTTCCATACTATGTGTATCTGGATATAGCATGTACATGTGTCATACAATATATATCTAAATGCGCATAAGCTCAATTGATCTCTCACATGTGCGCTGATGTGCTGATCACTGAGTAACTCTGTTTGCCCTGTTTTCCATACTTAGTCATTTTGTCTTTTAAGATAGAAAATAAACATGAATTTTTTGCCATGATGACAAAAAAAAATGATTCATGCATCCTCAGGAAGTCAACTTGCCAACAATCTCCCCCTTTTTCATTTATGGCAACAAAGGAATTTTGCCAGGTTACTCAAAATGCCTTAACACAAAAAAATGACTGTATATCATTACATCTTATTGATATATAATTCTCCGCATATACACATTCTATATTACTCCCCCTTTGACATTAATGAAAAAGGTGTACAAAAAATTGTAAGTTTTCTGCATGCTTACTCCATGTAAACTTCAGTGTACACAATCTGAAGAGATTGGATCTCTTTCTGCCAAAATTCTTTCATTGCATCAACAGTCTGTAGATGCGTGCATAGAGCATATATCAGCTTCTCCATTTTTATCAGATCCATGTAAAGACCTTGATCATATGTCATAATGGTGTCATCAATCTATTTGATGTTCTCATTAAGGACTGCTAGAGATGGCACAAGCGCATTTCTCAACTGGGTTTGTCTTATTCTTATCTTGCTGATTTCCAATTTTGCCTTCTCAATTTTATCCAACTGTCCTTGATAGACATTATTGCAAAAGTTCATGTCTTGCATGGAAGTATCAACTGATTTTCTAATGCTATCCACCATTAACTCTGCCTCTTCTACCTTTTTAGTGTGCTCATAGGTGAACTTCACTCTGTCCATGCAGTTAGCCATAACTTTCTTGCCTTTAGCTACCAATTCTTTCAGTATGGATTGCCCAATATTTAAGGAGTTCAAGTCTAAGGTAAAGTTCTTTATGAGATCATTCATTCTCTCCTTCTTATATTCATCTTCAACAATCTTAGTAGTAGAGTCTACTAAACTTGTAAAGTGTGATTTGAAGTTTGTCAAAATGTTATCCACATCTTCAACTGATTGGACTTTGGCTACTTTCCGATCAACATGCACTAAGTCATTCAAAATGTTTACTGTTTCCAAAAAGTGAAGGTTCCTCATTACTTGTTTCTCTTTTTCCTTTTCTATAGCAAGAACACTGATCTTAATTAGGTCTTCTTCTCCCCATGCATCTACACTTGCTGAATCAAGAGTTAACCTTGACAACAATGAGGTAGATGGTTGAGTGGATGGTGAGAATGTAGTGTTCTGACTGGTATCCATGCATTAAACCTTTACTAGTATCTCTTTTATTGGTGTCTTATCACCTTGAGTATCTTTTTCTAAATTTATGTCAATTGGATCATTGGTGGGAGCTTCATCTTGTTGTGCAGATGTCTCATCAGTGCACATTTCTTCAGTGCTTACAAATGCCTTATCAACTTTGTCCATATCTTTTTCAGATGCTGTCATGGATATCTTGATGTTATCAACCACTATAGTATCTTTTGAGTCTTTATCTGTATCAGAAGTTATTGTCACTGTGGGCGCTGAAACCTGTGGACCTTTTGTAGGTGCTATCTGAATCACTGATTCTGTAGCTTGTTTAGGAGGAGCTGGAGTTACTTTTGTAGTAGGCGCCATTGGTGGATACATGTGTCTATCCATAAACACTTGTGAAAATGCCTTTTCAGTCTCCTTACCTGTCTTCTCATACTCTTTATTCATAATCTGTAGGGTCCTTGTCTTAGTTTGGAGACGAGGCTTCACCAGATCTAATAATATAGCCTTCTCATCATGCGATCATACAGGGAGAAGAGTATCCAATGTTTCTTCTCTAATCTTCATGTCTTCCTCTATTGCATGTCTTTTCATGATCTCCAATAAGTTCCATAACTGATCCGGTATCACTATCTTGAGTTCAAGAAATGTCTTCTTAAACTTGATCATATGAGATATGATCATAGAATGTATCTCAGTCTTATCTATTTCTTGATACTTGTCATAGACTTTAGAAAGTGTATCTAATCTCCCTTCATTTACAATCCTATTCTTCAAAACATTTAGACTAGGTTTAAATCCTACCTCAGGAGGAGCTTGAGTATTCTTTGCTTTTCTTCGAGTGTTCCTTGAGGATGGGTGATTTGTGGGTGCCTGTTTTCTTCCTCTAGTCTTCTTTCTTGGTATAGAAGGTGGAGATAAGTCTAGATCAATAGTGGTAGAGGGCGCAGAGGTGCTCTCTACTTTCTTCTTCTTCTGGATCTCTTCAGCCTTCTCAAGTTCTTTTACTATCTTGGCTTCTATAGCTTTGTCAAGATCTTCTTGAGTGACTCCATGAACTTTCAGTATGTTAGATGTAATTCTGGATGCTTTCCTTTTGTTATCAGCACTGTGTATGATAGTATCCAATTCATTAGTCTTCTCTCTATAAGTGCCCCATCTAGGTTCATTAGGATCTTTGGGCACTGAAAATAGAACTTGTACATATCCTTCTAGCACATGTTCTTCCACTTCATAACCAAGAGGATGAATCCATTTGGTTCTAGGTTCAACAACCTCCATGCAAGTGCAATCTGTTTCCACCATGAAACATATAGTATCCTTGTATTTGTCAACTATCTTTTCAGATAATCTAAACCTTTTTTTCATCTTGATCCTAAATGTCTTTATATCCATATCCATGGCATCCCTTGCACTGATCTCTAAAGTGGCCTTGAGTGAAATCTGAGACATTGTGGGTTTGCTCCTGTCTAGATAAAGGTTTGCAACCTTTCAAACTATATGGAAATACAAGTAGATGATTAAAGATCCAAACCTAAATGTCTTGCTCCTTTCATGCTTGATGATTCGAATGTTGTCAATAAATTGACCATGCAAGATCTCACATAGGTTGTATTGAGTGTTATCCTTCACCATTCTAATAGCTGCTAGGACTGTTGCTGCAGAGACACTGTTCAACCTACTTGCTTGCTAAAACTTATACCCAAGTATCATTGTTAAGAGTTTTATGTCATTTTCTTTGATAGGGTCAACTGTCATTCCACTCTTGTCACTTCTAGATAGACAAACTTGTTCAATTTGCTTCTTGACATCCTTGCCAGTGGGAAAAACTGGTCTAGTCTTGGGAAGTCTGGTTAATTCATGGATTAGGTCTGTAGTGATGCACACAGGGACCTCACCAATCCAATAAAGGTCATCATGTATTCTGCCTAGCAAAATCTTCACCCATTCTAGCTCATCAAACTCATGCGCATTCGAGTATTCAAAAATAGGGTTATCAATCAAGTGCGTGAACTCATCCTTGAATGTGTAACTAGGTTTCATCATAGATCCCATATGAGTGGCTATGCTAATATCTCCTACTGTTTCCTTCTTACAGTAAATGTACGCACAAATATCTTCCACATGAACAACACCTAGCGGGGTTTTGGAGAAATCCCCTTCCACATCATCCAATATGGATTTGAATGGGTGATTCTTGAATACAAATCTCTTCCTCTCTACTATATCAAACACAACTGGGGTTGCCATACTTAATTGGAGCTTGCTTAAGTAGGGTTTCACAAAATTATGAAACGGCGCAAGTGCTAGGGTTCCGTTCCAAACTTCTTATCCGTTCTCTTAACTGTCAAATCTTTTATGGTTCCATGCCTTGATGCCTAGTGCTCTAATGCTCTCCAAATTATATGATCTTGAATGCAAGTGTGAAGAAGATCAAACACTTACTCTCTTTTATACAATCTACCGCATTTAATGTTTGCAATCGTATGCAAATTACTCATAGATTTTGAAACTTTGATTCTGATGTATTTTAGATAGTGCGTGAATGCATATAGCAATATTATGTGCTTATAACCATGAATTCATAGGCTCATACTTAGAGGTGAGTATACCAACCGCTCAGGGGTCCTGAGCTAGAATAGCTCCCCCTAAGACCAAGAAGGTCTATTCAAGTAGAAGTAGAGGGTGTGTCCACTATGGATGCATCAACTACTTTGTCAACATCATTGTCCTTCTTTACTTCAACCCAAATTTTTCTTGAACAAAATTGACTTCTCCTTTTTCTTCAAATAGTTAATTCTTAGGATCCTCTTGCTTTTGAGTTCTGGATCTACAAAACCTTGAGATGTGTCCATTCTTTCCACATGTGTGACAAATTATAGGAGGTCTGATGCTCTTGTTCATCATGCTACATTGCTTTTCTGTGTGTCCATTGTAGTTACATATCTAACATGTAGTGTTCTGCAAATTCCTTTGAGGTTGATTTCTCTGATTGTTTAGATTCATTCTTATTTGATTCTGCTGTGACTGATTTCTTTGATTTGTTCTGCAATGTATAGCCCTGTGACCAAACTTATTATAGGAGAAACAATAACCATTGAAAGGTCTTACCTCTTTGCAATCTCTTGCCAAATGACTATGTTTGTTACATGCATAACAAGTTCTGTTAACTTGCTTGATTTCCCTTTTAGGTGGATCTATTTTAATCTCTTCAATATTTTCTTCTTTCTTTGCTTCTAAAGATGCTTCATGAGGTTTCTTTCTTTCTTGCAATGAATTGACTTCAATTTGTGCTACACTGAATCCAAGACCAGTAGTGTCACCTTTTTTCTTTTGTGCATTGAGCTGAGATTGAAGTGAATCAAAACTTGTGTGGAGTTTATCAATCTTATCCTTTGCTTCTATTAATTTAGATTCCAACTTCTTCTTTATGTTTTCAATTCTAGGACTTTCATGTTTGCTTTCAAGAGTTCATCATCTAGTTGTTTGCTTTCTTTGATCTTTTCTTCAATAGCAATTTGGCTGTCTGTGAGCTGTTCATCCAAATTTTCAAATTTATCTTTCAGAGACATATTCTCTTCATTGAGATTTTTGATCATTTTCCCTAAGCCACTTGTAGAAAAATCTTTCAAATCTTTTCTTAGTTTCTTGATAAGCATTTGTGAGCCATCAACTTTCAGTCTAAGTTCTTCATTTTATTTTTCAGATCTATCAAGATCTTCAAGAGCCACTTCAAGATTCTTTTTCAACTATTTTGCTTCTGCTGAGTCCATGATATCCTCAAGTGGTTAAAATTATTTGTTGAGGACCAGAGCTCTGATTCCAATTGTTGGAAATACTGAGAGGGGGGGTGAATCAGTGTTTGTCTATTAATTACTTTTCAACAACTTAAACATAAATCAAACATACATAGAATGAAGCTTAACATGAGAAATCATAACACATGATATGATTATGGGGAAACCTTGATTAGAGGAAAACCCCGGTGGGAATTAGTACCCACAAATATTGTACTAGGTATAATGAACCTATTAAAGTTCCTTTGCCCTGTTAGAAGCAGTCTTTACAATATGAGTACAATGACCTGGTTAAAGGTCTGACCTTGTTAGGAGTCTTTTACAAAACTTTTTTAGAGGTATATGGCTCACTACCTATGCTCACTTCCCAATAGGATGAAGTCTACAACCTTTTGAAAGTTGATATACACTATATCAAAAGTGAACTGTTGTGATGACACTGTTGTCTGATCAGTTCTGTGTATGCGCGAATGCTCTTACTCTCTTAAATAGCTATATCATATACTGACTTCATTATACTACTCTTCTGTATCTTCCTCTTACATGATAATCAATGCTTGTAACATATCTTTACATTACATACTTATATGTTCATATCCGAATAGGCGCGACCCAAAACAAAACACTAGTCGGCCCTAAAACAAAATATACAATGCTTCCGAACAAGTCAGCTCAAGCGTGTTTACTACAATGATAATTAAATTATTACAAACATATAACCAAAGGCACTTAGATATTACATTCCAAAAAAATTCACGCTGATCAAAATAGTAGTTGGCTTCCATGCTCTGTCTTCTGGACTGCTGGTCTACTGATCTGCCTGTAACTTTTCCATACTATTGTTCTGTACTATGTGTGTCTGGATGTAGCATGCACATGTGTCATACAATATATATATGAATGTACATAATCTCAATTTATCTCTCGCACGTGCGCTGATGTGTTGATCGCTGAGTAACTCTATCTGCCCTATTTTCCATACTTAGTCATTTTGTCTTTTAAGACATAAACTAAACATGACTTTGTTGCCATGATGACAACACAAAATGAGTCATGCATCCTCAGGAAGTCAACTTGACAACATGAATTATTGATGTCATGATCATGCCCCCTAAAGAGAAAAATCAAAATATGACTAGGTGCCCCAGTGATCAGGAGTAATTTGATTGATAAAATGATGTAGGAAGAGACTGATATGATCTGATGAGGTTGGAAGCATTTAGGACACATTATGAATTTTTTCAGGTCTTGTTGACCAAGTTTGACCACAAATTTGGTACATTAAATTATTTTTGGAGAAAATTCTAATTGGTTTGAATTTTTAGAGATTGATTGTGCAAGCGGTCAACTATATTTGACTAAAAAGAAGTCAAATTGCAATTTTGACAAATAAAATAATTTCATATTTTGATTTTGATCCTAAAAATAGATTTAGGATTTCTATATAATAAGGCCTTACTTTTTAATGGAGAGAGAATGCTGCAATGCTATAATTCTATCATACTATAATGAAAGAGCTAACATGAATGCAACCTAGGACTTAGTCACTGGATTTTTATTTTACTATTTTCAATACTGAGCGTTTGGGACATCAGAGTCGACACAACCCTTACCAGTGCCACTCTGACCATAAGGATATGAGTATGAATTTCATTAGATAAAATTTGGGAAGCCAACGTAAGCATCAAGACATTAAAGCCAAGATGAACTGAACATTGTTTCTAGTTGATGTTGCAAGGGTACACCAGTATCGAGGCATACAAAGATGAGATAACCATGAGTGTGATCTTGCATAGAAAGATAAATTAATAATATTCAACGATATAGTTTTGACCTCATCTTGGCATTCAATTAAATAGAGTTGAAGTTTGTGAGGCTTTTCTACCTTAATGGGGAAGCTCTTATCACATAAACCTAGTTTATTGTGACATTGTAGGATCATCAGGACCACACCATTAAGAAACAATCAAAGAAAAGATGAGAAAAAATAATTGTTAATAGGAAACATCCAAGAAAATATTCAACATACCCTCAGCAAGTTTGTGAGTGTTTTATGTTTGTCTTTGTAGGGTGTTGAGAAATACCATCATGGTTGTGAGTGTATAGTGATGATAAATACAGTTGTGTACTTGAGTGTTATTAAGTTAATATTAGGGTTTATGGTGTGTTATCCAATGTGTGTTGAGAAACATAGATGTGTCCAAATAATTAGTGTTAAAAAAAACACCATTGATTAGGGTGTTGAGAAATAATGTTGTGTCAGTGACAAACTTTCCATCAGAAAGGACTAGGATACCAACTATAGTTTAGTTCACGAGATTGATCAAACTAGAGTGCTTTCCCCCTAGAGAAGATTGATACTATAGGACCAAGAGGAAAAAAACTCCAAGACGAGATGAAATTGTACTAAGCAACTGACTTGACTTTGATTGTTGGGACAAAGCCAATTTGATTGGCCCCAAAGTATGACTCTAATTGGTTTCAAGCCACAAGGGTTCTCAGAAGAACCGAAGTGTCACGAAAGTGATTGAAAGCTATGTACAAACTGAAGAAAATGGAAGGAAAGAATGAAGGATGCCAAGATGTGTGTTTATAATATTTCCATGCACCTGACATTTATTACAAGTTTTGGAGTACTTTATCGCTTCTTTCTCCATATTTGGCCAATAGTAGCCAACTCTTAGCAATTTTTGAGCTAGAGTCAGACCATTAGAATGAGAACTAAAAATATCATCATGGAACTCAGATAATACATGTTTGGAATCTTCCTTTTCTAGAAACCTAAGAAAAGTATCATCGATTCCTCTCCTATACAATTTGTTTTCTATGAGAACATATTATGAGGCATTGCAGATCAAGTGTCATTTTTCATTGCGATTTTTCTCACCAAGGATGACCTGATGGAGTAGGTAAGTGTAAACATATTGGTAGAAGGATTATTCATTTCATCTGATAGGGCAGATAATCTAGGAGACAAGGGAGTTATAAGCTAGATAATGGAGCTCTCCTACCAAGAACTCAAAACAGAAGTCCTCTCCTTGTTGTGGTAAGGAGGCTAGTGTAGCCATTGCTTCAACAACTCTATTTTTTCATCCTCATAATCTGTTTGAATGTGATGAAAGTGAATAATTTTTAAAAAACATTAACTATTATTTTGTAAGGTATAATTTTATCATCCCTTGTTTGATAAACATCATTGATTTGGTTTATCACTAGTTGAGAGTAACCATGAATATGCAACTCTGAAATGTTCCATTCAATAGCCAATTTCATTCCATTCACTAAGGATTCATATTCAGAAATTTTGTTTGTACAAGGGAAACATACCTTGTATGACTTAGGAATAGAGTAACTCTAAGGAGTGATAAGTAAAACACCTACACTTGAGCCTTGTTGAGTTTAAGAGCCATCAAAGAACTTCTTCCAGGATCTATAAGTGATGTGCATAATTGATCCATCTAGAAAATCCATGTTGATAGGTTGATCATCTTGTACCAGAGTGTTAGCTTATTGATCTTCAATCACTTGTCCTTTGATAGCCTTTCGTTCAACATACTCAATTTTGATCTCACTGAGGATCATGACCCATTAAGCTAACCTGCCAGTCAAGGTAGATTTTATTAGGAGGTACTTCAATTGATCAATCTTTGAAACCAGTTTGATAGAGTGGGCTAGCATATAATGTCTCTTTTTTGTGATGTAAATACAAATGCCAGGAAAGCCTTCTCAATCACTAAGTATTTCATCTCGTATGAGACCAAAATTATAATGATGTAGTAAATAGTTCACTCTTTCTTGTTCTAATCTTATTGTGCAAGGAGTGCTCCTAGTGATGTAGTAGCTAAGATGTACATAATTAATGGTTTACCCTATATAGGAGACAAAAGGACAAATATTCTTTGATTTGGTTAAATTTATTGTTACATATTTCATCCCATTGATACATCACTCCATTGTGTAAGGTCTTTGTAAATGGTTGCACCTTTTTGATTAGCTGTGAGATGAATCTTTTGATTGATTGAATCCTCCCTTGTAGTGTTCTTATTTGGCTGATGTTCTTCAGTGGTTTCATCTCTATGATTTATTGTACCTTTTTCAAATCTACCGCAATCCCATTTGTAGAGATGATGTATCCTAACAGTTTACCAAATGTCACACCAAATGCACATTTCTTCAGGTTCAACCTTAGTCTGACCTATTCCATTATGTCTAGAATCCTACCTAGATCTTGCAGATGTGTGGATATTGTATACATTAAATTTGGCCTTGCTATTCAACCATACACTTCAACATAGTCCTTGTTCATTAGCCACATACAAAAGTGAATATGAGGTATTCATCCTACATGCCTATATGATTTGACCTGTTCCTTCTATCGTAGACATGGGTTTCAAATAACTCTCAAAATGAGAGTCTCACAACCATAGACCAATCTAAGAATGAAGGATTTTTATCCATGAATATGATGCACTGTAATGCAAGATTAATACAAATGAATTTAAGCTAAGACATGATAAGAAATATGAGATTATTCCAAGAAAATGAAGCTATTCTATTGCAAATGATAGCTAAATGTAAATGAGATTATCAACTAAAATGAAATAGAAATTCAGTATTCTAACAATGCATATTTTCTCAGGGGTTTGAATGAGAAATAGGAGCTCTTTTATAGACTGAGAGTCTACTCATAATAGAAATTTTCCTTTTTGAAATAAAACAGATAGAAAAGCCAGTTCAAATTAGCAAGCTTTCTTTAAAAGAATACAATGAATTGTTTTCTTTTTGTTTTTAACTGTTTTCTTTTGATTTTAACTGTTTTCTTTCTCTTTAAAGCACAGTTAATTCAAAACTTCTATTTCTGAATAGGAGAGAAGATTTTTGAGAGAATATTTAATTAATTAAATAAAATATAACCTCATAAATGTGTTTTTATCAATTATCTAAATAATTAAATTTCAATTTTTGAAATGAGGATATTTATTTATTAATTAAATATTATTTAATCCCTTTTTACGTGTTTTAGCTAAAAAAGGTGAATTTAGTTTAATTAAAGTGGTAGGAGTTATAATTAAATTAATTCAATCATAGGGTTTGTTTAACTAATTGATATTTTAGGAATTAAATATAATGTTATGATTAATGCAGATTTAGGGTTTTCTGCATTTGACACTTGGGTCGAGTAGAGTCAGTCAAAACTCAGAATTGCCTAGTAAAATAGGACTTTGATGATTCAGAATAATGACAAATGCAACAAAATTGGTTAGGGTTGCAAGATGCCAATTTTTGGGTGTTACATTTTTCCCCTCTTTGAATTGATGTGCGAGCAGCACATTGATTCAAAGAATAGTCTGATGTCTGAAGCACAGAAGTATAGATTTCAAAAATTGATGATGCAAAGATTGATTGATGAAGATTTTAGAGCCATATCTAGGATATAGATTAACTCTTTGAAGTCTAGGTTAGATTTCCAAGACGTCGTTCAAATAGAGTTTTTGAGGGTCATCTCCAGAATGAAGCTTGATCCTCAAGGATCTGGGTTAGATTGCCCTGATACCTAATAGATTAAGATTTTGAGAATCATCTCCAGAAGGAAGCTTGATCCGAAGGGATCTGAGTTAGATTACTCAGATACCTAATAGATTGATATCTTTCAAAAGAATATCCCTAAAATGAGGCTCAATCTTCAAAAGTTAGTGTTAGATTTCCCTGATACCTATCCATAAAAAGATAGTCAATAGAGATTTTTAGGACTATCTCCAGAACAAAGCTTAGTCCCCCAATATCAAGGTTAGATTTCCTAGACACTGGTTAGATTGAGTTTTAGAATCATCTCCAGAATGGAGCTTGATTTTCAGGAGTTAGGGTTAGATTGCCCCAATTCCCAATAGATGAGATTTTTGAGAACCATCTCTAGAACAGAGCTTAATCCTCAAGAATATGAGTTAGATTGCTTAGATACTTAATAGATTGAGATTTTGAGAATCATCTCCAAAATGGATCTTGATCCTCAGGGATCCAGGTTAGATTGCCCCGATACCTAATAGATGACAAGATGTAAGGAACAAAGATGCCCTTATTGATTGTGGAGTATCCAGTTTTGACTGTGAGGTATGAAAAATTGAACATGCCCCAAGTGATGAAGGAAAAGGTTATTATCCAAAACAATGTGGAAATATTCATGAAACTTATCAAGAAAGGTGTCATAGTACCCAATGATTTTGATGAATACATCCTTGTCAAATATATCATCAGGTCTACGACTGCTGCAAACAAATCCATAGCCTCATCCTCTAATGAAAAATCATCACAAGATAGAGACAAGGTCACTTATAGTGGGCCTTATATATTAATCCCCACATCAACCTTCCAACCAACATTCTAACTAACAGGGGAACAACTTCAACAAATCCTTAGTGTCTTTCCCAACATGAACTCACATAATAGCACCCATACCACAATGAACACATCTACCACTGCAGGTGCTAGTGCCTTCAACATAGGTAAAAAATCCATCCCATTATCTACACATCAAGTCTCATTATACCAATTCACATTTCTTTCATCCTCCATGAAGACATCTACTCAAAACAATTCCCAAGCATATCATTACACACCTCCTCCTATAGTCAGAATGATATCAATAGGATTTTTAGCCTCATAATTGGGAGGCGGACAATATTTTGGACCGTAGTTCATAGATCACAATGCTCCTAACCTAGCTAAATAGATCAATGAGATTAAGAGACTTGTGCATCAAATGAAAAAAAATGGGAAGAAATAGTTCTCATTTGACGAGATATGTCCCTACCCATTTGTCGAGTTAATCACTATGCAATTGTTTCCTCCAAACTTTGAGATCCCTAAATTTGAAAAATACGAAGGGGAAACATGTCCAGTCCTACAATGAGAATTATCTAAAAATAATCTTCATTAGGAGTCTTTGTGGCCCTGCTCTTGAGTGGTTCTTGGACCTTCCTTATGGGTCCATATCTACCTTCTCTGACCTCATAGAGAAGTTTTTTGCACAATATTCCTACAAAATCAAACATAAAGCATTATTGAGTGACTTATGCAACACCAAGAAAAGGAATGGAGAAACCTTTTCCAATTTTATACAAAGCTGTATACACCTTGCAAATCAAATGCCTTGGAAGATACCCAAAACACACTTTATTGAAATCTTCACTAGGAATTCGGTATCGCAAATGTCATTCCAAATGAAAATGGCTTCACCTGACACTTTTGAGTCTCTTGTTAAGAAATGGAAAAATATTGAGGATCGACTCTTGCAAAAGGGTTCCATTAAAAAAATTGAGGATGAACTCTTGAAAAATGGATTCACCTTACACTTTTGAGTCACTAGCACACCAGCCGCTCCATCTACTTTCACAAGACCAGCCTCGTGGTATGACCTTTTATCATACCTTGGGAAGAATCTTGTACATATATCCATCTTTGAGTTTCTTCGTACTTCACCAGTACATAAATAAATCCTTGAGAAATATCTCCTTTAGTCCTGCGTTCCTGACAACATCAATGCCTCACAATTCCAAGCTATTATTGGAAAATTAGCTACATAACAACACTTGATATTCATTGATAAATATTTCCATGGTACCAACCCACATCAAAATAAGCCCTTACATATTGAAGCCCTCATCTATCGCCAACAAATAAAAAGGGCCCTTATAGATGGTGGATCCAGTGTGAACCTTTGTACTTTGAAACTGATAAGATAGTTTGGGCTCCCTGAAGATCTCCTTGACATTTCAAAGACAATAACCATTAAGGCCTATGATGTTAGAGAAATAGAATCTAAGGGGTTGATCATATTACCTCTTCAAGTGGGTCCTACAATGATCAAAACTATTTATCAAGTCTTGGATCTTGACTTTCCATATAATATCCTTCTTGGAAGGCCATTCATACATGTTATTTTAGGTGTACCTTCCACATTTCATCAATTCTTTAATTTCTCACATAAAGGCCAAGAATTCAAAATCCTTGGAGATCCCGAGCCCTTCCAATATTGCAAATGACTTGAAGGAGTACAAACCTACTTTTTACCACTAAATGAGTTTGTCAGACCTGCTGCAAGAGAGGAACCTCACAAATCCTCTGCTGAGAAACCTTCCATTGAAGAAACCAACATACCATCAACCAATGAACCATCCACATCAGAAGATCCTAAAGGAATAGAGAATGTCATCGAAGAATAAAATTAGGAATCTGAGAAGAAAGTCAAGTTCACTGACCAAGGCATGGGAGAATACAAGTCTAAGAATGCCTTTTACATTGACCAAATCTCCATATCCCCAAAATAACATGGAAAACCCTCCCAAATTTTTCCTGATAAGAATAAAGGTATTGTGGAATTCAAGAGAGAAACTTTCAAACATTGGGGATCCCTTGGTGACGAGCATATGGAGTATAATATCCTATCATGGCTCTACAAAGATGGAAAAGATGAACTTATGAAGATACCCAAGAAAAAATATGTTAACAACACTCCCATTGTTGTAAGAATGGGATATCATGGAACAAGACTTGGTAGAAAAGATCAAGGAATGAAAAAACTGATCACAACAACTGGCTACCCTCGGGGTAGAGGATTGGGCTCCTTGGAAAACAAGGTGCCCTCACCCGATGCCTGCAAGGTTTCTTTTGATTTTTAACCTGAAGAGGATTTATATGAAGTCCCCTTTGAGTATATTAGGAGTAAACTTATCAATACCGATTATGTCTATACTATCACCAAATTTGACCTTTCATCCCCTAGCCTTCAACTAAAACACCCCAAACTCATCGATTGGGACCAACAAGACTCACCACCTGCGTTGGATTTATGTGATTCAGATGAGGAAGTATTAGCCATTTTTGGACTAAGATATCTCCAATATTACAAGCATCAGATCTACTACAATGAGAGAGCCTACTTTGGTAGCCAAGTCAAATCTCTTAGTCACAAAAATGAAAAACAAGATTAAACTAAAAAAGACAATAAAACATCCCCTGATGAAAACCTTTCTAAGGTACCTTTGGATGAAGAAAAAGATAAAATAAAGGATGTGTATTCTAGTGAAAACCTTTTTGAGGTGCTAGAAGAGGGATAAGTTGAATTTTCTTTCAGGTCTTTACTGCTACAAAAGTCATCAATCCTTATCAATGACATAGTAGAAGTCAACCTTGAAATAGATGAGGATCGCAAGATCAAATTCATAGTAGCATCTCTCAATGAGTGAGAAAATAAAGATATGACTAAGTTCATCCGTAAAGTGAAAAATAACTTTTCTTGGTCCTTGAAAGATATGCCTGAACTATATATTGATCTCATTGTACATCACCTTGTGGTAGATCCTAAAACCAAACTAGTCAAACATAAGCTACACAAGATGCACCCATAGGTGGCATTATTAGTCAAAGTAGAGTTAGAAAAAATGTTGGATGCTGCATTCATATGAACCATAGACTATCTTGAATGGGTCTCCAATATTGTACTAATAGGAAAAGCTGGTGGGGGCATTCACATATATTTAGACTTTAGAGACCTCAACTTAGCATGTTCGAAGGATGATTTTCCACTTCCAAACATAGACATCATAGTGGATTTGATGAAAAAGCATGAGATGTTATCACTTACAGATGAATTTTTAGGTTATAATCAGATAAGGATCAAAACAAAATATCAGCATAAACTTAAATTCACTACACAGGCACTTTCTTCTACCAAGTAATGCCTTTTGGACTTAAGAACGTCGGAGCTATTTATCAACATGCTATGCCAACCATCTTTCATGACCTCCTACATGAAATCATGGAGGATTATGTGGATAAAATCCTTGTAAAATCTAAGATACAAGAATCACACATTGCCATCCTTACCACAATTTTTGATAGACTAGAGAAATATAAGGTTCGGATGAATCCCAAGAAATGTGTCTTTGAAGTACAATAAAGAAAGTTTATAGGCTACATAGTCTCCCATAGAGGAATCAAGGTGGAACCAAAGAAAGTAAAAGCCATCCTAGAGATTACACCTCCCACAACATAAGAAAAATTTATAGCCTACAGGGAAGACTTTAGTCCATCCGAAGATTTGTATCACAACTAGCAAATAAAGTTCATCCCTTTTCTCACCTCTTGAGAAAAGATAACAAGTTCCTATGGGATTTTTTATGCCATAAAGCCTTCAAAAAACTCAAATAGTACCTACATAACCCACCAGTAATGGTCCCAACTATTCCAGGATAACCTATGATTATATACATTTATGTCACTAATGTCACACTAGGTGCCCTCCTAACACAACTAGATGATAATGGAAAAGAAAGAGAAATATAATATCTATGTAGAACACTTTTTGGATATGATTTGAAATAAATTTAAATTGAGAGAGAATGCTTGGTTTCTATATTATATATGTAGAAGCTTAATCATTACATGCTTAATCATAAAACTCAACTCATTGCAAAGGTTAATCTGCTGAAATGTCTCTTATCTAAATTCACCCTTATGGGGTGTGATGCTAAGTGGGTCATGATCCTAAGTGAATTAGATAGTGTATGTAGATAGGAATAATATCAAAGGAAAAGTTTTTACAAATAATCTTGCAGATTCTCCTCTTCCTAGAGATCATCTTATAATAGCAAATTTTCCCGATGAATCTATCATGACTGTCACCCCGAGCATACAATGAAAAATTTATTTCGATGGATCCTTTACATACAAAGCATAGGGGTAGGCATCTTTTTTGTGAAACCACAAGGGGAAATTATCCCTAATTCTTACAAATTTTCATTCACATGCACAAACAACATCACAAAGTATGAGGCCTTGGTAACAGGGCTTCACTAAGTAGTTCAATAGAAAATCATCAATCTACTTGTTTTTGGTGACTGTCAGTTAGTCATCAAACAATTTAATGATAAATATCAGACAAATGATGATAAGCTTCTCATGTATCACCAATTGGTTGAGGATCTCAAATAGAATTTCATAGAGATAGTATTTTAGCAGATCCCTCAACAACAAAGTTGTAGACACTATGGATACCATTGGGTCATTGATTTCTATGCCAGAGAACAATCTAAGGTATGAATTTCTAGTTGAGAATCTTATGGCCCCTACTTATGACATGCTAGATTCTGAACAAGTGTGTGCTATTGTTGGTGCTGATTATCTCTAGTACCAATAAGCTTATGCTTACCTCCTTGATAAGATCATTCCACTTCACCTTACACCTAACCAAAGAAAAACCTTCATCCTCCGCACTTACCGTTATACCATTCTCAGTGATACCCTATTCCAAAAACACTTTGACAGAACCCTCCTCAGGTGTCTTGATTAAGAAGAAGATAAAAAAACATTAGAAGAGGCTTATTAAGGAATCTGTGGGGCCCACTCCAGTGGACTCACTCTTGAAAATAATTTGTTGTAGATAGGTTACTATTGACCAACCGTGGAGTAGGAGGCTTATCACTATGTGAAGAAATGTATACCTTGTTAGTAGCCTAACGATTTGATATATGCACCATCCCAATCTCTGCAATCCACCATCACACCCTGGCCTTTCTCCCTTTAGGGAATAGACCTTGTTGGCCATATAATTCCAAACTCTTCCAATTGCCACACGTATATCAATGGTGCCACATAGTACTTAAAAAAATGGGTTGAGGTCATTCCTCTTACTTACACCATTGTAAAACAAATTTTGAAGTTAATTTTGAACTACATTATCTATCTCTATGACATCCCTCAAGATATTATCAAAGATAATGGGACCCATTTCAAGAACAAAGATGTCATAGATCTACGTAATAAGTTTGGTGTTACCCATCATTTTTCCTCAAAGTACTTATCACAAGGTAACAGTCAAGCAAAGGCTACAAAAAGCCATCCTGAAAATTCTCAAAAAATTAGTCGATGATGTTGGTTGTGATTGACACCTCCAGTTAAATCCCACCCTTTGGGTCTATCACACTTCCATCTGCACTTACATCAGAGACACTCCATTTTCCCCTATTTATGGTACTAAGGTAATTATTCCTATTGAAATTGAGCTCCCTTTCCTCATAATATCCTTGAAGAATATGATGTCCGAAGAAGAATACCGAGTTGCTCGCTTGTAAGGGTTTGAACTCATCGATGAGAGACGCCTCAATTCCTTGAACCATATTTGTGTGTATCAAAATCACCTAAACTTATAGTTCAATAATAAGATCAAACCCATGAATTTGAAGTTGGTGATCTTGTCCTACATCATAACATGAAGAGACTCTAGAACCGTGAAAAGAAAGGAAATTTTGTTCCTAACTTGTTGGGGCCATTTGTAGTTACAACTAAATTTAGATCTAGAGCATATTAGATAGAAACACCAAAGGGGGATCCTATCCCTGATCCTACAAATATCACACACCTCAAGCATTTTTAGGTGTAGTGTGCCAATAGTTCCTTCTTGTATGACATAAAGTTAGAAAAAATCCCAAAAAATTAGAAAATCAACAAAAAATATGAAATGATCCTGAAGAAAATCTAAACATAAGAAAAATTTTGGAAAAAAATATTGTCACGGTGAAAAATTGACAAACAGACACCTTGGTAATACCAAAAAAAAAAAAGAAAAAAGTAAAGAGAAATAAATTGTCCAATGGTAAAAACTTAGTAAACAGGCCCTTGGAAAAGTACCATGGTGAAAACCTACCTCAGGCACCATGCGTAGAAAACTTGGATCCACCATCTATCAGGATCACTTTCTTACATCCCTCCCATTTTTAGTCTATCCAACCTCACCCCCATATCTGTGTGGGAGTCCTTTCGAGTCCCATTCCATTTAGCACTTTATAGAAGTTCAGTTCCACTCACTCCACCAAACCTCTTCCCCCTTCATGGTGAGGCATTGTTCATGATCATAACAAGGATCCACCATTTTATTTATATTATCCCATCGATTATTTTACAACATACTATTCAACTCATCACACAAGACATCATCCTCTCACACTAAGATTAACCCCATTATACTAACCTTTTCCCAGACACAGTGATCACATACGTTATTATCAAAATCAATATTGATCAATTCTTTGAGCTATTGTTCCTTTCACACTATTTCCAACAAATATCCAATTTGACAATCAATCAATCTTGGCCCGTTAGGATTCATCCTTCCTGTGTCAGCTTATCAAATCTTCCATCACACAATCCCATTCATGGAAAGAACTATGGACCGAATGACTTATTGGTCATGAGGCTTTTTTTTTTAATATTTTAATCTTTGTGTTTCAGTGGAGCTTACTCACAATTTCCTCGATCTTTAATATCTTGGTATATTTTTAATGTTGTACATTGGAATGCGTGTCTTTTTTTTGTGGTATGATATTTTTTTTGGGTTTTTTTAGTGCATTCTTGTTGATTACACAAACATGGTTATGCATGCCTCACTATGGTCAGGAATTCATGCACTTCCACCAAGTCCCTAAAAGTATTTTGGTGTACCAGGCCTCCCTGGGAGTGTTACTACATAGGTTCCATCATGGTTGCTAATCTACATCTATGTTCCTAAAACCACCCTATCTATTTGAGAGCGATCCCACACAAAGGAGCCATGTCATCCATGCTTTCTAGCGCGTGATGCATGTTAAAGGATGTAGCTTTGGTCGAATAACTGTAACTGATATTATCAAATACATGATTGGCCTTTTTGCCTTGAATATTTGATCTCTATCCTATTCCTATCTAATTGTGAATACTAATATTATATTATGATTATGATTAAATTATAATCATAATATAATATTACTATTATTATTGATGTATATGCTAAATCATTAATATAGATTAATATCATAAATTATATATATAC